>JANAVB010010400.1:11790097-12107983 GCA_029216955.1 Iris pallida | reverse complement strand
GGTCCAACACGGATATTGTTTTTGCCCGAAATTACTATTTTGCCCCTGTGTCCAGAATTGGACTTAAGGACAGGCAATCCTAGCTAATTTGACTATTCTGAATATATGGTAATGTTTATTTCACTTTCGGAGACTGTTGTACGGGTTTTGACTATTGTGGCACAGAGTATTCAGACTATCGGTTTCACCAGCAGAGGACCACAGGCGAGTAACAGTTATTGTCTGCATTTTGATATTAATTTCCACTATATTTTATTTGGTTGGCCATTGGTTATGTGATTATTTTCTATTATAAATTGTTTGAGTCGGGAATGAGATACCAAGGATGTGTTCTGACCTTAAGACCGTGTAGACCGGTTTATTATTGCATTTATTCTTGTAGACATGTAGCAGTGATTTATTTATTGTAAGTAGACAGTGTAGACAGTAATTTATTTATTTCAAATAGACAGTGTAGACCGTGATTATTACTACATTTAAACTGTGTAGTTCGTGATTATTATTTGTAGACAGTGTTTCTTTATTGCAATATTTCTGTAGACCGTGTAACGTAGACCGTGTACTGTAACCATGTAACTGTAGACCGTGTAACTGTAGAGACCGTGTAACTTTAGACCGTGTAGACCGTGTCGCATAATTGTCCCGAGACCGATCACATATCAAAGTACTTCTAACAGTGGAGAAAGTGTATTTTCTATTTATTTACTATTGATTTTCTATCTTTTCTCACGGCTTTAACTGTTATTTTCAAACTCATGATTGATGTCTAACCTTTGTTTTATAGTCATTTTCTTTATTTAAATTGCATTCAGTGAATTGTGCTCGTTCCATTCCTGACTGGAAACCAATATTTTTTCAGGTTAATCGTGGATTTACTTAGCCAGGGATATACGGGGATACTCGCAGCCAGAAGCCTAGAGACTAGCTAGATGTTGAGTTGGAGTCATTCTGTAATTGTACAAGTTTATATTTTCTACAAATGTAAACTTGTGATCATTATAAATTAAATTAATTGTTGAATGAGCATTATTTGTGATTTTGATCTTCATGGCCGTTACAGCGTTCTACCGCCGACACTGCGGCGGGTGGCTTGGACACGTCTCGTATCCGTTTTAAAAAAAATGGGTGCAGTCGACAGATCACTAGCTAAGAATACACAAAAAAACACATAAAAGAATATGCTACTCCGCATCAGAAGAAGCAACCGGCACATATGGTAACGTCAGTGTCACCAAGGTACGCACCACAAACCTAAGGGCAAACTATGTCGTCTAAAGCTGAAAAACAGTTATCCAATCATGATTGGAGCAAGATTACCATAATACTACACTATACAATATAACATACAAGCACGCAGAACAACAATAAGGAAATAATGAATATAACATGATACAAAAGAGACCACTATACCTTGGAAAACAGTTGAGAGTACAATTATAACATGGAACATTGAAGGTATAATTAAGACACAAAGACAATGAGAGAACGACGAATATGACTCAAACTACTGGACAATTGTCAAACGAATCAAATCACGTGTACTGTAACGAATCAATCACGTGTACTGTGTTTTTAGAATACCAACGTTCAACATGTGTTGGGTTAGGAATCGGATAGTCAACATGTAGGTGTATTAACTGAACAAATACTGTCAGAAGGTCCCTTAACTAAATAACTCTGGGCTACATTGGGGTACCATATGTCTATTCGTCATATTCTCCCACCTGACTAACTCAGAAGTACATGTCCAACACGCTAAATACGATAAAGAAGAATCACGTTAACTAGAAGTAAAGCATAATATACATATACTCTATTGACTCTAACTCTCGTATACAAGCAGTAATCATGATAAATCTAGAACAGTGACCACGAGAAATATGAAGATGTAACAGTGAAAAGATAGTATAAGGACACAAGCAGTACAATATAAAGGTAATATAATGCCATAATAAAACTTTTTTGTCCCGAAAAGGGATGAAGTCGCGACTCACGATGTTGTCTGATCTACCCCGAAAAATAAATGATCATAGGTTAGATTATGAAAATCCCACTCTAAATCCTAGAAAGTGACTAATGGTTTAACATAACCAATCCTATTTAATTCTGAAATAAATCATCTAAGAACCTAATTTAATCTAATATAATTCTGTAATTAAAATTAAATACTAATTTTTAGCCAACGAAAATTACGGTTTCCAATTCGGAAACCGTGGCATGCAAATCGAGGCACAACAATGACTAAGTAGTCAAACATACGAACTTGATAGTTTGAGTGTGCACCCTAGTAGATTTCAGTACCACGAGTGTATTGAAATCGATCGTGCCATAAAATCACGCTTTGGTCAAAGGATATCGCCATTATGGCTAACCGTGACCAAATCGATGATTTGTTGACAAAACTAAGTTCTACGAATTAATAAAAATACTAGACAAATAAATTAATTTCTGGAAAAATATACATCGTAGCTCTGTGTTAGCTTTCCGAAACTTCAAGCGGTTTTGATTTCGATTTTTGGTTCTCCCGAAATCTCGAAAACACCGAAACGTGTCAAATTTTGGACAACTATCACTCTACGAATTTTACAGAAATTAAGGTTCAGAATTTACGAAAATAAGTTAGATATTCAGAAACTATACCTCAATACACTTTCAATAAAAATGACACGCGAAAAGCTCTTTTGGTTTGGCGGCAATCACTTCATGAAGTTGAAGAACAATCTCTCTCTCTCTCTCTCTCCCTCCTGAATTCGGCTGGGTATATAATTAGGGTTACAAATACTTATATATATTTTTTTATATAAAGAGAGAAGAGAGAGAGAAAGGCTGAGTCAGCGGCTCAATGTCGGCTATAGGGACATGTGGCAACCACACAGCCAATCCCGCTCTGATCGAACGGTTGATAAGGAGCCTCTCGGCTCAACCTGAGCTTGAGTCCACTTAGGAGTGGCTCGAGTCCAATCCAGACTCGGAGACCGAGTCTTCATTGACCCAAGTGGCAGGGTCACTGACAGGCGGGGCCTGCTTCCAGCTCTGCAGATTATGGCTAGTGGGCCAGGAAGCGTTGACTGGGTAATAATTAGGATAATGAGTTTTATTAACAGAAAATTTGTTTTTAACTAGTTTTTGCTTAGAAAAAATCATAATAAATATTAAAAATATCCAAAAAAATATGGAAAAAATCCAGAAAATGTAAAACATAATGAATCCCAGAAAAATATTTGGGATCAAATTTTGTTGGTTTTCTATAATAAATCCTAAAAGTACTAGAAATAGGTTTTTCTTATATTTAATTATCTAGAAATTCCAAAAAATGCCAAAAATCTATAGAAAATACTTTTGACCTCCTAAACCCTAAAAATATTTGGCCTCTAGAATAAGCTCGGTTTCCCTCACAAAAATCTAAAAGCCTTTAAATAATATAAAATTTATGTAAAGAATATCAAACAAATTTAAATAAAATTTCTAGTGTTATTTAATCATAATACAAGTTTTGGTAGCGGATGCTACAACTACCCCCCTAAATTATTTTTGTTCTCAAAATTCAAACACACAAGTTATACATAAATATAACAATATATGCAAGCAGTCTTCTATGGCAACCTAATAACACTCTTAGGGTAATCATGGGATGGTCATTGTTGAAAGGTAAATCAAATAGAAGCTAAACTTAATAATATCTAAAGCCCACTAAGGTGTACTAAGCATGTATCTTATTTATCAATTGTAACTACAAAGGTTTTAGGAAAAATTTATACATGTTACCTTCGCCTTGGGGTTGTGCTACAGCCATAAATGCTTGTCCTTGTCCTTGGTGGGCTTGTCGATGAGGGGCTGTGGGACACTCCTTTATTTGGTGGTTAGATGATCCACAATGCAAGCGAAGTCCTAGCATTTTCCTACAGTGCTCCCTTTTGTGTCCTTCCTACCGACAAAAGTCACAAGTTGCTTTGGGTTGGCTTTGCTGTTGTTGTTGGTGCTGAGCATGAGGCTGCTGATAATACTATTGTGATGCGGTCTTCCCTGGAGCATATGTAAACCCCCATATTTTATGCAATTTTTTTACAATTTCACTATTTTTATACATATTTATGTATGTAGTTGTAGTTAAGGTATTCATATATATATATATATATATATATATATATATTATATTATATATATATATATATATATATATATTATTGTGTGTATGTGTTATACTATTAAATAGAGTCTTCAACAGTATTTGAAATTTTTAGATAGTATTTATAATATTTTATTTTTAATGCTAGTTAATTGCTCTAGTTTCTTAACAATGTATAATATATAATATATTATTATATATTATCTATATATATATATATATATTTATTATTTATTTTCTTATAACAGTATATATTATATTATATATATATATATATATCTATATATTATATATATAATATATAATATACAAAAACTTATGGTTTTCCAGAGCTCCCCCTCCCCCCTTCCTTCTGCCTCGTCGCCATGGATCCCTCCCCGCCGTTCCTAGCCTCCTGCCGTGTACTCCATCTCTCCTTCCTTCCACATGCCGCCCGCCCGCCCTCCGCCATCGCTTCCCCAGCTCTTGGAATGTTGCCGCTGCTGCAGCTCTGGGCTGCCAGATCGTATTTTCCTCCCGCGGTCGCCGGCGGCATCTGAGGCGTGCTCGGCCGGCTCATTGTCACCCCACCCCCCTGCTTCCCGGTAAACAGCTGACGTCCTTCCTCGCCCCCCTCCGCCCCCATCCTCCGGGTGGACTGCATCCCAGATCCAGCTGGTGGAGCGCAGCTGCGTGGCTGCGGCCTCCGCCCCCGCCGGCGTTGATCCCTCCCTCGCCTCGTGGCGTCTTTCCGCTTCCATCACCGGGACCCTCCCCCTCCGCTTCTCTCCGGCCGGCCTCCTCGAACTCCTTCCCCCCAGGCCGCATCCCCTCATCCCCCCCCGATCCGACGCCCTCCGCCCGGAGCAGCGTGCCCCCTGCCTTTCCTCCGCCTCCCCCCCGCGCTCTCCTCAGGCCCTTCCGACTTTTCCCTCCGCCCCAACGTTTTCAAATTTCCAACAGTCTGCGGGAGCAGGGGGTCACGTGACCCCCTCGGGTAGCGGCCCCTCGGGGGCATGCCAAATTTTGGTGCAGTCAACCTCTTGGACTCGGGTGTCCTGACTTGCGCCCAGCATGCATAGGTCTCCTTTGTGCGCCCTTCAGGTGTACTTCCCTCTCAGTCTGCGGGAATAAGGGGGCACGTGACCCCTTCGGGTAGTGGTCCCGCTTTGGAGGGCGTGACTGATTTTGGCACAGTCCATCGTTTGGCTTCGGGTGTCCTGACTTGCGCCCCTCATGCGCAGGTCTCCTGTGTGTGCCCTTCTGGCACACTTCCTAATAGCCTATTGGCGCAACCTGGGAATTCTACCCCTAGCCTCTTGGTGCAACCTGGGGATTCTTCCCTAGCCTCTTGGCGCAACCTGGAGCTCTTTCCCCTAGCCTCTTGGCGCATCATGGGACCTAGCCGGGTTCGCACAACCTGGGGCCTTCCCCGGGTTCGCGCAACCTGGAGCCCTTCCCATCCCGGCGTAGCTTGCCCTTCCTGTACAGATTGACGTGATGTTGCTCTCCGATGCGTTCGGTCTGCTGTGCCCCATTGTTGCTCCTGATCCCTCCATCCCCCGACCTTTCCGTCGGGCGTTGGCGTCGTCGTGCCCCCTCGTGCAACCCCGTTATGTCCCCCGTCTTACCCCGGTTCTCCCAGCGGGCAGCCCCAACCCCTTCCTCCCGCCCTCTCCCTCCCGGGGGGCGGGGATGCTGGGCTCTAGGCTTCTCCTTTGGGGAGCCTGTCTGGGCCCGCTCTGTGCGCATCCTGGCATCCCAGGGCCAGCCCTTCCCCTCTTTGGGCGCAAGCCGACCTCTTCCGGTCCCTACTTCTTCGGAGCATCCCCACCTCCGGCCCTTCTTACTCTTGGGGCATCTCAACTCCCGGCTCCTTCCTTTGCAGACATCCTCCGGCCAGATAGGACCCCCAAGCAGGGGCTGCTATTCCCGGACGTTCCTCTTCTCGAAGTCGACTACCCGCCGACATCCTCCATGCCGACGGTGCCTTTTTTCGACCAGGAAATCTTTTCTCTTGCCACCTCTTTTCCTTTCTCTTTCGTCCTCAAATTCTCATCTAGATGCCCGAAGCTCGCGAGGGTCACAGAGGTGATAGCCACTTGGTGACTCAAGGCTGAGTACAGAGTAGCCCCCTCGACCCGAGACATATTCTGCTATACCTATCCTCCGACCTGGACCACAGGTCAGTATGGTCCAAAGGAACCGGAAGGATCTTTAACACCCCAGTCCCAAAATACATAGGACTAGGAACATAAACATGCCAGCTGCATACATACGAATATACTCCAATGTATGGAACCATCGTATGTATACATAAGCTGTAAAGTGTAGAAAGCCAAGACACTAAATCTCATCCACGAAGATAAATAATGATATAAAAGCAACTTTGAGTTTGTCATGTACACAATAGTTGGGCGGAGACAAATCCACTACCAACTAAATTAAATATGAAAAAATATACAAGGAAAGAATTGAACAAGCGAGAGCAAGTGACGAGTCCAAGAGCAATCATCACGAAGGAAGTATGACCTTAGCTAGAGCACCTGCAAGAAATCATGAAACACACACCTGGAGAGATCACCAGGTCCTCAGAGGGACGTAACAAGACACATAATATCATACCAATAAACTGAATAATAAAAGCACAACAAAAAGTATGTACGAGTAAAGGTTCCTAACCATTCTATGTGGAATAATGCACTTTAGAAGACAACGTTCTACACAGGAGCTTAGGTGTTCAACATAGATGGAGAGAGAGTGGTAGTAGGTAGCGTTCATAAGAGACACTATCGACCATGGACAGAAAGTAGCTCTTATACGAGAACTATCGGCCCCGGGACAGTAAGTAGCGCTCATACGAGACACTATCGGCCCAAATCTATGTGTGTACTGAACATGTAGCCCCTACGCTAATAATTGTCCCCTCCCCCCAATGATACTATACATGCGTCGTCTCCACATACTGTTTAATCCTTAATAACTGCCAAGTCTTCTACACAAATCTATTAGCAGTTATATCCTAACGTACGGCCTGTACGCACCAATAATCAGTCAGCATGCAAGTTCGCATCTATATGTGACTCACAACTCACACACAATCCGTGGCACATCGTGACAGTTTATGAGATACACTAAACATACGGGTCCCTTAACTCTAAGTCAATTGCATAAAGTATAGTAATTTGCAACTACATAGGGTTTTGAAAGAACAACATTATATTTGAAAAATAAGAAAAGTATGCATAATATTGAGCAAGAAATTAAACAGTAAGGCAAGGTGTCTTGCCTGGGGTGACACCTGGTGTGGTATAATATTCTGACATGTTCCGTTTTGTCTGATAGCCATGTTTGATGCGTAAGGGTCCAAAATTGCATGAAAATAGGAACGAGGGATCAGTCGTGACCAAGGTAAAGAATTGGAGAGAATTTCTTGAGAAAGTAATCGTACTATATATATATTTTGAAATATTTGAACACAAGATTTTTAATTATCTAAAGTAAATATTTAGAGGAGACTAGAAAATCTTTTGTATATAATTCTATCTTTTTCTTAGTAAAATATATATAAAATGTTAAAAATCTAGAAAAATTATTTTGGGCAAAAACTATAATTAAATTTTAGGATTTAAAACTAACTTTAGTTTTTGCTCAAACTGTAAACACTATTTAGAAAACTTTTGTTTTTAGGAAAACCACATTAAAATTTATACTAGTAAAATATTTATTGCATAAAATTCTTTTACTTATATATATATTTTAACAATAAAATTTTACTATAGCTAATGATACTAGTAACCGTAATAATAAAAATAATAATAATATAATAATAATAATATAATAATAAGGGTAATACTATATAATAATAATAATAATAATAATATAATACTACTATACTACTAATAATAATAATAATAATGATAATAATAATGATGATAATATCGGTAATAATACTAATAATAATACTAATACTAATACTAATAATAAACTAATTAATTAATACTTGATAAAGCATTATCATTACTAATTAATTAATAAACTAAATACCTGTCCTTCGGATTAAAGGAGAAGGACACGTAGAGAGAGAAAAGTAAATGAGAGGAAAAGTAAATGAGGAAGAAAGAGAGAGGAAGAGTGAGAGGAATAAAGGGATGCGGCTCACCAGCGGCTTGGCCGGGCTCCGGCGGAAGGCGGCGGCGCGCTGAAGGGGTCGGTCGCGCGCGGAGGGCGGCGAGCCAGCGCTCACGCGCTCACGCCGACGGCCGCGGTGATTTGGGCGGAGGACATGGCGGAGTACCGAAGGGTCGCGGCCAAGGGGCGACGCGCGGGCTTCCGACAGTGGTGGCGGAGATGGCACGCACGCCCGGGCGGACGTGGGGCGGCGCGGCCCGTTGCTTGCGATGACGTGGCGGACGCCTGAACGCGGCAGAGAAGCGCGACAGATGGGGTTCCAGAAGCACGACACGCGACAGAGCTCCTCGCGCATCGTTTCGCGAAATATGGCGAGGAAGTTGTAGGGGTGCGGCGGATCGGGAAGGCCAGGGCGGCGAGGTCGCACGGTCGGTGGGGGCGACCGACCGGGGATGGAAGTTGGCCTGGCGCGGCCACCAGAGGAAGGGGCAGCGCGGCCAGATCCGCACGTTGGCTCCGGCGCTTCTCCCGAGAAGGCCTGTGGGCCGAGGCCAGGAGCGGAGGTGCTGGAACGCGACGACGGGCAGGGTGAGGTATTGTATTGGCGTGCATCTATCCTCGTTGGGAGGCTGCGCCGACGGTGAGTCCGGTGAGGTAAGGGTTTTGCCAAGTTCTCTTTCCTTGTCATTGTTTGGGGCGATGGTGGACAATGATGATGGTGATTTGGGTTTCCGGTGAGTGGCGCGGAAGGATGACGGTGGCAGCGGTGTTTTGATGGTGGAGTAGTGTTCCGAGGGTAACATAGTGGGGCGGTGGTTGTCTTCGGTGAGGACGAGGTGTTGGTGGCAGTGACGGTGCGGCAGGCTGTATTGGGGTCGTTAGAGGAAACTTTTTAGGGTTAGGGTTTCTGCATTTGTATTGCCGAGTTGGGTTGCAACGTATTGGGTGTGTCCGATACGACGGGGACGGAGGTTCGGATCTGTCAGACCCGGGGTGAAAAAAAATATTTGTATTGGGGAAAATATAGTGGATGGGAGACACAGACACGATGCACAATAGGGTGGAAATAATTTATGGATGAGTACCTCTCCTTATATAGGAGGTGGGAATTCCAGTTGGATAAGTACTAGGATTTATTTAAACCCATTTAGATAATTCAATTTAAATCAATAAAAATCAAATCTAAATTCAAATTAAATTCCAATTTAAATCTAGATAATCTAAACTAAAATTAATATATATTCTACCTTTAAACTTTTTAAATTAAATCCATAAAATCAAATCGAGATTTAAAATGGCCACAGAAATTTCCAAATATATTTTCCAAAATTACCAATAATAATAATTTTGAAAATAATAAATGTTTTTAAATATCTTGTTGAATAATAAAATATTAATATCAATAAATTTCGAAAATGCAATTATTTTCATGAATTTAAAGTCATGTATCTTGTATGTAAAACATTGTTTTTGAAATTATCAATTATATTTGTATAATAAAAGTAAATAGTTTTTTTTTACATTAAATCAATGCAGTTTGTAAATCGAATAATAAAGATAATATAAGTAAATAAATAAAATATTTACCATACAAAATTTGAATTCCATAATAAAATATTTTTATAAAATATGTACCTCGCACATATTCGTACTCAACGAGCAAATACGAAAAATTGTGAACTCGTACGCGACTTATAAAATACGAAAAACAAAATTAACACCAAAAATAAAAATTGTAGTAAAAATTTAGGGGGTTTACAGGATCGACTCCCTAAATGAAGATAATCAACTGGTCGGCCAACTTTAACACCAAAGAAGACTCTGCAACGGTCTGCCTGGGTCACCATATCCAATCTCCCCTCATCTGCTTCATTCCGGGCTCTTAAGAGAATAGCCAACTCCTTCGGGACTTACGTGGCCACCGCAGAAGAAACAAGCAACCTAACCAAAGCACACTAAGCTAAGATATGTGTGGAACTCGACCTCTCCTCAGATCCCCCAAACCACATTCTCTTAGAACTTGGCAACCAAACTCACACTCAGCAAATCATCTATGACAACCACATAATCTTCTGCACTTACTGCCATCTGCGTGGCCAATTATCGAAGCATTACTTCCGCCTACATCCGGAGCTTCGGAAGAAACCAGAGAGAATAGAACCCAATCCCACAGGGAACCTGCATCGAAAAATGACCAACCACCCCTGCTTCCTCTACCGAACTCCCACACCAGATTCAACTCCAGCGAAGGCAAATCCAGCACAACCAAATCAGCTGTCAAAGCTGTTATCCCATACCAGCCTCCTAATCTACTACCGTCCAACCAATTCTCTGCCATCGCGTCAACAGACATTGACTCCTCCCTGGATTTGATTATCCATGCAGACCTCGCCAAGTCTCCAGGAACGGACCCTGTGATTCTCAGCACCCCATCCCCTGAGGACGCAGAAGGCTCCTTCCCCCCTTCGGATGCTTCCAACCCTCCAACATCGCAAGCCAATTCCGTCGTTGAGGCGCTGGCCATCCTCGGGCTGGAGCAAGCTCTTAGAGGTCTTCAGGTCCTCGCCGTCGGATTCCCTCTCCAGGAGGAAGGACGACCTCATCGGAATCACTGACGACTCCCTCATCATCCCGTCGGAGAAACCCTACCTCGATTCTGCCAGAGAAACAGTCGCACCAACAAATCGCCCCGAGGACTCTTCCATCGGCACAGCCTCCAGGAAGGCGGGAGAAGCTTCAACCCCCCTGGAAATCGGGAAAAAGGGACCGTTAAGTCTCCGTCCCCGTCCATGTACACCAGGTCCGCCGTAAAGTGGTCCAACCAACCCCACCCGGACCTCCATTAATGATGAACATTCTCTCATGGAATGTCCGCGGTCTGGCGAACAAACCTACTATGAGAAGAATTACCAGCCTTAAGAAAACCCATAAAATCGACATCTTGTTCATCCTCGAACCCAAACTCCCTCACAAGAGGCTCAAATCCATTCAACTGCAGTTAGGGTTTCCATCGGCCTTTGCCGATAGCCACGACATATGGATCCTCTGTTCCAAGTCCATCAAAGCCGGAGTCATCCATAATTCCAGGCAGGCCCTTTCTTGCTGGATTGAACATCCCCTGATTCCCAACCGCACCATCCTTTCTGCAGTCCACGGCAGCTGTGACATCGCGGAGCGCAGACAGCTTTGGAATAACCTTCTGGACACCAACCACCACAACCAACACCTACCCTGGCTTTGCATAGGGGACTTCAACGCTATTACTTGCAGAGAAGAGAAGATCGGAGGCCGGCCTCCTCCCCCTCTCCGCCATGCAAGACTTCAATGACTTATTTTCAACTCTCACCTCACTCCCATTTCGTTCATCGGCAACGCCTTCACCTAGTGTAACATACAGGACGGTCATCGACGGCAGCTCTTCCGTCTCGATAGGGCATTAACGAATGCCCACTAGCTGGGTATGGGAACCTCTTCCAAGCTTTCACACCTTAATGCCACAGAATCCGATCACACCCTCTGCTGGTTGGTATTACTAGCATTACCAACCAGGTCAGAAAGAGCTTCCGTTTCTAGGACTTTTGGAGAAACCAACCCCAATTCTTGGAGGTAGTCTCGGATGCTTGGAACAGCGCCGACTCTCTTGATCCCCTCCAACGGATTGCCTACAAGCTCCAGGCTACGAGGAAAGCTCTAGCCGCTTGGAGCAAACAAGCTTATGGAGATATCATCCAAGCCATTCGTCAGACGAAGGATGATGTGACCCGGACCGAAGCCAGATACATGACCGACTGTTCGCCAGATTACAGACAGGCTTTTAATCTAACCAATGCCATCCTCAAATTTAGGCTGAAAATTGAGACCGAATTCTGGAAGCAGAAAGCAAGGATCAAATGGGACAACGAAGGAGACAAAAACTCAAGCTTCTTCCACGCCTGTGTGAATGGGCACAGACAAAATCTTACTCTCCATCAGATTGCCACCGACAATGGTACCAGCATCAGCGATCAAAAGGGCATTCAAGCGGAGGCAGCAAAGTTCTATTCCAAACTTTTTTCCAAGAAAACGGTCCTTAAAGACACCACTTTCCTAGGCGAGGTCCCCCGCATCATCAGCGACACGGACAACCTTCAGCTCGACCAGCCCCCTTCTGAGGAGGAGGTGAAAGAAGCCGTTTGGGCCCTCGACGCACACAGTGCGCCCGGGCCAGACGGATTTTCTGGGACTTTCTTTCACACATGTTGGGACATCATCAAGGTTGACATCCACAATGCGGTTACCGCCTTCCTTCAGGGAGCCACTTATCCCAAAGCCATCTCGAGTACGAACCTAATCCTCATCCCCAAGAAAGACAACCCGAAGACCTTCCACGACTTTCGCCCAATTAGTCTTTGTACCTTTACCAACAAGATCATATCCAAGGTCATAGCCTCCCGCATGGCAGGCCTTCTTCCCAAGATCATATAAAAAGAGCAGAGTGGTTTTATTAAGGGAAGAAATATCCAAGACAACATCATGTTGGCCCAAGAGTTAGTAACCTATATGAAGCTCCCTACAAGAGGGGGCAACATAGCTATCAAATTGGACATGGAGAAAGCCTACGATAGACTGGACTGGCAATTTATGATATGGGTATTCAGAGCCTTCAGTTTCTACGAAACCTGGACCAATGTCGTATAGAGATCGATCAGCAACTCGTGGTTCTCCACGGTTATTAATGGTCAAGCAGACGGTTTCTTTAAATCCAGTACGGGGGTTAGGCAAGGTGATCCTCTATCGTCCACCATCTTCATCATTACGGCGGATGCGTTGAGCAGAAACCTTAATTATAAGATGGCGAGAGCCCCCAACTTCCAACACTACCATACGGCTAGCGGCTGTCCCATCATCACCCATCTGGGCTTCGTGGACGATATCCTTATATTCTTCTCTAGAGATGCCAGATCGGTAGATGTCGTCCATAACACCCTTCTCAAATACGAAGGCTGCTCCGAGGAGAAGATCAACCAGAATAAAAGTGTCATCTACACCGACCACAATATTAAGAGAGAGTAAATGTCTAGCACATCAACCATCACCTCATTCCCCATCAGGCACCCTCCATTCCACTACCTCGGGTGCCCCCTCGTGTACGGCAGATCTAACGCTGGGATATTCGAATCCCTGATCAATCACATCAGAAAAAAGGTCGAGGGGTGGCACAACGCCACTCTATCCTCGGGAGGCAAGATCATCCTCGTCAACCACGTCCTCACATCCATCCTCATCTACACTCTCGCCGCGTGCTCCCCCCAAGGAAGTCCTATCCTACATTGAGAGTATCTTCAGCAACTTTCTATGGGGTCACAACGGAGGTCACAACAAGCACCATTGGGCCAGTTGGGATACCATGGCTCGCCCCACCGGGCGGGGTCTAGGCTTCACCAAACTTTCCCAAATCGTCAACGCCTTCTCCATGAAATTATAGTGGTCGCTACGCACGAGCCAGAACTTGTGGGCCAGGTTCATGAAGGCCAGATACTTCAAGCACATATCCCCGTCTACGGCTATCGCTAACAGTAGATCATCCGCGGCCTGGAGGCACATTCTCATCGACCGATCCCTCGCCGAACCTGCGATTCACCTTAGGGTTGGAATTTGTGAGGCGTCGCCATTTTGGGAACGCTGGGCTGGCGACACCTTGCTTCCCAACATTTCTGTGGCTTCTAGGAACAGCTCTATCAAGGACATGTGGGACCCTCCTGTAGGAGCGTAAAAAGTGCTTCACAGAGTGAATCAAAGAGATAGAGCATTCCACTCATAATGATCTATTTTACGCCAAGGAAAGGCTAATCACTTTACGCCTGAAGCAGGCTGATCATTTTACGCTCGGGTCTACACCCATGGTTTTACGCCTAAGACAGGCTAACTACTTTACGCTGGACAAAGCTGTCAAGTCTTGCATTTAATGCAAACTCTGACATAAAAATATTAATGATGGCATATATCACAGAATTCAAAGGAATTTGTTTTATACAGAGACCAATGTTGATGTTTAGTATATGGACTGAGCTATTTGTACGCTCACAGTATGGCTTCTTTTACGTATGGAGACTATACGAGTTCTTACGCTCAAAAGTCGACGTGTGCATAAAGTTTATTTGGGCTACTTTACGCTCAAGGTTATTTAATAACCACATTACGCGAGAAGTCCATGTCAGGGCCATTTTACGCCTAGTCTACTGCTTTACGCTCAGAGTACATTGGGATTATTTTATGCCCTATTCTCTCTGACCAGTTTGGATCGTAGTTTGCCTACATGGCTTTCATGCCACATATCTCGAAGAACGTGTGTACGTGCATCCTATTCTTACTGAAATGATGGGACACGTGTCAACGTATGCAGAGGATGACTTTGGTCATGGGGGGCAGTTGTTAGCGTAAAGACGGAACTTTTGCTGAGTTTTTACGCACAAGAGCCCAAGTCTATAAATAGACTTATTTTTCTCACATAACGGAGAGGACAGAGACAGGAGAGAATACAAAGATCAGAGCCCAGAAACTTTGATTCTCCAGAGCATTCTTCTTCAACCTTTCTTTCAGAACAGAGTGAAGCAAAGCAGGAAAGCATTCGGCCTCGCCATCAGTGCCCAAGTGCGTCGATACCTTTCTGGTGACTTAGTTCTTCCAGTTGTTCAACTTCAAGCAGTGATCTTCATCATCATCGTATGGTCCAAGGAACAAAGTGATTATTTACAGATCAGACTTCCATAGCAATACTTTCCCAGAATCAAATTTGTACTTCTTGTACTTTTTCTCGTTTTATTTTCAAAAGCCAATTTTCCTGGCATTTTGTTAAGTAAAACAAAATGGCGACTCTGCTGGGGACGACCTTCTCCTCTGACGAGGAGGCAATTGCTCAATACGATGATGTTTCGGTCAGTTCGACCAAGAAGACTCTGGTTGTGCACTTCGACCAGACTGTCTATGAAGAAATGCTCCGAACTGGGGGTAGTTCTCGCTGCTCCAATGTTTAAAAGTCTCGCAAAGCACGAAAAGTTTGGATTCCTAAATCCAAAGTAGCTTCTGATCTCTCTGTTGCTTCTGATGACAAGAGAATTCTTCCTACTCCTGTCGTAGGGGCTCCCGTTCGTAACGAGGCAGTCCTTACTTCAGCATCGCACTCTAAGTGTGGCAATTTATCTCCCGTCTGTCACGATGAAGATAATCAGGTTTTATGCCCAGTGGGTAAAAACCAAGTTTTACGCTCAAAGCATAAGAATGAGTCTCCCATTTGTAATATGGCAGACTCTAATGCTTCTGAGTGTAAGAATAAGTCTCCCGTCTGTGACGTGGTAGACACACACAAATTATGCTCTTCACGTAAAGGAAAATCTCCCGTCTATGACGTGGTAGATAATCAATTTTTACGCTCTACGCGTAAAGGTAAGTCTCCTGTCTGTGACAATGTAGATAAAATTCGCAGCGATGTTTGCACATCTAATGTGAATGTACCTAAACGCATACAACGTAAAAATGTTGTTGGTAAAGCTTCAGTCCTACATCAACAACCTTCTTATACTACTTTACGTAAAGTACCAAACTTACAAATTACACGCAATGAAAATGGAGTCCTTCGTGCTCAAAAATCTCAAGATTTACGCACACAACTCCAAACGCGTAAAAATGTACACTTTGGTTCTGCGAATGCAGCCAGTAATCTTCTTTATACATGAGGGACTAAATGTTTCTCTACCCCAAATGTAATAAAGAAGAATACGCCCTCTACTCCTTCTGATTTACGTGAATTGCTAATGCAAAAGCGTAAGAACAGACAATCTCCTGTGACATTCCTCCAAGAAAAACATCATTGTGAATATCACCATGTTGTGATCAACTGTTGTTGTTCGGCTTCAAAACGGTCAGTTTTTGATCGATTAAGTTTTAATTCGCCTCAACATCAAGCTGAAGACCAAGAACATGAGCTGTCATATGTGTCAGTCAATATGGCATCTCATACTAACAGAGGACGACGTCCGAGACAGAATATGTCTCAAACTCCAGGTCAACAACAGTTCAACAGACTTCTTGATTCCTTTGAGGGAGTATATCAGAATACTCGATCAAGAAGACAAAGACAATTGCAGACTTCTCATTCAGAAGCTGGGGGTACTCAATCTTTTGAGTCTGAAACTGATAGTTTGGATTCATACTTCTATACTAATCCCTCTATATCTTCAAGAGAGGTTGAAACCTATGCTATGGAGATGAACCAACGACGTCATCTGCTAATACGGAACAATGTCTCACTGTCGTGGAGCAATCACTGAAAGACATGCTTAACATGATGCAAAGCATGCATCAGATAATATTGACTCAGCAAACTGCACAGCCGACAGTAATAATACCGATACCAGTAGCAGCACAAACTCAAGATAGTCAAGGGGCTGAAATACCTTTGAATATTCAAGAACCTACTGTTAATCAAAATTTTGCATATCCAGATTCCATCATTCCTGAAGATGTACCACCTCCAGTGGGGGTTACGGTACATCCAACAACCATTCAATCAAATGTGCTTCCTCAAACCAGTGAAGCCATTCAAGCATTGCATGAGCTCAAAGCACAGTTTGAAGTTTTGAAGCACAAAGATCAGCTCCAGAGGTTAGGGATTAAGCAACCTTATCCTCCTCATTGGAATGATGTACCCTTTCCACCGAAGTTCAAGCCACAATCTATGGTTTTGTTCGATGGAAAAGCATCTCCCAGTCAGTATATCAATTACTTTGATATTATGACTGTACATTTGCAGAAAAATTATGCTCTTCTCACTCGAGTGTTCATCGGGTGCTTGACGGGTTCAGCTTACGACTGGTATCGTAGTTTACTCGATAATTCTATTTCGTCTTTTGACGAATTCAAGGCAATGTTTCTCTCCCGCTTCTATGAAGGAGGTATGGACATGAACATGTCCTCCTTGATAGAAATCAAACAAAAGGAGAAAGAAGATACTCGGACGTTCATCGAACATTTTCGACAGGCTACTCTAAAGATGCCTCCTGGTATGCCAGATTCAGCGTTGATTGATATATGCAAGATGAATCTGCGACCATCCATTGTTGTCTTCAGGGGTTCCCAATTCACAGATTGTGCTTCGTTTATCATAGCAACAATTTCTGTCGAGACCAATGGTAGGTTGGCTCGTGAGCATGGGATGATTTTCGCTTCAGAAGATAAAAGGAAGAAAAGTAATCCTGGTAATAATTCTGGCAATCGTAATATGAAAGAAAAAGATACTCTTATGGTCAATCTTTTCAAGAACAAAACGATGCCAAATAATCAAGAATCTTCTAGGCCAAAAGAAGAATACTCTTTTGACGAAAGTGATATCCCAGGGATATTCCAATGTCTGGTGAAAAGTGGCAAACTTCAGATTCCGGAGCCCAAGAGGCCTAATGAGGTGAATCTGACTGACAATCTCAAATATTGTATCTATCATAGATACATTAATCATCCTACCAGTGCTTGCTATGTCTTGAAAAAGAAAATCTAAGAGCTGATAAATGGCGGTACTATCGCTTTAACCAATGATGACCATACGGTTACAACCAATATGGTTTCTCTTCAATTCGGGGATTTTCCTCCACAGCAAGTCCCAGATAGAATTGTCTCAATCCCAAAGACGACAATAAAGATCATGAATATCCTGCCTGCTAGAGAAGAAAATGCAGGATTGCTGCCGCTCACACTAAAGAATGGTGAAATCATGTGGATGTACCCTGACTTAGTACCTGAGTTGGAAAATGAAGGTAAAACTTCAAAATCCAAGAAAGGTAAGCAAGTCAAAACCTGCAACATGATTTCTCATGTTATTCCAGATCCTGATGACTTTGATCATCTATGGGATGGCCTTCCTTTAGAAGATAGACTGAGAGGATTGAACATCTGTCCTCCAAGTCTAGCTCCTCCTACCAAGCTCAAGCTTACTCATCAGCAGTGGCTAGCCACGAATAGTGTTCCCTTATACAGGGCACAACAAGTCTTTACTGCTTATGAAAAAGCTCCGACAGGGATTTTTTCTCGTATCCTGAACCCTTCTCCTCCCGTAGCTACAGAGACATCTATACTTCATTCTTCTGTAGTTACAGAGATTTCTTCTTCTTCCTCTGTTGAAACACCTGTTAAAAGTCCGCTGCCCACCCACTTGTACAGTCAGCAATCTGTCTTTCTCATGAAGAAGATGGGTTATGACTTTCAAAAGGCAGAAGGTTTGAATTATGATAAAGGAATACGACTTCCTTTACAAATTCAAAATCAAAACTCCACTGTTGGATTGGGTTCTGAAGTTCCTCATAATAACCCTCACAAGAAGAAGGCTAAGGGAAGGAAGACTAAATCCTGTAATATGGTACTTTCTTCTCCTGAGTCTGAAGAAGAAATTTTTGCTGGTACAAGATCTGGGAAAGAGTACCACAAAGATTATGAGGGATCCTCTAAAGAAGCAGAAGACGTAATGGAAACACTACCAACTCAACCTTCTCCTGTTCCTGCTAAACCCTCTGTGGTTGAAAAGGGGAAACAGAAAGCAGTACGCTTTGACGTCCCATTGAAGTCTGCTTCCAGTCAGGGGGTAGTGATGAAATCTTACAAATTTGATATTCTAGCTCAGTTGGCCAATACTCCGGCTAGATTATCTAAATTTGAGTTGCTTCGTCTTTCCAGAGAAAGTAGAGAGACTTTGAGTGAAGCTTTACTTCAAGCAGATTCATGCTTGGCTCAACTCAAGAGTCCTGATAATACACCAGTGTCATATCCGCAATGTCATAGTGTGATGGAAGTAATTTCCAACATCACCTTTACACAAGAGGATATGCTGTTGAAGCATAACAAGCATGATAGGCCTCTGTGCTACACTGGGTATATTGGATCTACTGAAATTGACAGGATTTACATTGATCCTGGGTCCTCAATTAGCATAATTCTTCAGAGCATGCTAAGACCCCTGAGAATTCCTACTAGTGATCTAACTTACACTAGTACTATGATAGTCGGTTTTAACTCTGGCAAGAGCAAACCACTGGGGAAGATTCGTCTGCAGATTCAGATTGGTGATCTTCGAACCATGGTAACTTTCTATGTTATCAACTCAGACGTCTCCTATAATATTCTTTTGGGGAGACCGTGGATTCATGAACATAATATCGTACCTTCAACTCTCCACCAATGCTTCAATTATGTGGATTCCCAAGGAGTTATAAAGACTGAGTTTGCTGATATCAATCCTTTCAAGGGTTTCGAAGCCTATTTCTCTGATTCAAGGCTTTATAAACAAGAGCATGTAAAAGAGATATCAGACATGGCTGAAGATCAATCATCTATTGAGGATCAGTCTATTAATGAAGATCCGCCAGAAGAGCAACCTTTGAAGATCATAGTCAAGGGACGAATCCAATCCCAATCTGTCAATGATCAACCTTTGATAATCAAGGTTAAAGAAGAACTCAAGCTTCATCTGAGGAATCAATAAATATTCCTGCTAAGAGCCAAGTTCAACCTTTTATGGTCAGGGTCAAAGGGCGTACTTCTTGTACGAATGATCCAGAACCACCATCGATTGTCAATCTTGACAAATCTACGCAGAAGACGGATAATGGTCCACTGATGATTAATCCGAAGCGTAGTAGTCAAATTGTAAATGATGTAAATATTAATCATTCTGTACTTTTTGATATCAATGAAGATTTCCTTTTCGAGTACATGGATGTCAAGTTTATCAAAAGAATGACTTTATCTTCTGATAAGCAAAGTCATCAATATAAAGGCGACATAGAACCAGAAGAAACTTTATACATCGATCATAAGGAAAATTCTTTTCCTCCTCAGGTTGATGTTGGACCTTATGCTCAAAGGTTCCTAACATCTTCTCCCTATCTTCTACCGGTGGCTGCTTCATCACAAGCTTGCGTTACTTTTAGACGTCACGAAGAATCTTATTTCGTGGTTCCATCTGATAAGAAAAACAAGCGCCAAATTGTGTTTGGCCTGGCTAAAAATATCCCTGTTGCTCAGACAGATGATCTGAAAGATAAAGATAAAGGAAGAATCCGAATTGACAAATATATTCAACAATCTATCAAGATTATCCAGAACATGGGATATGATTTAAAGACTATGCAAGGTCTCAATTAAGGTAAGGGTAGACGACTACCATTATCTGGTGATCCGTTTTACCAGAAGACTCGTCATGGGTTGGGATATGATCCGTCCCACATGTTTAATGACGATATACAAGAAGAATTCGCTTCTAGCTCTTCGTAATTATCAGATTCGGAAGAAATCCAATTTATCGAATCTGATATGTCTCGTTCCTTATATGATGAATCTGGACAAATATTCTCAGTCAATATGATTCAAATTGATGATGAATCGGAGCCATTTGAGAATGGTCCTTGGGCTCAACAGATGGATACTCAGTGGGAACTCCGTTTTGAATAGCGACAGCCACCTACAGAAGATGAGGTTATCCAGATTAATGTTGGAGATGGAACTACGTCCAAACCAATATTCATCAGTAAGAATCTTTCCGAAGATGAAAAGGAAGAGTTGATAAAACTTATCAAAGAATATATTGACATCTTTGCATGGAGTTATGAGGATATGCCAGGGCTAGATCCTAAAGTTGCTACTCATAAACTCAATATTTTGCCTAATGTCAAGCCTGTAAAACAACAACAACGGCACTTTAGACCAGATATGATGGATGCAATTGAAACATAAGTCAAAAAGTTGATTATATGTGGCTTTGTTCGTGAAGAGCAACACCCGGATTGGGTTGCCAATATTGTTCATGTTATGAAGAAGAACGGAAAAGTCCGAGTTTGCATAGATTATCGAGATCTTAATACAGCTTGTCCAAATGACGAATTTTCATTTCCTATTACTGATGTCATGATAGACAATACATGCGGTTTTGAACGCATATCTTTCATGGACGGATTCTCAGGATACAATCACATCAATACGCATCCAGAAGATGAGAAGCATACATCTTTTCGAACACCCCTTGGGGTTTACTGCTATACGGTTATGCCATTCGGTCTTAAAAATGCCAGTGCCACGTATCAACGGGCTATGAGCAACATCTTTCAAGAACATCTTCGAAAAATGGTTGAATGTTACGTAGACGACATTGCTGTTAAAAGTCGATCAAAGGATGATCACGTTCAAGACTTAAAGACAGTATTTGAATTAATGCGTCAACATCAATTGAAAATGAACCCTACTAAGTCTTTCTTAGGGGTTTCCAGTGGCAAGTTTTTAGGATTTGTCATTACCTCTCAGGGTATCCATGTTGATCCTGATAAGGTTAAAGCATTCTTGAAATGCGTCCTCCTCGTAATCTGAAAGAACTCTGTAGCTTTCAGGGTCGTATTGCTTATATCAGAAGATTTATATCTAATCTTTCGGGAAGATGTCAACCTTTCTCTCGTCTATTAAAGAAAGGTGTATCATTTGTTTGGGATGAAGCGTGTCAGAAAGCCTTCAATGACATCAAGCAATACCTTACAAATCCACCTGTTCTGGTACCTCCAGTGGTAGGAAGACCATTTTTGCTATATGTTCGAGCCTTGGATCATTCACTTGGCGCTCTTCTTGCACAGAAAAGTGATATGGGTCATGAACAAGCAATATATTATCTGAGCAAAATGATGGTCGGAGCTGAACACAGGTATACTCCTATGGAAAAGGAATGTCTAGCTTCGGTTTTTGTCATCCAAAAGACAAGACATTATGTGACCGGGCAGACTATTCATGTCATCTCCAGAATAAATTCCATTCGGGTATTGATGAGAAAACCGAGCATTCTTAACTCCAGGTTAGCTACCTGGGCGATGTTGCTCACTCCTTATGACATGGTTTATGTACCTCAAAAATCAGTAAAGGGTCAAGCATTAGCTGATTTCTTAGCTGCTCACCCTATACCGGAAACATCAAAGTTATATGAGGACATTCCAGATGAAGTCGTGGATTGTAACATGACTTTGAAGAATGACATATGGCAATTATATTTTGATGGAGCGCCACGAGTGGGACCTAAAGGCAATATTGTCTCTGGGGTAGGAATCGTCTTGGTTTCTCCTGACAAAATGGTCATATACCGTGCCTATTCTCTTAATTATCCATGCTCCAACAATGTAGCAGAATATAATGCTCTATTGATTGGTCTCCAAGTAGCAAAACAATTGGATATTGAGTTCCTAGAAGCTTATGGAGATTCTCAATTGATTGTTAATCAAGTTAGAGGGACTTATGAAGTCAGAAATCCTGATCTCATCCCTTATCTTCAAGTGGTAGTCGAGTTGGTCATTTCATTTAAAGGATTCTTCATTGAATTTGTACCACGTTCTCAGAATCTGAAGGCTGATGCTCTTGCTAGCTTAGCTGCAGACTTGGCTGTTCCAATCCGAAGGCAAAATACAATTACTTTGTTGGACCGAGACTTATTTTGTGTGAAGAATAATCTGCATATTGAACAAAGTTATGTTACAGAGTTAAGTTCCCAGCAGAAGGATTGGAGAACTCCATTCATTGATTATGCAGTTCATGGGATTTTGTCCGAAGACCCAAAAGAAGCTGCATCAATTAAGAGACGATCATTTCGATTCTATTATGATTCGTCTTTACATATGCTATACCGTCGTTCATATGATGGACTCTTGCTGCGCTGTCTCTCAGAAAGTGAAGCCAAACAAATACTACGAGAAGCTCATGATGGTATTTGCGGTGCTCACCAACCGGGTCCTAAATTATAAGACCGCATTCGAAGAATGGGGTATTATTGGCCCTCTATGATAGCAGATGCTGTAGACTATGCCAGGAGATGTAAAGCATGTCAGATTCATGCTGATTTTATTCATCAACCGTCTGAATTTCTACATCCTACGGCAGCCTCTTGGCCCTTCGAAGCTTGGGGTATGGATATCATTGGTCCTATTAACCCTCCTTCTATTAAGGGACATCGGTTTATATTAGCTATAACCGATTACTTTTCTAAGTGGGCAGAAGCAGTTCCCTTTGCTGAAGTGAAAACATCTAGTGTAATCAGCTTCATTAAACATCATGTCATTTATCGCTTCGGGATTCCTCGACGAATAATTCATGACAATGGACCACAATTTGCCAGTCAGGCATTTTATCGGTTCTGTGTTAGGAATCGAATTCAAAATCTGGCTTCTACAGCTTATAATCCAGCTGCTAATGGTTTAGCTGAAGCTTTTAACAAGACGATCGTCAACCTTCTCAAAAAGTTCGTCTCTTCTAATAAACGAGATTGGAATGAGAAGCTTGGAGAATGTTTATGGGCTTATCGAACAACAGTCCAGACTCTTACTGGTTTTACACCATTCTTATTGGTTTATGGATGTGAAGCTGTCCTCCCATTGGAAATCTAGATTCCATCTCTTCGAATTGCCATTGCTAATGAGCTAACTACAGAGAATAATGATCGCTTACGACTCCAAGAACTCGAAGGATTGGATGAGAAGCGTCTTCAAGCACAACAGCATATTGAGCTATATCAAGCCCGTATATCTCGAACTTTCAATCGTAAAGTTAAAGAGAGGGTATTCAAGGTTGGCGAGCTTGTATTAGCTGTTCGAAGACCGATGGTGATGACGCACAAAAGCAAAGGGAAATTCCAAGAGAAATGGGAAGGCCCTTATGTAATTGAGTCCGTGTTTTCCAATGGCGCCTATCGGTTATCAAAGCCCAATGGAGATCTACTCATGATGCCGATCAATGGAAAATCTCTTAAGAAATACTATGTATAAAAAAGAAGACAGAATGAAGATAAAATTTCTTTTATTATCATTTTTTTGTTCGAGACAAAACATTAAGGACGAGGGCCACTGCCTTCGCCTTCTTTATTGAATACATAGTCAGCCAATGCCTCGAAGACATCGTTGCCTGAGTTCATAAAAAACTTGCAGGCAGCCATCCTCAGCGCTTCTCCTTCAGGAGTTTTCCCCGGCTCTAATAGTGGTTGAATCTACGTCTGGTGATCGGGCGTACAGAAGAACGACATCGGAGAGCATCGCAATCGTCATTTGTTAAAGAATGAAATATTGCAAATCTTCAGAAGAATGAGAATGAGAATGAGAATATATAGAACATTCTCAACTATTTATAAAGGCTGAAGAAACTGTTGGTGTGAGTCTATTTCGGGAAAAGATCCTATTAAAAGGCTCTCGTAACCACAAGACAGATGCCACGTGTTGGTTTGTTTCTCGAGAATGAACAACCATAGATGCAGTCAAAGAGATGAGATCAATATTAAGATTTTATTTATAAAGGGGAGTAGGCCCCTACAGATCGCAATACATAGGCGTCACTTTTACATAAAATATTATTTTTTCTCTCCTTCGTTGGGCTGACGAAAGGAGGCACCTAGCTCGTGCATATTGCGAATCCCGGAGCGACACATCAGATTAAGAAATGCTTCTGCATCTCCTGGCCCTTCGTACGCAATTGGGGAACCACCATCGATACGACTAAAGACTGCCGGAGTCACTCCAAAGCACTCTAAAAAGTTGCGCCTCGTTCAAGATCAATCCTGGAGCTCGAAGCCTCTTCGTTGTTCTTTGGCGCCATGACAATGTGAGGATGAATAGCAAAAATGAGGAATTTCTCTCTATTTATATAATTAAATCAACCCTTCATATTCCTTATGGAAAACTGCTCTTTATTAAATGCAAACTCGAGAGATGAAGAAGCATTCCAAAGTTTTGAGAAGAAAATTCATTGTGACGGTTAAGTATTGACCGACACCATTTTCTTGGTTTTTACGCCGACTGTTGGATATCCCCACTTTTACGCGGATGACTGTTGCATATCCCGAATTTTACGCTGACTGGTCAAATCTCAACTTTTACGCTTCTGTTCAAAGTGTTTCAAATTTTGGAGATATTTGAAAACTTTGAAAGGGGTCTTGTAGGAGCGTAAAAAGTGCTTCACAGAGTGAATCAAAGAGATAGAGCATTCCACTCATAATGATCTATTTTACGCCAAGGAAAGGCTAATCACTTTATGCCTAAAGCAGGCTGATCATTTTACGCTCGGGTCTACACCCATGGTTTTACGCCTAAGACAGGCTAACTACTTTACGCTGGACAAAGCTGTCAAGTCTTGCATTTAATGCAAACTCTGACATGAAGATATTAATGATGGCATATATCACAGAATTCGAAGGAATTTGTTTTATACAGAGACCAATGTTGACATTTAGTATGTGGACTAAGCTATTTGTACGCTCACAGTATGGCTTCTTTTACGCATAGAGACTATACGAGTTCTTATGCTCAAAAGTTGATGTGTGCATAAAGTTTATTTGGGCTACTTTACGCTCAAGGTTATTTAATAACCACTTTACGCAAGAAGTCCATGTCAGGGCCATTTTACGCCTAGTCTACTGCTTTACGCTCAGAGTATATTGGGATTATTTTACGCCATATTCTCTCTGACCAGTTTGGAACGTGGTTTGCCTACATGGCTTTTATGCCACACATCTCGAAGAACGTATGTACGTGGATCCTATTCTTACTGAAATGATGGGACATGTGTCAACGTATGCAGAGGATGACTTTGGTCATGGGGGGCAGTTGTTAGCGTAAAGACGAAACTTTTGCTGAGTTTTTACGCACAAGAGCCCAAGTCTATAAATAGACTTATTTTTCTCACATAACGGAGAGAACAGAGACAGGAGAGAATACAGAGATCAGAGCCCAGAAACTTTGATTCTCCAGAGCATTCTTCTTCAACCTTTCTTTCAGAACAGAGTGAAGCAAAGCAGGAAAGCATTCGGCCTCGCCATCAGTACCCAAGTGCGTCGATACCTTTCTGGTGACTTAGTTCTTCCAGTTGTTCAACTTCAAGCAGTGATCTTCATCATCATCATATGGTCCTGTTGGCCCAATGATTACATTGTGTTTTTGAATATGGCTAATCAGTTAAGTTTAACATAATGATGTCACTAATATTCATATACTCACTATCATGTTGCTACTTAAACTTAGCATTGTCCTAATTGTCCTATATTATACTGCTATGCTTGTATCGTACTGCAACATATTTTGTTGGCCTAACATGCTATCATGTTCTTACTTAAACTTAGCAATGTCCTAATTGTCCTATATTGTATTGCTATGCTTGTATCGTACTGCAACATATTTTGCTGGCCTAACATGTATTTGTAGACATGCAGTAAGCATGATCTAACATGATCAAACAGGACATAGGCAATAAAGAATAAATGTTGGACCAAAGATGACGTCATATAAAGGGATTTCTCCGAACCGCCTAACGACCTATCCGGGACCTCGCATCGGGGGATCCGCTGCCCGGTCAGCGGACAGGGGTCGAGGGGGCAGCGCCCCCCGTCGGGGGTTCGGGGGCGAAGCCCCCGAAAGGTATTCAGATTTTCAGATCTGTATATCTTTGGACGACTGCTGTCAGGGAAAAAGATGTCTTCATGGCTGCTCAAATATCAGAAGAAAGGCATCATCAAAGGGCTCTTGGTTTTCCTGTTTGTTCCATGTCTGTAATCTTCAATTTATTGAGTCTAGGAGAATGTGTACGTTGAGTCGCACTGAGTCATCTCAACCCCTAGACATATCTCTCCAAGATCTACCATACAAACAGACCAATTCCTGAACCAAGCCCAAGCTCCACAAAGCCCAAAAGCCCAATGGACCAATTCTGTCTTCTGGAGACAGAGTTCGGGCCGAACTCTGCCTCCACACAGAGTTCGGGCCGAACTCTGTCCCCTGATTTCCAGCACCCTGATTTTTAGGGCCTGCTTGCTACAAGCTGTCCAACGGCCAAAAATTTGAATTATCCATACCGAATTCTGGCCGAATTCTGCTTGTCCCGAACCCTATAAATAGGCCTTGGTTTCTCTCATTTGAAACCATCCACTCTTCTATTCTTCTTCTCTTACATAGCCTATATAGTCAAGAGCCTTACTCTTCCAATCTACTAGCCATAAAACTTCCTAAGTCCCAAGGTGCTCAAGTGCGATTCAGCTAGAAGTTTTTGTGCAAGAGTTGAAAAGAAAAGTCACTTGGACAATTCCAAGTCGCTTGGAAAAATCCAAGCAAATCGCCACTGCGATCCTCTGTAAGAAGTTGACGTGCTCTTCTGAAGAAAAGGCACGGGTTGTAAACTACTATTTCACAAATAGTGGATTTGAATCCTGAGCTAGAGTTCTCAGGCCTGGACTAGTCCTCCACGAGGGAAACCAGGTTAAAACTGCTGTGTTTGCGTATGCTCTTCTGATCTTTATTTACTTCCGCATTTCCTTCTGATTTATTTACTATCTTGATAGTTATTTTGTGGAGGTGATATAGAGTTAATTTTTATTTGGTGATTATCGACACAAACTCTATTCACCCCCCTCTAGAGTTGCCTACACCTGTGTTTTCAATTGGTATCAGAGCAAGGTCTCTATTGTAAGGCTTAACATCCTTAGAGCAGATCCTTGTTTTTTTTGTGTATGGCATCGTATTCTTCCTCCTCCGATGAAGAGGGTTTTACTTCTAGTAGCATAGGCAATCATGTTTCTTCTAAATGCAATAAGTGCTCTAAGTGGAAAGCCATGGCTAACCAATCCTTAAAGTTTGCTAAGGCTTTTCATTCTACAAATGAAGAACTTGTAGAAAAGGTTATTCATTTAGAAGAATCTAATGAGTCTTTGAGAAATAAAAACATTGATTTATTATTTAGACTTGATTCTCAAAACTCATCTTGTGTTTCTTTAAAGAGTTTGAATGATTCTTTAATTTTGAAAATCAAATCTCTTTCCTCATCAATAGAAGATCTTAAGAAGCAAGCACATGAGCTAAATCATTTGCATGATTCTTCTATTGACTCTTTAAAGAAACAAAATGATGATTTTATTTCTAGAATTGCTTTATTTGAAAAAGAGAATTATGCTTTAAATGCTAAATTTGATTCTCTTACTTGTTTGCATAATGATTTGCTATTAGAACATGATATTCTTAAGACCAAATCCATGCATAGTGATTCTCTTACTTGTGTGCATAGTGATTTGCTATTAGAACATGATATTCTTAAGACCAAATCCATGCATAGTGATTCTCTTACTTGCGTGCATAATGATTTGCTATTAGAACATGATATTCTTAAGACCAAATCTATGCATAGTGATTCTCTTACTTGTGTGCATAATGATTTGCTATTAGAACATGATATTCTTAAGACCAAATCCATGCATGCTCACTCTAGAAATATTCATCATTCTAGTATGTCATATGTTCATAATCATGCTCATTCTGATACATGTGCACACACTAGTATTAGGTGCTTCTATTGCTCTCGTATTGGACACATGAGTGTAACTTGTCCTATTCGTAGGAGTTTTTCTACCAATGCTGGAGTAAATAGTATATGGGTCCCTAAAGCTAACAAATGTGGATCCAAGTTTATTTGGATACCAAAGTCTTCGCCTAATGTTGTAGGTGGAGCTTCTTGTATTGGGATATAGCACCAAGGAGCGTGTTGGTGGTTGCAAAGCTCAAAGGTCATCTTCCAAGCAATTGCACCAACACAAGTGTGGCCACTAGAGCCACTTTGGTAACATGCTCAACGATTCTCTTTAAATGGTTGATTTTTGTTGAATCTAGCATGTTTCTCTTGATGTCTTGCTACTAGCTCACTTTGACATCCTTTGGTTGCTTATTATATAAATCAATGTGAGATATAATACTAGCATGCTTAGTTAATATTTTATTTCTTTTATCTAGCATGACTAATTACTTAGCTTAAATGACTAGTTCACACTATGTAGTTTATTACTCATTTTCTAGTAGTGTGACACATCTATATATGCATGCTCATTTTTTTCTTAATTCTTATTTATAAAGCATGCATATCACTCTAGTCCATATGACCTTGGTTTTGATTTGAGTTAATATGATTTTATCTCTTCATCTTTAAAAGTTTTGAGATAGTTACTTCTTGCCAATTTGTATTTAGTATATCATTGGTATTTGTGAATATATGTGTTTAGCACAAGCTTCTTATCACTTGATAAGTATATACTTATACTTCTTGTTAACCTTGTGCTTACATAATATATTCATTATTGATTCTCATGTTTTATTTTGATTATCCTATTGAGAATCAATTATGTCTTTGCCTAATAAAGTCTATTTATACGTGCTTTTAAATTTGTGATGGTTTTTCAAACATTCATGATGGATACATGACTATATTCATTAAATCTTCATTTACATGTAGATCTTGTATTTATTATATTGACATCTATTTTTGTATAAATATCTTTATGTGGGCATATGAGATAAGCTCAAGTTTCATATTATTTTGAAGAGTATATATTCATACTTTTTGCTTACCTCATAATTTAGCTATTGATTCTTTTGACTAAATTTGTGTTATCTCTACTTGAATCAATTAGCTTATTCCTTAAAGTCTTCTTTTTGATGATATCTTATTGGCTTTTATTTGTTGACTTTATGGATACATGTCTTTCACTCTTATTTTGATCTTTTTGCTTAACCAATTTTTAGCCTGATTCCAGTTCTGTCACCAGAATCCGGAATTCGGGCCGAACTCTGCCCTTACCAGAGTTCGGGCCGAATTCGGCATGGCTGTTCCAGAACCGAAAACAGCCTCAGCCGTTGATCAAATTATAGATCCAATGGCCATTATTGATTCCAAATGCTGATATTTATTTATTCAAATGCCTTTAAGTTGGAATGTTGAGAGAAAATATTTATTAGTATCTTGTTCATGACTTTTATGGAAGTTCTTTTAAGAATTGCTTGGTTTTGTGCTTTACCTTACTTGTTGAGATCATCATACTTATTTTGAGTATGAATCTTCTATATATTTATTTTCATAAAGTGTATTTTGAAAATATTTGTTTTGAAAATATTCTTAGCAAATTTTGATGACCATTCTTTCATTATTATTTGGGTATTTACCTCTCTTATTCAAAGTGATTTTTATACTTTGATGTTGTTTGATGATATTGCATATATTCCTCTAAATCTAATTTCTTAAAAGTAAAGAACATTTTGGGAACAAGCCGAAAGGGTCCTTCTTTCATACAGGTGTAAATAGCCTGAAGCGACACGGTGCACTAGTCTTCGGACTACCGCTAGCTGGGAACCGGCCCCTACAGCTAACCCAAAGTGATCAACACTTTATAGACTTAAGATTTATTAAGGTCTACATGCAACCATTATCTAGTTCTGGATCCTCCTCTAAGTTCCAGAATACTTCATCATATCTAGCCTTATATTTGAGCTATAAATATTTTATTATTATTGCCCAATGATGTTTTGTAGCACATGAGAATATATGTAATTGATATATCATACTTCTCATGTCTTTAGCTACTATGGGTTGAACTTTTACTTTGAGATTTTCTATTTCTAGAGAATACACTTTCATAATGGTTATAATTTTGCATTCTCTAGATCAATCTATTATTTCATTATCTTGGGTTAATCTCAATATTTGGCAAAGAGATTTGCTTTATTGTGTTTTCATGAACATCTCTTTTGTCTTTTACTTGATGAGAGTCTAATTCATTTACTTGCTATCTTATACTCTTATCCTTGCTTAGCAAAGAGTATATAAATCATTTTGATCATACAAAATGTATTACCCATATTGTGAACTCTATGCTTAAGCATGTATTTTTTAGTATTAGTGACTTAAAATTTAATGAGCACATTTATCATGTTAATGGCCTATCTCATTAATCTTAATTAGTTATGTAGCTAGCTTGCTTATTTGCGATGTATTGTTAAGCTACATGATTTTTGTTCACTTTCACTCATCTAGCTATCTTCTTGAACTTCAATCTATATGTGATATGCTAGTTTACAAAAACAAGATTTATGAATTCTTTCTGATTTGTATTCTATTTTAGATACATATATTTGGTTTCTAAAATTAGTTTGACAAATTTTTTTATTTTATCTTGTTTCCATTGAGATTTGTGATTCATCGCTTTAACTTCCTTTCATACTAGTCATTGACAAGCATCTTTTAAATTTCTCTCATCTTTTGAGTTATGATTCTATTATATTATCATTTGTTTGGAATATTTGCAATCTTTTAAATAAGATTGACTCTTTTCTATATTTTCCATTAGTTTGTTTATATGGTTTTTAGATGGAATTTATGACGGATCATAATTATTTATTGGTTTACTTTATGAATGATCCTATTGATAGAGTAGTCCTAAATTATCTAATTATGTGGTTATCAAGTTAATTTATTACTCTACTTTGACCACTCATGGATTATCACATATGCTCTTTGCTATTTGAACTTTATTGGTTTCTCATTTAGTATTAGCAAGGTTGGATTATTACCCGTTGATGGGTACATATGTGGTAAAACATACATAGTCAATGCAAAGCAATAAATTGGTTGATCATTTCTTAATTAGATAATCATGGACATGATATTTGAGTTTTATTTTTTTGCTACATTTTGACTTTCTTCGTGATTAATTTAATTGACTTTATTCATGATGACATTTTTCTTTAGTTTTATTTTTATCTTTTGAGCTATATTGTGATTCTCATCATGATTGTTTTTAATGGACCTTATTATTCCTTTTCATGATGATATTTTTCTAATGGACCTTACTATTCCTTTTCATGATGATATTTTTCTAATGGTCCTTATTATTTTTTTTCATAATGATATTTTCTAATGGACCTTATTTCTTTTCATGATGATCCTTTTCTCAAAAGGTAACATGCATTGATCTATCATATTTAAATATGAGATTCTTCTATATAGGCTAATGTATGTCATCTTTTGATTATATGTGCTTAATTAAGATATTATTTTGATCGTTCATCTTTAGTGACTATTTATTGGATTTCTCTTCTAAAGATGACATTATTCGTTTTATGACGTTTTTATAGCCTTATATGCATTGAGCAAGGGAAAGAAATCAATACTTGATTTATTCCTAGATCTTGAAGTTATCATTTTTTTTTTTGCTATAAGTGCTTTGGAACTAGATACGCATATTTTAAGGGGGAGCAAATAAATTGGTTCAATTCATTTATACCCTTTAATATGTCGTATACGTAGTTCATCATTGACCCATTTTTTTTGAATACTGATATTTTGTGAAAGATTTATGAGAGTTTATGCAATTGTTTTTATCATATTATCTCTCTCTTTTATACGAGTCATCTCATTTAATTTCGTATTTTATCTTGATGACGATTGTCCTTTCTATGATTTGGCTCTCTTTGTATGTTTAATTGATTTGGCTTTCCTTGTTGAGGACTTACCCAAAATTTATGATTTTATCTATACTGGTAATAGTTTGAGGGGGAGCATTTAAGTCGATTGAATTTCTCCTTCTCAAATATTTTTTTCCTTTACCTTCATGTTTATTTTAAAGAGTATTCATAAAGCATGATATGGTAATTGAGTTCAAATACATGAATTTTGGATAAGCAAATAGATTTGTAAATAATGAAATTATTTTATATCAATTGCCTTATTTTACATTGATCATTCGTTTACTTTGTTCCACAATTTATCGGTGGACAATTGTGCTATCATAGTTTTATTGATCAATGTTTCAAGTTTATTTATTTCAATTGCTATATTTTACATTGATCATTCCTTGATTTTGTTCCACTATTTATCTGTGGACAATTGTAACTATCATAGTTTCATTGATCAATGTTTCAAGTTTTCATATTTCAATTGATATCAAGTTTGTATATTTCAATTGGTATCTTTCTTCTTTGATATCTATAGTTTCATTGGTATCTTTCTTCTTTGATATCTATAGTTTCATTGGTATCTTTCTTCTTTGATATCTATTTTTTTTTGCAGTTATCTAATCCCTATGATTTTTGACTAAATTTTTTAATTCTCTTGCAAAACTAGAGAAATATTTCATATCATACTATGTTTTTGGATGTCTCTCTTGGATTTTATGTTGGTAAACTATCTATTGATTATGTTCAAATTCTTTTACCAACTATTTGTGTTTTGACAAGCTATTTTCTATTTGGCACTCTACATTTTGGTATGTAGTTTCTATACTTGTCTTTACACACTTCTCCCATTGTTCCTCATTTAGTATATCTTGATCATGATTGTCTATGCCTTCCTCCTTTACTTTTGCTTGAGTTCGTTTTATCTCTTATTACGGGGGAACTTATTTTTTGATCATGTCAAAGGGGGAGAAATAAGTTTAAGTTAGCACACTATCTTCTCGTAGTATGTGTTTATTAGTGATATATGCATCTATCATATCTGTCTTAAACTTAACCGATTTGCCATAATCAAAAAGGGGGAGATTGTTGGCCCAATGATTACATTGTGTTTTTGAATATGGCTAATCAGTTAAGTTTAACATAATGATGTCACCAATATTCATATACTCACTATCATGTTGCTACTTAAACTTAGCATTGTCCTAATTGTCCTATATTATACTGCTATGCTTGTATCGTACTGCAACATATTTTGTTGGCCTAACATACTATCATGTTCTTACTTAAACTTAGCAATGTCCTAATTGTCCTATATTGTATTGCTATGCTTGTATCGTACTGCAACATATTTTGCTGGCCTAACATGTATTTGTAGACAAGCAGTAAGCATGATCTAACATGATCAAACAGGACATAGGCAATAAAGAATAAATGTTGGACCAAAGACGACGTCATATAAAGGGATTTCTTCGAACCGCCTAATGACCTATCCGGGACCTCGCATCGGGGGATCCGCTGCCCGGTCAGCGGACAGGGGTCGAGGGGGCAGCGCCCCCCGTCGGGGGTTCGGGGGCGAAGCCCCCGAAAGGTATTCAGATTTTCAGATCTGTATATCTTTGGACGACTGCTGTCAGGGAAAAAGATGTCTTCATGGCTGCTCAAATATCAGAAGAAAGGCATCATCAAAGGGCTCTTGGTTTTCCTGTTTGTTCCATGTCTGTAATCTTCAATTTATTGAGTCTAGGAGAATGTGTACGTTGAGTCGCACTGAGTCATCTCAACCCCTAGACATATCTCTCCAAGATCTACCATACAAACAGACCAATTCCTGAACCAAGCCCAAGCTCCACAAAGCCCAAAAGCCCAATGGACCAATTCTGTCTTCTGGAGACAGAGTTCGGGCCGAACTCTGCCTCCACATAGAGTTCGGGCCGAACTCTGTCCCCTGATTTCCAGCACCCTGATTTTTAGGGCCTGCTTGCTACAAGCTGTCCAACGGCCAAAAATTTGAATTATCTATACCGAATTCTGGCCGAATTCTGCTTGTCCCGAACCCTATAAATAGGCCTTGGTTTCTCTCATTTGAAACCATCCACTCTTCTATTCTTCTTCTCTTACATAGCCTATATAGTCAAGAGCCTTACTCTTCCAATCTACTAGCCATAAAACTTCCTAAGTCCCAAGGTGCTCAAGTGCGATTCAGCTAGAAGTTTTTGTGCAAGAGTTGAAAAGAAAAGTCACTTGGACAATTCCAAGTCGCTTGGAAAAATCCAAGCAAATCGCCACTGCGATCCTCTGTAAGAAGTTGACGTGCTCTTCTGAAGAAAAGGCACGGATTGTAAACTACTATTTCACAAATAGTGGATTTGAATCCTGAGCTAGAGTTCTCAGGCCTGGACTAGTCCTCCACGAGGGAAACCAGGTTAAAACTGCTGTGTTTGCGTATGCTCTTCTGATCTTTATTTACTTCCGCATTTTCTTCTGATTTATTTACTATCTTGATAGTTATTTTGTGGAGGTGATATAGAGTTAATTTTTATTTGGTGATTATCGACACAAACTCTATTCACCCCCCTCTAGAGTTGCCTACACCTGTGTTTTCAGGTCCAAGGAACAAAGTGATCATTTATAGATCAGACTTCCATAGCAATACTTTCCCAGAATCAAATTTGTACTTCTTGTACTTTTTTCTCGTTTTATTTTCAAAAGCCAATTTTCCTGGCATTTTGTTAAGTGAAACACCTCCTAATAACACCTAGAATTGGGACAAAGTTCAGTTATGGGCTGGCCCAGTGGCGGTCGACTACATTTGCCGTAACGATTTGAGAATCGGGCAGGACGTAGACAAGCTCGAGTGGACGCCCGATCATAGCGGTGCATTCTCGGTCAAATCGACCAGAAGACTCATCCTTGGCACCGCGAACCCGTCTCCTACCATCGCTTCCTTCTGGCAGAATTGCATCCCTAAGAAGTGGTCCTTCCTTATCTGGCGTGCCCTTCGCAATATCCTCCCCACCGACGACACGCTCAACACAATCGGCTTCTGCCTCGCTTCAGCATACATATGCTGCTCAGACCGTCAAGCAGAAATAGGCAACCACATCCTCAGACAAGGGGACCTTTCGGCCCAGGTATGGAGAACTCTTTCCCAGCGATGCAGACTGCCTACTGGGGGGATAACTTCCACCAGCTCAGGTCGATCTGGGGTAACGTATCCCATGGCCACCAAATCGTCGTGGCAGCCGCCACTTGGGTGTTATAGAAAAATCGGAACAAGGCAAGATACGAAGGTGTCACACCCCAGAAATAGAATACTGGAGAGCGGGGGACAGACACAGCCAGCTACTTATATTGAAGTGAATCCCACCTCGCAATACAGTCACGACTGTCTAGATACATGAGGGTTTACTACAAGCCATTAATCTCTTAGGGTCAAGAACAAGCCTAGTGTCTCAATCTCAAGTAAGCAAGTAAATGTAATAAGATGGTAGATCATCAGACATACAAGGTAAGGCATCCCAAACATTACATATTCAGATGATCATGAAGCTAGCCATACAAAATGTAAAGACTAGCAAGAGTTTAAGTCGTACATGATCAACCCTAGGATGTGTCAATCATGTTGCAGCCATTAGGCAGACAGGAATGTAAATTCAATACGAGCTAACACTTGCTCGACGGCTAAATACCTCAAAAGAATAATTTTATAATAGAGTGGGAGAGCAAAATAAAACCCACTCGTTGCCAGGGTTCCTTCTAGTGGTCACCATCTGGCAGGAAGGCTGGGAGATCCTCGGAAGCTGCTCCGAAATCTGGCCATATAAAACCAGCTGGGTCAGACCCCAGAAAGAGCAAGTGCCACAAAGGAGGCTTCACTTAAGAACTAAAACCAGCATATTAGCACATAAGGTCATAGATGAAATAATAAAAGACATGATTTAGAGAAAAATAGGGTGATAAACGATAAGATATCTAAAGGACTATTCCGGTAACCAAGTTACAACCCGTAAACCAAACAAGGATCGGGGTTGTAATCCTTCACCTGAACGGAACTTAGTCTCTAACCAATTATCGATAAAGTAAAGCATACACAAGGATGTCCTGAGATAGCCATGTACTGGGTCTAGGCAAGGCTAGACAAGATGGGACTCCATCCAACATTCACGGCCAAGCAAGAGTATGGCTTGATATTTAAACTAACTAGGATTATCACAAGCCTAGTTACTAGAAAGATGCAATGAGATATTCCTACGGCCACAAGCCCTGCAGACTATCCAGGTTATCCAAACGCAAGGTTCATGCTAAGATTTATCATGACTTGTTAGGTGACTTGAGTGCTACACATGACAGTGTGTATAGTAATCGTTACATGAAGTGCCTCTCATAACAGTGAGATAGAAATGTGCCCTACTAGTTGGCAGGCTACAAATCCATCAGAGAAGGCACCCAGATAACGGGATTGCTTGTAGCCGGAATACCTCTTTATATGAACTACTTGATCAATCTAGTCATTAACTTAGTCAGATTTAGTATGAATCTCTGATCGTGGTAACCAGGGATACAAGTCCTAGACATGATGCGGGACAAGACTGGTAGCTTATACAAGCACATTCAATATAATCACCCACGGTGTCAAGATGAGAATTTACTTAGCATGCCAAGTTAGCCGTCGCAACAGCGTTCAAGGTTATATGTCAAGATTACTTGTCAGGGGTGTACCACAATGGGTCACCATCATGTCATGTTACTTGTACTTGTTACTTGTTAGGAGCGCGTCACGACGGGCCACCATCCTGGTTTACTACATATCTATCATTATATCATGTTCACATATCATGGTTATGCAGCATATTATTATACAAGCAAATATGTAGGTAAAGAAGAGACATAATCCTGAGTGCACCCTAACAAGCCACCGTTTAAGAAAGAAAACATGGCATAAAGTGTAAAGTACAATAAAGCCGAAAAGACATGGCAATTTGCATCATAAAAGAAGAAAATACATAAAAGGAAAAAATGCCAAAACATCGTGCGTCCAAGGGCTATACGCCCACAGGGTTCTATGCACCTATATGAAGGCTAACATATGCCAAGTCGTGCCAAGCCTTGCCGCAGCTCGCACAAATCATGTCGCGTTCTTATATTAGCTATACATAGAAAATTGTGCCATGACTAACCAAATCATGCTAAGTCGTACCAAGTCGCACCGCGGCTTGTACGAGTCGTGTCATGCCTAGCCGTGGCACGCACGTGCCGTGTTGTGTCTGTTGGCACATTTTATTTTGAGTAATTAACAGCATCTTCGTAGTTTAGTCTTCTGTTCTTCAGATTCAAATATTCCCAAAAGATGTACTACTTGGAGTTCTTCACTTCCAGAGCTTCCTCCTTCTTTCTTGAAGACTGTAGCAGTTACCGGCGTTTCCTGCTTTGAGTCCTCGTGTCTGTACTGGTCTAGGTATATCTGTAAACACTAAAGGATGGATGATAACTAAAAGCACAAATCGAAAAACATGTCATTCAGAGCGGCGTACCGACGGTATGCTTCGGCATACCGGCGGTATACCGTTTTCGTGTCCAGAAAAGTTTCTGTGACAAAAAGCGGCATACCGACGGTATGCTTCGGCATACCGGCGGTATACCGTTTTTGAACTTAGAAAGTTATTGTCTCGAAATATCGGCATACCGACGGCATGCTGCGGCATACCGGCGGCATGCCATTTTTAGCAACACAAAAGTTGTTGTGATCAACTGTCGGCATACCGACGGTATGCTACGGCATACCAGCGGCATGCCGTTTCTAGCAGCTCGAAACTTTCTGTGACATTCTATCGGCATACCGGCGGTATGCTTCGGCATACCGACGGTATACCGAATTTCGAATACTTAGTTTTCGATTTGGTCTGACACGCATTAATGGCCGCATTTAATGCTCTTGAACGGTCATAATTATGACCGTTACTATTTGGCCGGCATACCGGCGGTATGCCGCGGCATACCGACGGCATGCCGGTCTGCCTGCATTTCAGAGCATTAAATGCCACCTACTCTTGGTTTTCTTATAAAAGGAAGTTCTCTCTCTCTTGAGCTTCTTAACCAACTCTTCCATAAATTTTCCAACAACCAAGAGCTCCACCATTAATACTCTCCAAAGCTTTTCATTGTCATCCTCTCCCAAAGTGCTAGAGTATTAAAGAGTTGTACATTTCGATCTTCACGTGTTAGAAGATCAACAAGTTCTCATTCTCTTTTGTTTGAAGTTGGCGAGCCTTCGTAAGAAAACTCGTGTGTAGAAGTTGGCGAGTCTTCGGATCCAAACTCGTATTGAAGTTGGCGAGTTCTTCGGATCCAAACTCGTGTGTACTATTTGGATAATAGTGGATTAAAGCCGGAGAGAGTTCCGGGACTGGATTGCCTCAAAAGAGGATACCAGGAAACATCCTTGCGTTTGCGTTTGATCTTTCTACTCTTTACTTTAAATTGCCTTTATTGCATCAATTGTTGTAGTTTTTATTTTATTTCCCTATTCACCCTCCCTCTAGGGTTCTTCAATTGGTATCAGAGCCTCGTTCTCTTGATTTGGATTTACACCTTTGAGTGATCCATGGCCTCTAACCCTAGCATCAACACGTTTCACAATAAGGGACACTCCACAAATAGGCCTCCCCTATTTGATGGTACCAACTATAACTACTGGAAGATTAGGATGGGCATTTATCTCAAGTCCATAGATTTCGACTTATGGGATTGCGTGATAAATGGCCTTCCTACTCCTTCCAGAACTATTGAGGATATTGCTTCTGACACCCTTCGGAAAACACTTGCCGAAAACATTAAGAAGCTTGCTTGTCGAGATGCCAAGGCAATGAATGCTCTTTACTGTGCCCTTGACAGTAGTGAATTCAACCGGATCTCTACTTGCAAGACTTCCAATGAGATTTGGAAGTTACTTGAAGTCACACACGAGGGAACTTCACAAGTGAAGGAATCCAAGATTAGTAGACTCACGCAAGAATATGAGTCTTTTAAAATAAAGCATGATGAATCTATTGCTAGCATGTTTACTCGTTTTGGTGACATTATTAACCCTCTCTCTTCTCTTGGAAAGGAATATCCCGCTCATGAAAAGATAAGGAAAATTCTTAGAGGATTGACGAAAGCTTGGAGTCCTAAAGCTACCGCAATCATTGAGGGGAACGATCTAACCGTCATGAACCTAGAAACCCTCATGGGTAAGCTAATGACTCACAAGCTCGACATGAAGGATCAAGAGGAATCCTCCATTCAAGAGAAGGAGAAGGAGAAGACCAAAGAAAAAGAGAAGACTCTCGCTCTCAAAGCTTCAAGGTCCTACTCCAAGGATAGCTCCGACGACAATGAGTCGGATGACGATGAAGAAATAGCTCTCATAGCTAAGCACTTCCGGAAGTTCTTAAAGTTCAACAAGGCCAACCGCTCTAGACGGGACAATGAAGAAGACCCGGCGTGCTATCAATACAGAAGACCCGGACACATCAAGAGGGATTGTCCGATGATACGAAAAGACTCAAGCAAGTACGAGAAACCTAGCAAGGGAAGCTCATCCTCTAGAAAGTTTGCCAACACTAGCATTTGGTGTGAAAGCGACTCCGACAACGACAAGGAGTGCAAACACAATGCCAACGTCTGTCTCATGGCAACCGATGAGGTACTTGATGATTTTTCTTTAAACACTCTTACCTATGATGATTTGGAGAAAGCCATTCTTGAATTACATGAAGAACACAAAGGTGTTCGGAATAAATACAAGAAATCTCTCAAGGAGGTTGAGGCTCTTCAACTTGAAGTAGAGAGGCTCTCAAACATCATCATTGATGTGAAGGGAAAATCTCCTATTTCCGACACGGATGAAATAGTCTTTGCGATTCAAATTTCAAGAATCTCTTGACACCATCAAGAAAAAGGATGATGAGATTCAATCCATGAGAAGCTCCTATGAATTTGCCATGCGCAAATGTCAAGATGCTAATAGAAGAGAATATTCCACCTCTATTAAGTATAATGATCTTCTTACACGAAGTAAGAATTTAGGTAATAAGAATACCACTCACATGCATGCTCCAAGACACCCTCACACTCATCACAATGCTAGGCACAATCATTACATGAACACTACACACAACTCTTTTTCTAACACAAGAAAAGGACCCTTTGTCAAGAAGAACACCTCTCATCATGCTTTTTACTATCATCATAACACTCATGGTAGAACTTCTCACACTAGTAACTCACACATGCACAACACTCACACTTCTTCTTCTAAATCGTCCTTGATGTGCAATTATTGTGGTTTGGTAGGTCACACTTCTAACTTTTGTTATACAAGAAAACAAGTTGACATGAGAGTTCTTAAGTGGGTTCCTAAGACTAACACTCATGGACCCATAAGATCATGGGTACCAAAATGTTCATCTTCAACTTATGTTGTAGGTGACGAATCCTTCTCATGCTAGAAGCAAATGGATTCTCGATAGCGGTTGTTCACGGCACATGACCGGTGATGCTTCACTTTTTACAACGCTATCGATGAAGAAAGAAGGACACGTCTCCTTCGGTAACAATCTTAAAGGTTATATTATTGGAAATGGTAATATCGGTTCTCCTCCTTATCCTTGTATTAATAATGTTTGTCTTGTTACTAATCTCAAGCATAATCTTTTAAGTATTAGCCATCTTACCGATAATGGTTATGATGTCAAGTTTGTTAAACTCAAATGCTACATTACCGATAGCTCCAATGGAACTATTGTGTATGAAGGCATTAGAGAAAACAATATTTATGTTCTTTATCTTGTTGAAGGTACTAACAATGACAGGTGCCTAGTTGCAAAGAACGATGAGAGTTGGCTTTGGCACATGAGGCTTGGACACGCCAACATGGATACCATCTCTCGCCTCGCCTCCAAGAAGCTTGTACGAGGACTTCCTAGCATCCCTTTCAAAAAGGATATGGTATGTGAAGAATACGAGAAAAGTAAGTTGACCAAGTCATCCTTCAAATCCATCAACTCTGTGAGTACCTCTAGACCTCTCCAACTTATTCATATGGATCTCTTTGGGCCTAGTAGAGTAGCTAGCCTTGGTGGCAAACTTTATGCTTTTGTTTTAGTTGATGATTTTTCGAGATTTACTTGGGTTATTTTTCTTGCTTGCAAAAGTGATACCTTTTGTGAATTTGTTGCTTTTTGTAAACGTGTTCAAAATGAGAAAGGTTTTTCTATTAACAAAATTAGGAGTGATCATGGAGGTAAATTTGATAATGTTGATTTCAAAAGATTTTGTAAAAAGAATGGTTTTGGACATGATTTTGCTTGTCCCCGTACTCCTCAACAAAATGGTGTTGTGGAGAGAAAGAATAGAACCCTTGGCGATATGGCCCGGGTCATGTTAAACCAATATAAGCTCCCCCAATATTTTTGGGCGGAAGCCGTTAATACGGCGTGTCATGTTATTAATAGAGTCTTAATTAGACCTATTACTAAGAAGACTCCTTATAAGCTTTGGTTTAACAAAACTCCTTCTATTGAATATTTTAAGGTTTTTGGTTGCAATTGTTTTATTTTGAATACCAAGGATAACCTAGGCAAGTTTGAAGAGAAAGCCTATGAAGGGATATTCCTTGGATACTCTACTCATAGCAAAGGTTTTCGTGTTTTTAATAAAAGAAGTCTTGTTGTCGAAGAGTCAATAAATGTCTCTTTTAACGAACTCAACTCTTCTACATTCTCCTCCTCCGAGGATATTGATGACATCTCATTTGGGTTGGAGAACTCCTCTATTGAGGATCGTCCTTCTTCATCTAACAATGAAGTTGTGACCCCATCAAAAGAGTCTCCTCCTCTCGAGCCTCCTCCAAAGGATCTTCCAAGAGAATGGAGATTTGTCACCAATCATCCTAAGGAGCTTATCATTAGGGATCCTTCCTCAAGTGTTAGTACAAGATCCGCCACTCGTGATCTTTGTGCCAATGTGGCTTTTATCTCTCAAATAGAGCCTAAAAATGTTCATGATGCTTTTCTTGATGAATTTTGGATGATAGCTATGCAAGAGGAGCTCAATCAATTTGAGCGAAGCAAGGTTTGGGAACTTGTCCCAAAACCTAGCAATCATCCCATTATTGGAACTAAATAGGTGTTTCGCAACAAGCTAAATGAAGATGGGTTAGTGACTCGTAACAAAGCCCGATTGGTTGCTCAAGGCTATAACCAAGAGGAAGGCATTGACTACGACGAAACCTATGCTCCGGTTGCACGTCTTGAATCCATTCGTATGCTTTGTGCCTTTGCTTGTTTTAATGACTTTAAGCTATTTCAAATGGATGTTAAGAGTGCTTTTCTTAATGTTATTATTAAGGAGGAAGTTTATGTTAAACAACCTCCCGGTTTTGAAGATTTTCAATTTCCTAACCACGTTTTCAAACTCCATAAAGCCCTTTATGGCCTCAAATAAGCTCCACGTGCTTGGTATTAGCGTCTTAGCTCTTTTCTTGTCTCTCACAATTTTTCAAAGGGAAAAGTTGACACTACACTTTTTATTAAATCACATGATGGGACTCTCTTATTGGTTCAAATTTATGTTGATGATATTATTTTTGGTTCTACTAACAACACACTTTGTGTAGAATTTGCCAAAGTTATGCAGGAAGAGTTTGAAATGAGTATGATGGGTGAACTCTCCTTCTTCTTGGGGTTACAAATCAAACAAGGGCCTAAAGGAACCTTCATCAATCAAGCAAAATATACAAAGGACCTCCTCAAGCGTTTCGACCTTGACTCGTCCAAATCAATGAGGACCCCTATGGCTACAACGACCAAGCTTGACAATGATGAAGATGGCACATCGGTCGACATTCGTAAGTATAGAGGTATGATCGGTAGCTTACTTTATTTAACGGCTAGCCGTCCGGATATCATGTTTAGTGTTTGCTTGTGTGCACGATATCAAGCCAATCCAAAGGAATCACATTTGAGTGCCGTTAAGCGCATTTTTTGTTATCTCAAAGGCACCATTAACATGGGTCTTTGGTATCCGAAATCCTCATCCTTTGAGCTTCACGGCTTTTCGGATGCGGATTTTGCCGGATGCAAGATTGACCGAAAAAGTACTAGTGGCACATGTCAATTCCTCGGGAAGTCCTTGGTATCGTGGTTTAGTAAGAAGCAAAACTCTGTTGCTCTTTCCACCACTGAGGCAGAATATATTGCGGCTGGTTGTTGTTGTGCACAATTTCTTTGGATGTCACAAACACTTTTAGATTATGGCATTTCTCATTCTTGCACCCCTATTAAATGTGATAACACTAGCTCTATCAATCTCACGAAAAACCCGATTTGTCACTCACGCACGAAGCACATTGAAATTAGACACCATTTTCTTCGTGACCATCAGCAAAAAGGAGATATCCATCTTGAATTTATTGATACTACCTATCAATTAGCCGATATTTTCACTAAGCCTCTCCCGGAAGATCGCTTCTCTTTCCTTTGCCGAGAACTAGGCATTTTATCTTTTGATCCTTAGTTCCAGTCGACCGGCACACCGACGGTATACTACGGTATACCGGCAGCATGCCGTTTTTCAAGGCAGAATTTGTTCTGTTTCGAACGACGGCATACCGTCGGTACACGTCGGCATACCGCCGGTATGCCGGGCAGCGGCGGACAGGATTTAAACTCTGGATTCGGGCCCACATTATTTTACTCCTTCATTTATTCCTTTCTACCCTATTCTATTCTCTTTTATCCATCCCATCAATCTTCAACTCCCATCCCATCACCTCCCTTCTCATTTACTATCCTTCATCTCTTTACATTAGCTACCCATCACTTCCCCCCTCTTTTTTCTCCTCTTTTTACTCCACCATCATAACTTCCCTCCACCTTTTCAACTCTTTCTCTTTCAAACTTCCTCTACAACCGTTCCTACCCATTTTCAAAATCATCTCTTCATCTCCCTCCTCTCTTTAAAAACCCTCCTTCCTCCCTCTCCTCTCTACTCCTTCCTCCACACCATAGCACCAATCCCTCTCCATGGCCAACCCTAAGCGCCTCCGATCCTCCTCTTACTCCGGGTTCAACCCCTTCGTCCCGGTGGCATTTCCTACCGGCTATGACCAGCGCGTCTTCTCCAACTCTCTGGCCGCCGAGCTTTGGTTCCAGCACTTAGCCAATCACAATGTATTCAAAGGACGGGCGATCAACTGGAACCTCTTCCCCGGTCACGTTCCTTTGTTTGACGATGCCGGTCTCTCCTCTCTTCTCAGGCGCCAAATCCCTGTCTACCCTGCTACTGTTCGCCTTTTCTATTGCAACATGAGAGGAGATGACGACGACCCTTCCGCCATCCAATCTATGGTCAATGACCGCCACTTCCGTCTCACATCTCGGGAAGTGGGGGCCATCTTAGGCATCCCAGACAAAGGGGATGCGTTACCTATGTTGGGTGCTCTCAACTCCTCGGCGGCGTCCCCTTTCGACGAATTCTGCCGAATCATCTGCAAGGGTCCCAACCCTCCGGCCATCCCGGCCCTCTCTGTCCAGCTGGAGCCGTTTTATTACGAGCTCCATCGGATCGTGTGCCACACTCTCTTTCCGAAGGGCAGGAACTATGACGCTATCACTGGTGATACCCTCGTCTGCATGTACCATCTCTATGCCCGGAAGCGATTCTCCTTCCCAAAGACTCTTCTTCTGCAATTCCGGCGTACCATGCCTTCGGGGAAGCAGAATCTCTACTATGGCTCTTTCATCACTCTGCTCATGGAGGCCAAGCATGTTGACCTGTCTCTCTGCACCTCGGATGGCGTCCCCTCATATCTTGCTATCTCCCGTACCCTGGCTGGCGCCTCTACTTCCCGTGCCTCATCTTTCCAAGAGCAATCGGCATCCACGCCTGCTGCTCCCACATCTACCCCTCCTCCTTCGGGCCGTTATATGCCGCTCACTCAGCAGCATTTTGATATGCGGATGGCCCAGGCGGAGGAGCAGATGCGGGCCCACACTCGTGGACTTGGCGCCCTGATCCAGACTCGGTTCCACGATCAGGGGTACTTCATTCAGCGCACTCTTCAAGACCGTGATGCTTTTCTGGATCTTAATCTTCAGGATCCCATGTACACGGGCCCGCGCTTCTCTGACCCCAATGCCTATGGGTTTATGTACCCTGACGGCATTGATCCTTTTGGCGCCTTCCAGCAGGCTCAGGGTGATGATGATGATGATCCGGCTGAGGATTAGGGATGGTCTTCCTTTTGATGGTGGTTTCGGTTCTTGAGTGCTCCTAGTTTTTATGTGTGTTTTTCAGTTTGTTGTCTTTAGTGGTCCTTCGGGGACCGGTTTATGGTTGTTTTAGCTCTTTGCTGTCCTTCGGGGACATTATCTATGGTTGTCTGTTGTGTCTGGCTCTCGTTATGGAGAGTCGTTTATCTTACTATGAAATGTATGGGTCCAGCATGTATTCACTTTCTTTCATATATATTCATGCATGCTCTTTTCTTTATATACTCATGTCTTTTCTCCTATACAATGTTTCTATTGATTATCCCCATCTTTGACTAAGTGACAAAGGGGGAGAAATCGTATTGAGGGGGAGCTGTCTACCTACGGGGGAGCTACTCCCTGAAGATGCTATCTCTCTCTATTTTGTCTATCTCTCTCTATTTTGTCAACTATCAAAATGGGGGAGTTTGTTGGCACATTTTATTTGAGTAATTAACAGCATCTTCGTAGTTTAGTCTTCTGTTCTTCAGATTCAAATATTCCCAGAAGATGTACTACTTGGAGTTCTTCACTTCCAGAGCTTCCTCCTTCTTCCTTGAAGAATGTAGCAGTTACCGGCGTTTCCTGCTTTGAGTCCTCGTGTCTGTACTGGTCTAGGTATATCTGTAAACACTAAAGGATGGATGATAACTAAAAGCACAAATCGAAAAACATGTCATTCAGAGCGGCATACCGACGGTATGCTTCGGCATACCGGCGGTATACCGTTTTCGTGTCCAGAAAAGTTTCTGTGACAAAAAAGTGGCATACCAACGGTATGCTTCGGCATACCGGCGGTATACCATTTTTGAACTTAGAAAGTTGCTGTCTCGAAATGTCGGCATACCGACGGCATGCTGCGGCATACCGGCGGCATGCCATTTTTAGCAACACAAAAGTTGCTGTGATCAACTGTCGGCATACCGACGGTATGCTACGGCATACCGGCGGCATGCCGTTTCTAGCAGCTCGAAACTTTCTGTGACATTCTATCGGCATACCGGCGGTATGCTCCGGCATACCGGCGGTATACCGAATTTCGAATACTTAGTTTTCGATTTGGTCTGACACGCATTAATGGCCGCATTTAATGCTCTTGAACGTTCATAATTATGACCGTTACTATTTGGCCGGCATACCGGCGGTATGCCGCGGCATACCGACGGCATGCCGGTCTGCCTGCATTTCAGAGCATTAAATGCCACCTACTCTTGGTTTTCTTATAAAAGGAAGCTCTCTCTCTCTCTTGAGCTTCTTAACCAACTCTTCCATAAATTTTCCAACAACCAAGAGCTCCACCATTAATACTCTCCAAAGCTTTTCATTGTCATCCTCTCCCAAAGTGCTAGAGTATTAAAGAGTTGTACATTTCGATCTTCACGTGTTAGAAGATCAACAAGTTCTCATTCTCTTTTGTTTGAAGTTGGCGAGCCTTCGTAAGAAAACTCGTGTGTAGAAGTTGGCGAGTCTTCGGATCCAAACTCGTGTTGAAGTTGGCGAGTTCTTCGTATCCAAACTCGTGTGTACTATTTGGATAATAGTGGATTAAAGCCGGAGAGAGTTCCGGGACTGGATTGCCTCAAAAGAGGATACCAGGATACATCCTTGCGTTTGCGTTTGATCTTTCTACTCTTTACTTTAAATTACCTTTATTGCATCAATTGTTGTAGTTTTTATTTTATTTCCCTATTCACCCCCCCTCTAGGGTTCTTCAGTGTCGTGTCATGCCAAGCTGTGGCACGCACAAGTTATGTCGTGATCGTGTGAGCAACCCATTGAAAAGTCATGAAACAACATGGCCAAAAGGGTACAAAACCAAAATATCTCAAAATGCCCAAAGGAAGGTGGCCCTGGCCACCATGCGCCCAAGGTGGGAGCTATATGCGCCCACTAGGGCAGCCCCTATGCTCCCAAGGAAGGTGGTCTATGCGCCCAAGGAAGGGAAGCAAGACCCTTGTGGCCAAGTGCCAAGGGGAAAGAGCAACGTGCTGTGACATGCTTTAGAAAGCTATGCGCCAACACAAGGTTATGCGCCCACATAGGAACACACTTATGCGCCCAATGGGGGCACACTTATGCGCCCACTAGGGAGGAAAGATTTCTTTGGGCCCATGACAAGTTCATGTTCCCAAGCACTATTCTTCATCCCGACAAGTCCGGGAAGAAAAACGCGAAAAAGCCGTAGCTTCTGAGCTCCGCCAAATCTCCGTCCGGAGTACAAATTCGGACTTCCATAGGTCAAAATGGGGTAGAACAAAATTCTTTACGACATGGAACCATCAAAACATGCAAATAAAGAAGTTAAATAGATCAAAAATATAAAAATCCAAGAATTGCAATTTCCTAGATCTACAAAAATCTATGCACCAAAATAAAAATCTTCAAGTTCTAAAGTGGTTTAGAATCATGCTAAGAAGCCATTGAAACCATCAAAATGGGTTCTCAAGTGGAACCAAGATGCACTTGCCTATGGGAGGAGAGGTTTTAATGGAGAAGAAGGAGTTATGAGAAATAATGAAGAGAGAGAAAAAGTATGTGGGTTTATAAAGGGAAAAAGGAGGGTTTAACATGATAAACCAAGGAAATAAACCAAGCCAAACCAAAAAAAACCAAGTCAAACCATGATATGCCATGATGAACCTAAGCAAGATTAAACCAAAAATTAGCTAGCAAGGCAAGATAAGTAAAAATACGTGTCAGAATTCCGTACACGTATACTGGAAATACGTATAACGGAAAACGGGGATGACAGAAGGCCACCAGTACAATGTCAACCAACTGTTAAGGAAGACCTAGCGTCAGTGCCACAAACGAAAAGCCCTCTGTAAGCATGGACAGACAGCTCTATGGACCTACATCCGTTCCTCGGCTTAGCTGTTTTGTTTAGCGTTCGCCTCTTCTTTTACTTCTTTTTTTGTCAGTATACGTGTATAGGCTTCGAAATTTTGCGCCTTCCAGTATACTTGTAAAGTTTCGGCCTTTTCGGTCTTCATGAATATATATATATATATATATATATATATATATATATATAATAAAATATTTTATTGAAAATCTAAAGGAAGCTCAAAAAGAGCAATACAGACATGTACAGGGCAGAAAAACACAAAAGGGCCATGCATAGCGACAAAATAAAAGCATAGGAAGAAAATGAAGTTTCGAAATTTTGGAAACCCAAAATTTTGAAGTACAATTGTGTTTCGAAACATTTCGAAATTTCGAAAACGAAATTTCAAAATTTTTCAAAAATTTAAAAAATAAAATTTCCAAAAAAGTCAAAAATTCAAAAACGGGAGGGAGAAACGGGCGCGCTGCCCGATGTGGGGGGTGTGGGCGCTAAGCCCAAGGCTGGCACACTGCACGAGAAAGGGGGTGCGCTTTGCCCGAGGTAGGGCGGCGCAGGACTCGAGGAGCCACGGACCACCCCCAGCGCGCTGTCTGGAGCCGGGGGGCTCCGGCGGGGGAGGCCCGTGGGGGACGGGGGCTCCGAGGGGGGGTCCGGAGATGAGGGGTTCAACCCCGGTGGTGGAGACGGAGAAGCCACGGCCGGGAAGGAAGGAAAGCGACCCGCCGGGAGGCGGCGAGGGGAGCGACGGGGTGGCGGTTCCACCACGGCGAGGGGAAGGGGGAGCCACAACGAGGGAAGGGGGCTCAACCCCGGACGAGAGAGAGGAGAGGAGGAGTTGGGGGAGGGGGCTCAACCGTCGGGAAGCCGAAGGGGGAAGCTCGACCCAGGGGGGAGCGGGAAGGAAGGAGGGCGGGGGAGCTGCCGGGAGAGGGGCTCTACCTCGAGGAGGGGGGGCGATCCACAGCGGAAGGGAAGTCGCCAAGGGGGGTGCACCACCGCGAGGGAGCCGAAGGGATGGGCTCGACCGGAGAGAGAGCTGCGACGGAGGGAGCTCGACCCAGGGGAGCCGAAGGGGGAGAGGCTCGACCCCTGGAAGGGGCTCGACCCCGAGGGGGAGCTCGAGGGAGCCGAGGGGAGTGGCTCGACCGGAGAGAGGTCCACGGCGGAGGGAGCTCGACCCAGGGGAGCCGGAGGAGAGGCTCGACCCCGGGGAGGGGCTCGACCCCGAGGGGGGAGCGCGAGGGAGCCAAGGGGAGTGGCTCGACCGGAAAGAGGGCCGCAGTGGAGGAAGCTCGACCCAGGGGAGCCGAATGAGAGGCTCGACCCCGGGGAGGGGCTCGACCCCGAGGGGAGGAGCACGAAGGAGCCGAGGGGAGTGGCTCGACCGGAGAGAGGGACGCGGGGGAGGGAGCTCGACCCAGGGGAGCCGGAGGAGAGTCTCGACCCCGAGGGGGAGCACGAGGGAGCCGAGGGGAGTGGCTCGACCGGAGAGAGGGCCGCGGCGGTGCACCGGTATATATATATATATATATATATATATAAATGGAGAAGAGGAGAAGGCAGCTGGCGGATGGCCCCCTCCTCGCCACGCCGCCCGCCCCCATCGGGATCTGCTGGATCGGGTGGCCGGTCGGCCTTCCCGGCCCGACGGCACCCTTGATCAGCTTCGTCCCCCTGGGCGGCTCCCCTCCCCCCGGTCGGCTGGTCAACTCCTGGACGGCCCCCCTTGGGGTTTCTCCTCCTCACTCGCCGGCTGGCCGCCGTGCGGACTCGATCCTCCTTTCCCTCCCCTCTACACCCTTCTCCTCCACGTCGTCGCCGCCGTTGTCGTCACCGGCGCCAACGGTGCCCCCAGCCGGTAGCTGTCCCGCTCGGAGCCGCTTCGGCTCCCGTTCCCTCGACGGTCGTCGACCCGCCCGGAGCTGCCCCGGCTCCCTCCGTCGTTAAGTCCCTAGCTCCGACGGTTGCGCCACCTTGCATCCCGGCCGGAGCGCCTACCTCCCTGTCCTCGGCGCCCCCGCCGCTAGCCGCCCCCCTGTCTTGGCCGGCGCCCCCTGCCGCGGCGCCCCCTTCGGCCGCGGGCGCTTTCCTCTCTCTCCAAAGGTCGTCGCATGCCGGGGGCTCCGCCTCTTCCGCCGCCTCCTCTCCGCACTCGTCGACGACCCCGACCCCCCCTCTTCGGCGGCCCCTCCCTCGTGGGCGATGGTGGCTTCGCTGCGGCCCGCTCCGGTCCCCGTGCAGTGGCCAGCCACTTTCTCTTCGGGGGTGACGACGCCCCCGTCCGCCCCTCTCCTCCCTCCCTCCGACGGTCAGCGGAGATCCCTCCGCCTCATGTTGGAGGAGACCCCCCATCGTCGGTGGTAGGCCTCGCCGCCAGCTGCCCGTGAGCCTCTCCCCTCCAGGCGGCCCTTCCTCCCCCCTCCTCGGCCTTCCCGTCTCCCCCTCAGCTCCTCCCCCTCCTCCTTTGGTCTCCTCCTCCCCCACCTTCGAGTTCGGCCTCCCGCCGGAGTCATCATGTATCTGAGCGAAGTGCTGGTCTCCTCCGCGGCTCCCCTCGCCCCCTCGTCGATCTCGGTCGCCACCGTCGGTGTCCCCTGGCTCTGCCCCTCGTCGATGCCCCCGTCCTCCCCTTCATTCCCTGCCGCCATCGCCGGTCTCCGCCGCGCTGGACGGGCCTCTGGAGAAGCATCGGGCGGCGCGCCCTCGGGCCGCACGCCATCGGGCAGACCATCGGCCCTGTCGTCGGGCAGTAAGCCCCCTTCCATGTGGGACTGTCTCGGGTCCCGTGCGTCTGGGTTTGACCGAGTCTCGCGCGTTCGGGACCAGCTCATTTCAAATTTTGAATGTTTTTTCAAAATTTAAATTCCCTTCATTCCAAAAAAAAAAAAAAAAAGTTCAGGGCTGAGAGCCCTCACCCCCAACTCTTTCGATATTTCAAAATCTCTGATTTTGAAATTTCGTAATCTCTTTTTCTGTTATTTTGAAATTTTCTTTTTCGAAATCTCAGTTTTGGCAGTTCGAATTTTGAAATTTCGGAACTCGTTTCTGAACCTGTTAGATTTCCTACCTTGTATAGCAGGACCCGTTTTGTGTTTTTAGGTCCTGCACCCGCTTGTAATGCTCGTTATGAGCCTGCCTTTATTTCAATAAAATTTCTTTTGCAAATATATATATATATATATATATATATATTAAAATATATATATATATATATTAAAATATATATATATATATATTAAAGAAGGGGAATATTATTGATGTATCAGGCATAAAATGCCAAAGCCTATACAAGAAGAGCGCCTAGCGCTGGCAAGAAAAAAGAAACGGCTAGGCGAGCCGACAAAATAGACACAAGAAGATAGAGACTAATCTAGGGTCTCCCAGAACTTGGGCATGGAGTGCGAGCAGCGCCTCCGGATCTTTAGAATCTGTCTGATAATTTCCCTGTACAGTTGGGGTGGTAGAAGATGTCGGCCCTCGTATCGGAACTTATTCCAGTTTTTCCACAGGACCCAAATGCCCGCAGCTACGACGATCTGATGTCTGTGGGAAATGCTTCAGCTGGACAGGAGATCGTTGAAGACCCTAGGGAGGAGAACCTTTCTAAACTTGGTGCTGAGACTCGCCCAAATATTTGTTGCCAAATCGCCGGAGGTGAGGATGTGCTCTGCAGATTCGGCTTGAAGGAAAGTGCAGCAATGGCATCTCGATGCTAGGCTATAGCCAAACGAGGTGATGGCGTCGTCGGTGGGGAGCTTCCTGAAGTGGGCTCGCCAGATAAGGATCGACCATTTGATAGGGATGCACGTGTGCCAGAAAGGAGCGATGAGGGGTGATGGGGTCCCGATACCACGGACGACTGACCTGGCAGAATACAGCGAGAACTGGCCGTCCGGGTTAGGGGACCATCTCAGGATGTTCGGAGTGTCGAAGATGCGGAGATTCGCAGTGGTGAGATGGACGGCAGCCGCTGAACCGAGCCAGTTCCTGACTCGGTCCCAAATCCATCCAGACGAAGGATCCCAAAGCTCGCGAATTTGGCCCTCCCGCGGAGGGGACTCGGGGGGTGCCAGAGGTCTCCACCCAGCCAACGATTGTGGCTCATCGATGAGGAGCCGTTGCCCAGCTGGATGTAGATGAGGGGGTTTATAAGCTGTCGGCCTCGGGTAATGCGTCTCCAGGATGTCGATGAACGGTTGTTGACTAAGGCCGCCCCAGGATGGGAATATCTGAAGTATCTCGCTTGCATGAAGCAAGTCCAAATTGAATTGTCAGTACGCAGCTTCAACCCTAACTTCATGGAGCATGCGTCGACGATGTGTTCCAATCTACTGAATCCCAGACCGCCCTCAGAGGTGGGTTTTGCCATAGTGGTCCAACTGGCCCAGTGGTGCTTATCTTTGCCTTTGTTGTGACCCCAGAAGAAGCTGGTGAAGAGGGATTCAAGTGAAGCAAGAACCTTTTTGGAAGGGTTGCAGACCGCCAGGGTATAGATCGGAATGGAGGATAGGACGTGCTTGATCAAAATCAGCTTGCCTCCTGGCGAGAGGGTTGTATTGTGCCAGCCCTCGATCCTTTTTCTGATGGCGCTGACCATGTACTCGAAGATGCCCGAGTTGACCTTGCCGTAGACCAGTGGACACCCTAAGTAGGTGAAAGGGGGGTATGCGATGGCAAAGGAAGTCAAGTTGGAGAGCATCGCGGAGTGTAACCTGTCCATTTTGTGATGGATGTAGATGACACTCTTGTTGTTGTTGACTCTTTGTCCGGAACATCTGGTGTACCTGTTCAACGTTTGAAGGACCACCTCGAGGGCGCCGGTGTCGCCGGAGGAAAAAATAAAGACATCGTCAGTGTAAGCAAGGTAGGTAATGATGGGGCAGCCGGTGGTGGTGTAAAACTGGTGGAACCGCAGGGTATGGGACATGCTCTTAAGGTTTCTGTTGAGGGCCTCAACAGTGATGATGAAGATAGTGGCAGAAAGAGGATCCCCCTGGCGAACGCCACGGCTAGCGGTGAAGAAGCCATCGGCTTGGTCGTTGATTACGGTGGAGAACCAGGAATTGTTGATGGAACTGAAGATGATGTCGATCCAAGGTTCAGAGAAGCCAAAAGCCCTAAAAACCCAGAACATGAATTGCCAGTCCAGGCGGTTGTAGGCATTTTCCATGTCCAGCTTAATGGCGATATTCCCCTTTCTAGCCGGGACTTTCATGCAAGTGACCATCTCCTGTGCGAGCAGGATGTTGTCCACGATGTTTCGCCCTTTCACAAAATTGCTCTGCTCCTCGAAGATAATTTTGGGCAGGAGATCCGTCATCCGGTTAGCGGTGATTTTTACGATGATTTTGTTGGCAAAGTTGCATAGACTTATGGGGCGAAAGTCTTTCAAGGTTTCTGGGTTGTCTTTTTTGGGGATTAGAATGATATTAGCCTTGGATAAGGATTTAGGCTATCTTGATCCTTGAAAGAAGGCAACCGATGCCTCGAAAAAGTCTGGGCCGATGATGTCCAGCATTGTCTGTAGAATACCCCGCTGAAGCCGTCAGGTCCGAGAGCGTTGTGCTCGTCAAGATCCCACACCGCGGTCTGGACCTCGACAGCGGAAGGGAGGGAAAGGAGCTGCTCGTTCTCGTGCTCGGTGATGATGCTGGGGATCTCCGCCAGCACTCCATCGTCCTTGACGACCGCTTCTTTGGTGAAGAGATTGGAGAAGAAGTTGGCCGCAGCCTCTTGAATCATTTGCTGGTCCGTCAGCTGGTTGCCATTGTCATCGGAGATACGATGAAGGTTGAGCTGTTGTCTACGGCCTTTAACGCAAGCGTGGAAGAAGCTGGAGTTGCGGTCACCTTCGTTGTCCCATTTAAGTCTAGCTTTTTGTTTCCAGAATTCTGTTTCGACTTTAAGCCTGGACTTGAGGATAGCTCTGACAAGGTTAAGCGCGGTCCGGGCTTTGGGGAATCTGTTAGCAACGTAAGAGATCTCAGTGCGGGTGACATCATCCTCCGTATTTTTGATCTCCTGAAAGATGTTGCCGAAAGCGGCCTTACTCCATCTTGAGAGAGCCTTGCTCGTGGCTCGCAGTCTGGTCGCCACTCATATATATATATATATATATATATATATATATATATATATATATATATATATATATAACTTTGTATAGTTAAAAAATACCTTGAGTTATTGTTCACTAAAGTGAACAGTAACATGATGAACCCGAGCCCTCATTCTCTGTCCGCGAAGACTATATCGAAATTTGATTCAAATCTCAACTGAGGAATCAAATCTCTCAGGACCTTCGATCCCTCCTTATCCTAAATCTCCTGCGACCTAATCCTACTCCCATTCCCGCTATTCTAACCATCGGATTACTGTACAGATTCGACTACTAATAGGAGAGAAAAATAAAGACCATAAATATAAGATCGGGACTTGGGTTCTCCAAATTTTCACTGAAAACCTAAAGCCATACTCGACCCCCGCGATCACCCAGGCCACCCCCTCATCCCGGCGACCCTCCTCGGCCCCGTACGTCGTCGTAGCTGTACCGGAGCGCCGCCTAGCCGCTGAGTTAGCCGCTGAGTCAATCCCGAACAGAGAAGACTCTGTTCAGAACCCGACTGTAAGGTAACCCCCTTCTTCCTGATGTTTCTTCCAATTTACTCAATCATTTTCACTTCTGCGAATTGCTATAGCCTATTGTCACCCCACTTTCTTGAATCGGGCTAATATAGTCATTTACATTTTTTATTATCATTATTATTTAAATATTTATTTAAGTTATTAATATTTGTGTAATTATTTTGTGGTTAAATAATTAATTTTAAAGATAAGCATTTGTGTACTATTGAGATTTTACTTATAAAACTTTTAATATATTAATATATGGATATGGATATTTAGTTTTATTTTAGAAATAATTTTAGAAATTTTTATATATTGTTTGGTATTTATTCATTTTATGGGTGTATATATATATATATATATTATATATATTATATATATATATAATATTTATTTTATAATATATATATATATATATATATTATATTATATATATATATTTATTATAATAATATTAATATATATATATATATATTTTATATAATATATATATATATATATATATATTATATATATATATATATTATATATATATATATATATATATATATAAAATATATATATATATATTTATATTTTATATATATTTATATATATATATATATATAATATATATATATATATATATATAATAAATATATATATATATATATAAATATGGATATGTATAATATTTATATAAGAAAAAGAAAAGAAAGATTTTAATAAGAATTATTACTAGTGGGAGAGTGCTAAAGGATTATATATAATTATACAATATGTGTAGTATGTATGTAGTATGTATGTATGTATGTAGTATGTATGTATGTATGTATGTGTGTATATATATATATATAGATATATATATATATATATATATATATATATAAAAATATAGATATTATATATATATATATAATATATATATATATTATATATATATATATATATATATATATATAGATATATATATAAAATATATATATATATATAAAAATATATAGAATATATATAAAATATATAATATATATTATATATATATATTTTGAATACTGGAATTTATTGAATGAAAACAGGAAATAGCGGGGGCCTAAACGGCTAACTTTCGAATTTCAAACGAAATTCGAAACCAAAACAGCAAACTACACGAAAAACAAAAAATCAAAAAGCAAAAAGAGAGGGGTGGCTCTCGGAACGCGCGCCCACCCTGCCCGAGGCAGCTCGACGGGCAGCCCGAGGAGGACCGCACCCAGACCGAGGAGAAGTGCGGCGCTGTGCCCGAGGAGGAGCCTCGGCGAGGGGAGAGTCACGGACAGCCGGAGGCAAGACGCTGCGGCGGTGCCACGGCGAGGATGGCCTCGACGAAGAGGGGAGGAGGACACGGATCGACTCTGGAGGAGGGGCGGAGGAGGGCGAGGGCCACGGCGAGGATGCCCCAGGAGGGAAATGAGCCCCGGAGGAGGGAGGAGGGGGCCCGGGGGGGTCGCGGCTGAGACGAGAGGCCCGACGAGGGCGCCACTGCGAGGGAGCCGGAGGGAGGGGCTCGACCTGGGGGAGCTGTGGCGGAGGGGTTCGCTCCTGGGGAGGGAGGGAGCTACAGCCGAATGAAGGGGGCCGAAAAGATCGCGTGGAGATCGGGCGGGCTGGTGCACCACGGGCAAGGGCAAGCCCGGCCGGGGGGTGTCGGGGCGTTCGAGGAGGCGACGGGGAGCAGGTCCGCCCCAAGGACGTCGGGAGCCGGGGGGAGTGGGCTGGGGGAGCCGCCACTGGGGGAGAAGTTCCGGGGTGAGGATTGAGGCCGCCGCGGCGGCTGGGGCGAGACGGAACCACAACGAAGTGGAGGTGGGGCCAGATCCGTCGAGGGTTGGAGGATGCCAGGTGGTCGCAGCCGAGGGGACATACCACGACGAGAAGGAAGGGAGGCCGGTTCCACCGGAGGCAGACGGAGGCCAGTAGGGCACAACCGAGGGGTTAGGGAGGGGGGACCAGAGCCACCACGGAGGGGAGGTGGCCGGACGGGAGGTCGTTGCCGAGTCGGAGAGAGGCGCGGCGGGAGGGACGACGGGAGGAGGTGGCGCGGCGGAAGGGACGGCGGGAGGGGGGGGCACCGGGGATGATGACCGCAGCCGAAACGGGGGGTGGCGCGGCGAGGGGAGCGACGGAGGGTGGCACGGCGAGGGGAAGGGCAGGACGCCGGTGCCTGGCACGGGACCACCGGGGGATGACGACGCCGAGGGCGCCCAGGGGAAGGGGGGAGGGAGGGGGAAGCCCGACGGAAGGAAGGGGAGGCTCCATGGGGAGGAGGGCCAGGAAGGGCCTGATCTGCTGGAGGAGAGGCTGGCCGGCCACGCGGGCCAGCCAAATACTAGGATGGCTTCGGCGAGCAACGGCGCTCCAAGCCGGAGCCCACTCCACAGATATATATATATATATATATATATATATATATATATATATATATATATATATATATATATATATATATATATATATATATATATAATCAAAAAATATATATATATAATCAAAAGAAAAAAAATATATATATATATATATATATAATCAAAAGAATAATACAAAGAATAATACAAAATCAAATATATATATATATATATATATATATATATATTATATATATATATCAATATATAATATATATATTATTATTATCTTGATTATATATATATATATATATATATATATATATATATAATCAAAAGAATAATACAAAGTCAAAATAGAAAGAAAAAAAGTCAAAATTGGCTCTCTTTTTTTTAGCAAGCAACTTGCTTGCTGTGAGCACAGCACCTACAAAATCGAGCCCTTTGGGTTCGACAAAGCCGAAACCCGACCCCCCCCCCTTTTCATATATATGTGATAGAGAGAGAGGAGGAGTTTTTGCAAACCCTACGCCGTCACCCAAACCCAGCGCACACCCAGGACCTCCCCGTCGACCACGTAGTGCCACCGTCGGCCGATCAATGCCGCCGGACGCACGCACGCGTGCGTGGAAGCACACAACAGCGATAGCCTCGACCCCGACTTCGTGAGGTGTTTTCTCGACGCTCGCTCCACCGTTCCGCGATCTATTTTCTCCGGTACTTAGACAACATATACGTCTTTAATTTCCTTCAATAGTTCATGCCGATTCGCATTCATGTACGACGAAAAATGAGTTCCAAAATCGAGAAAAAAAAACTCAATTTTCTGGGTTTAGAAACTGTCCCGAAATCCCAACTTTTTGGCCGATTTGTGACCAGCGTGTTGCGAGTTTTCAAAATCGGTTTGAAGAGACTTGTAGACAACCTATAGGGCTTTAAAACCCTTTTTGTAGAATTAAATTTCATGCATTCTACAAAAAGTTATTGGTTGCTGAAGTTGGAGAAAAAATTGATTTTTAAAACTGAATTTTTAGAAAATTGTTCCGATACTGCCGTCCGTCCCGTCAATTCCGGACGATGTGGTCGCGAACCGAAAGTATCGAAAGGTGCGTAACAACTTCGTGGACGTGTGGGCTTTGACAGAATTCAAATTGGTCGCGTGTGCACGACGTATTTGATGTGTATCCGTCAAAATTTACCGTATCAGTCTTTTGCAATTTGTCAATTACTTTATGCACGCTCGTCATATCGAGATGAAACTTACGCCAACAGGACCGTATCATTTTTCTGGTCCTGTATGCCAAGTTTGGTCTAATTCTGAAAAGGTCGACCGAAACGCTATTTTGGCGGGCCCGTGACCCGATCCAACGGACGAATTTGTGCACGGTCCACCGGAATCCAACTTTTCTCGTTAAACCGGATCTATAGACATATAGTTTGATAAATTTAGAGACCATAGGTTTTGGCACGTATTTCGGTGCAAAGTGGGTCCAACGGCGGATACCATTTTAACCCAAAATTATCGTTTTGCATCTGTATCCAAAATTGGACTTATGGATAGGCATCTGTAGCTAATTTGACCATTCTGAGAACGTTGGTAATATCTGTTTCAGTATTAGGAGACTGTTGTGTAAGTTGACCCTTCGTGGCTCATTTAAGTGGTAGTATGGATTCCTCAACTCAGGACAGTAGACAAGTATATTCTCTGATAGTTTTTATTACTTTGATATCTACTATATCCGATTCAGTTGTAGTGATATACTTGATTCTCGACACGAGTATACACGGACTAGTATACATGAATCTCGTCATGAGATGTCATTCCTGGTTTACCTGGTATATGAGTACATTGTTCGATATTGTTTACTGTACTTGTATAGACACTAATTTGAGAGTAGGCTGGCCTCCTGCTCTTCGAATCCCGTGTCATGACCTGTCATGGTTGGATCTATTATACTATTCAGGGATGGGGAGTTATTAGAGGTTATGTGATCATTACCCCTACTTGTTTATTACTTGTGCATAGCTCCACCTCACCACACGTAGGGTGTAGCCTGACCTTATATTACTTGTGCATAGCTTTCCATTTTGGCCTGCCTGATCCCTACACTATTATACTACCTGTGCATAGCCGGTCAAATGAAACAGCATGATCTTGACCCAAGCAGATCACATAACGCTCTAATATCTCATGGCACTTTCTTTTATGTTTACATCATACCTCAGATTACTTTTTACTGTTTATATTCCAGTTTTATCTTATATCTTACATATGACATGATATCCAGTTCTCTTGTACTATTTTACTTTCAGTCTTGACATTTTATCTTGTATTTCATTATGACTGTTTCTTATAGTATTTGTCAATTCACATGGAACTGCTGTTAGCGTTTGTACTTGCTCATATCCTGACAGGATAACCCTCATTGTTTTTCAGAGAATTTAGATACAGATTGTCTGACCTACTACGGGTTTGGCATAGATGGAGCCTACTACCAGGACCAGCCTGTGGACCTGGTGCTCGTAGAGGACGTACCGCCAGTAGTGACCTAGTTTACCTAGATTTTGTCTGGATTATATTCCAGTTTGATACTTTGAGACTTGTAGTTTTTATTTGGGATATTATTTTATGTCTTGGATTCTGAACTTGTGATTGTGGCTCGACAATATTTCAAACTATTTACTTCATCTTTATCTTTATCTTTATCATCGTGCTTATCTTCCTTAGATTATGTGATTGAGTGGTGATTATATTCCTCCGTACGGAGATGACAGGTTATATTATTGTGACTTAGATTCTATATATTCTAGATGACCTTTACAGCGTTCTACCACCGATACTGCGACGTAGGCTGGACGTACCCACGTGCTCGTGCCCCTAAACAGGGTACAGGTCGTGACACATTTTTATGGTGGCCCATGCAGGTCAGAGTCGCAACTAGTATAATTTCGTAATGGTGCTCGACTTAGAGTGTTAATTACGAGCCTGCTGTTAGGATATAGGTTCTCGGTTATGAGAGGAGTTACTCAATCACATATTAGAAAATTTCAATCTTTTGATTATCAAGACAACTCTCCTTGCATTTCGATATAAATTGTCCTTCCTTGACGATATCTTATCATGTGACATATTGATCTCTTTGCTTAGGACTTTTGAGAGATTTCTGGGACGACCCTTGGGAATCTTGGTTGAACGTCAATTTGAAATCCTTTCCTCTTATTTCTGTCCACCCTTGCTCCTTGTTATTAAATTTGATTTTGAAGGATCATCATTGATTTTGATTGTCATATCGAGTTGAATTTTTGGTCCGAGTTACGGTATCTTTTGATAACATATGTTGGCGGAATAACAGGAAAGGTAAAATGTCTACTTGATTATGGAACCTGGAGTTTATCGCAGCTATATTAGCCGGCGTGGCAGAAACGTAGGGACCTGACTTCGGATGTACATATCTTAGTTATGAGATTTGGAATTTCTCGCAGCCATACTAGTCGGCATGGCGAGGATCCCAAACGACATGATTATAGAGGTGCATACCCAGTTATGGAATCTACCGTTTATCGCAGCCTTGCTTACTGGCGTAGCGAGGATTCTGAGTATCATAATTTTGGACAGACGCGTATGATTATCAAATTGTATCTTGATAAGGGTCGTAACATATCATCTCTATCATTTCACTTATGATATTATAGATTCTATTCAATCATCAATTAGCTTAGGAGTAGGGATAGTTTCAGTTATTTAGTCCAGGTCCTTGTAGATTCTCATTTCATTATAGTTTCTTCGTAGTATGATGGCTTGGTGACTTGCAATTAGTTTGTGACCTTGAGCATTGTGTTAATAGTTTAGAGCATGGTTAGGAAGTAATGTATATGATTTTTGATAATTAAATATAGATGAGAACCTTAGAGTGATTAATGAGTGTTAAGGTAGGAGTTGCACCTAGGTGCCAGAATAGGAGGAGTACCCTAGTAGCAATAGCTAGAGTATTTCAGGTGTTATAGAGGTTTAGGCACCAACATTTTAAGTGACTAGTTAGAGGAGGAACATGAGTAACCTAGTATCGAAGTATAATCCAAGTATTATACAGATGAGTTAGTGCCTTGTGTAGACGGCGTCAAGACTTGGGTAGACACCCTAGAGAGAGTATCCTAGATAGACGAATATTCTTCCGTGACTTTGATTTTTAGAGCGTCATAGATGTCAATCTCTGGAAACTTTCTTCATGAGTTTGTAGTAGACAAGATTATCTTCATTTTGATATATCATGTTCCACTCAAACTCGTTCTCTTGTACTATCTTTGTATCGCACAACTTTCAGATCAATTTAGGCCATTGACCATTCCCACTTTTATTTATGATTATCATATGCACATTGAATGAATTTTAATTTCGGAGCACAAGACTAGTTGTTTTCTCAAAACCAACTTTATATGCATGATCTAGACAAGACACCCTATGCCCATGACCTTCATGTCCCACTCAGGCACACCATCTAGTGCTTCATTTTATCATACGACTTTTCTGACACAAGATCCAATCTTGATTCACCCCACGAAATCACTTTTATTTCCGACTCGAATTGGGAGCACCATTTCGACCCAAACTTGTTGACCCAAAATATGGACACGACCCACATTAAGCTTACTACCTACATGACACTTGTGTCCCATTCAACTGAGCCCCACATGCTACTTATTTATCCGCATTCATTTGAGGAAGACAATAAAAGGTAGTATCCCATAAGTGTAGTATAGTATCCTGGATAGAGTGTACCAGTAAGTTAAGATCTTCACGGATCACAAGAGCTTGAAGTACGTGTTCACCCAGAAGCAATTGAACATGAGGCAGAGGATGTGGCTTGAACTAATGAAGGACTTCAATAGCTCTTCGCAGTACCATCCAGGGAAGGCCAACGTAGTTGTAGATGCCTTAAGCAGGTATCCAGTCGCTATGTATTTGACGACAGATCGTCATCTATTGGTCGATCTGGATAGTTTGGGTATCGAGGTGTGATCATTCCGAGGATGGAGGTTCAGATGTGGGATTTTTAGATTCAGTTTGCATTGATAGACAGAGTCAGATTAGTATAGTTTGATGACGTAGCCCTGAGGAGCATCAGGGAGCAGGTGCAGGCAGGATTGCTAGACGATTTCTCTATAGCCGAAGATGGGTCGCTGAGGCACGGTACTAGATTGTGTATTCTGAGTGGAGAGCTTCTGGAGGAGATTCTGTAGGAAGTGTATCGTTCCCAGTACTCTATGCATCCTGGAGCCAAAAAGATGTACAGAGACCTGAGGGAGCACGTATGGTGGTATGGCATGAAGCGAGAGGTAGCTCAGTTTGTATCTCGATGCTTAGTATGTCATCAGGTAAAAGCCGAGAGACAGAGGCCAGGTGGTCAGCTTCAGCCACTACCCATTCCAGAGTGGAAGTGGGAGCACATCACTATGGACTTTGTATCTGGACTTCCACGATCTTCAGGTGGGAAAGACGCGATTTGGGTCATCGTTGATAGATTGACCAAATCGGCCCACTTTTTGCCTTTCAAGGTGGGACTATCTACGGAGAAGCTGGCAGAGATGTATGTGCGACAGATAGTCAGATTGCAAGGAGTTCCGGTGAGCATAGTCTCGGATCGGGATAGTCGTTTCATTTTCCACTTCTGGAGGAGTTTGCATACTAGCTTGGGCACCCAGCTCAAGTTCAGTACCGCGTATCACCCCCAGACGGACGGAAAGTCATAGAGGACCATCCAGACACTCGAGGATATGCTTCGTACTTGTGTGTTAGATTTCGAAGGATCTTGGGAGGACCATCTTCACCTGGTAGAGTTTACTTACAACAATAGCTATCAGGCCAGTATAGATATGTCACCACTTGAGGCTCTATACGGACGGAGATGTCACACTCCTTTGTCATGGGACGATGTCGGTGAGAGAGTTTTGCTTGGCCCGGAGATGGTGGTGGATGCAACAGAGAAGGTTAAGTTGATCAGGGATAGACTTCGGGTGGCTCAGGATAGACAGCGACAATGGGCCGATAGCCACCGGAGACCGTTAGAGTTCGTGGTTAGTATCGGTTTTTTTTTCTGTTTGTGATTGATTGCTTTAGGGTCTTGTATTGAGTCTTGTCTTGTGTCTAGGTTGGTGACATGGTGTTCCTGAGGATTTCTGCGATACGGGGCACGATTCGTTTTGGCCGAGGCGGGAAGCTTAGTCCGCGCTTCATCGGACCTTTCACTATTATTGGAAGGGTCGGTGCAGTGGCCTATCGACTAGACTTGCCGCCTACGCTCGAGGGAGTCCATAACGTGTTCCATGTGTCGCAGTTGAGGCGGTACATGGCAGACCCTATTCACGTATTGGATCACTCCGAGTTAGAGGTGGGGTCTACTCTTCGCTATCCAGAGCAGCCTGTGGAGATTCTGGATCGTCGAGAGAAGGTGCTCCGGAACCAAGTTATTCCTTTGGTTCGTGTCGCATGGAGGCATCACTCTCCAGGAGAGTCTACCTGGGAGAGGGAGGACGAGATGCGGGAGCGTTACCCTTATCTCTTCGAGCCTTGAGGTATATTTTTTTTCTTGCTAGTGTTATTGTGCTAGTTTGCTCTAATTTCGAGAACGAAATTTTTTTTAGGTGGGTAGATTTGTCACCCCCACTTTCTTGAATAGGGCTAATATAGTCATTTACATTTATTATTATTATTATTATTTAAATATTTATTTAAGTTATTAATATTAGTGTAATTATTTTGTGGTTAAATAATTAATTTTTAAAGATAAGCATTTGTGTACTATTGAGATTTTACTTATAAAAACTTTTAATATATTAAATAAATAAGGATATGGAATATTTAGTTTATTTTAGAAATAATTTTAGAAATTTTTATATATTGTTTGGTATTTATTTTATTTTATGGGGTATATATATATATATATATATATATATATATATATATATATATATATATATATATATATATATATATATATATATATATATATATATAACTCTCCAGGGTGCAGGAAGCGATAGCCAGCTGGAGCCTTTCAGCTGACTACCGGGTAGCCCCCCTCGACTCCAGGCATATTCTCCTACATCTTTCCTCCGACACCGATCACAGGACGGTGTGGTCCAAAGGCACGTGCTGGATCGGCTCCCACTCGATGAAGATCATCAAATGGTCACAAGGGTTTACCACCAAAGAAGACTCTGCAAGAGTCGCTGCCTGGGTGACTCTGCCCAATCTACCCCTTATTTGTTTTGTCCCAGCGTGTAAAACCCCTAAATTTCTACTATTTTTTTTATTTATTAAATTTGGTACCGATTTAAAATTTTGTATTGTACGTCGCGCACGACGTTTTATTTTTCGTAATTGCTCGACGAGTGCGAATATTTGCGAGCGTACATATTTTTAGAAAAATATTTTTCTTATTTTTATAGTTTAATTTAGCTATCAAGATTTCCTAAATTTATGATTTTATTTATGAAAGTCCTTTTATTTAGAATAAATAATATTATTCGTGCATACATATATTTCATAAATATTTTGCTAGTTTATTTTAAATAAAAATATAATTTTCGAGATTTATTAATATTAATAATTTATTATTCAAAAAGATATTTAAAAATATTAATGTAATTTTTGAAATTATTATTATTAATATTTTTGGAAAATATATTTCAAAATTATTGTGGAGATTTAAATCTTGATTTGAAATGTTGGATTTATTTAAATAGTTAAGTATTTGAATTTGATTTATCCTATTCGATTTTAAACTAAAAATTTAATTTGATTTAATTAGATTTAAATTGGATTTGGATTCGTATTTGGATTTGATTGATCTTAAACTAAGTTGTGAATTATCTATTTTGGGTTTAAAACTATTCCTAATCTTATCCAATTGGGAATTCCCACATCCTATAAATAGGCAGGTACTCCTCCATTATTTTACCACAAGCCATAATTGTTCCACAAATATTTCCACGACATGTACGTGCCTCGTGTCGGTGTCCATCCCTTCCGTGTCAGCCGTGACGGCCTCGGGTCCGACCCCGGGTGTCTATCCAATAGGTTATTCTTTTTACATATACAAAATATCAATTCTCGTCCAACCACCCTGGACACAAATCCAGTATTCCTCCGCCGTGTCCGACACCCCGGACACGACAACCACCTAAACCCTAGCCCTAATCCTAATCCCTAATCCAATCCAGTCCTGCCCTAGCAATCGGTCGTGAGCGCGCTAACCACCGGTTTTCGGCGCTGCCCCTGACCAATACCACCACCAACGCCGTCTCCTCGACCACTCCAGCAAACACCACCACCATGGTCATCCTCCTCCACTGCCAACCCATCTCCACCTCCTCCGTACCCGGTCACCCGACCAACCCACGGCAGACTCCCCGCCAAGACATACCACCACCACCACTTCCTCCCTACCGCCGCCATCATCGACTCCCTGACCATCCAACCACCGAACCTCGTTGGCCAGACCCAACCACGGCCACCTTGCCGGGAGGCCATCGCCTAACCCTACACCACCGCCACTAAGGGCACCGCCCCAGAAATCCGAAGCACCACCAAAAGAAGAGGGAATACCTAACCTGGCCGCCAGCGCCGCTGACCTCCGACCCATGTCCGCCGTCTCCGCCGCGTGCGTCTCCCCGCGCCAGTGGAACCCTCACCGCGAACCCGCCGGTCACCCGAGTCCACCGCCGACTCCGTGCAGAGCAACACTCCAGCGAGCTCCGGCTGAGACCCTACTGAACCCCCTCATCTCCCCCTTCCGACGAGCTGCCGCGCTTGTCGCTTTCCGTCCGCCGACCAAAACCCGCTCCACCTCATGCCGGCGCTGCCCGTACGGCCGAGACCGCGCTTAAACCCACCGGAGCGCGCCACCCAAACCCCCTCCGATCGACCGTGCCTGCTTCCTCTCTTCCTCCGCCTAAGCCTTCCGCCCCTTCCGAGCTGCCACCGCCTTCTCTCTTCTCAAATTTCCGAAATCTCTTCTTCTCTCGCTCCTTTCTTATTTTACTCGGGTCCCGGGAGCAGCAGCAGTCCATTAACTGCTGCACAGTTTTTCTTGTTAATTTATTTTATGAATTATTTATTTGTGTTGTTTTTCTTTTGTGTGGGATTTTTGATGAGTTGTTTGTTTGCTTCTAATAGTATCTATTATTATTATTATTATTATTATTATTATTATTATTATTATTATTATTATTATTATTATTATTATTATTATTATTGTAATTATTATTATTATTATTATTATTATTCATATTATTATTATTATTGTTGTTATTACTATTAATATTTCATTGTTATTATTATTATTATTATTATTATTATTATTATTATTATTATTATTATTATTATTATTATTATTATTATTATTATTATATATCCCTAGCTTATTGTGAATGAGTTTTGACTTAAATTATTTTTTTGTATATATATCTTAATAAGTAAAAATATAGTTTTAAATATTTTATAAATATTATAATTAATAAAAGTATATATATTTTCTCTAAAATTTTATTCTTTTTAACTAATGTAGTTTCTATCTCAAAACCATATTTTTATGAAATTAGAGTTTTTGCCTAAAAATGATTCATCTAAAACCTATTTTTGTTTCTAATGAAAATATATTTCAAGTATTACAAAACATTTTTTTCTAAGATCGTATTTTATGAACTATCCAATCCCTTCAATTATCTATTCTTGTCCATAACCAAATCAAATTCTTTCCATCTACTTGCGAACCTCGAACATCCCTATATCGACCCTAACTAACTTGACCCTTCTGGACCCAATGGAACTGCCCGTGTCACCACCCGAGGTCACCTTGCATAGTTGTTGTACCGAAGTCGCAGATCGTGCCACCTGAATCATTGTACTACACCAGGCGTCCTACCAGGCAAGACACCTTGCCATTCGCTGTTTAATTATTTTATCTCATATTTCATGCATTACTTATTTTCTTTATGCAAAATAAACTGTGATACATGGCATAACCTGTTAGAACTTACTGTTCATTTATATTTCCTGCTATGTATTATTTCTCTTACACATTAAATGTTGACACAAAGTCACAGTCAGCCAAATATTGATAACATTGACTAAATAATACTTGTAATAATTCAATACGACACACGACGTCTACATCAAGCTCAAGTCAGAAGACAGCTCAGTCTTTTTAATTCAGTTATACATGAGTCTGTATTTTACACTTTTATTGAGTCTAGACTGTTGTAAACTGTGTCATGCTAAGCTCTTGAGACTTGACCAAAAGCCTACCCAAATCCATAAACTCCACCATCCAGAAATAAGCCCACAGATCCCCAAGAACCAGTTCTGTGCTCTGGAGACAGAGTTCGGGCCGAACTCTGCCTCCACACAGAGTTCGGGTCGAACTCTGTCCCCTAAAAATCAGCAACCTTAATTTTAGGGTTAGCTGGTTGCTAGTTGTCCAACGGCCAAATATTTAAAATTTCCTACCCGAATTCTGACCGAATTCTGCCTACAAATACCCTATAAATAGGCCTAGAATACTCTCATTTCAAATCATCAAATCTTCTCTTCTCTTCTCTCTTAAGCTCAAATAAGCCATACCCTTCCCATCTACTAGCCACAAGCTTCCTAAGTCTCGAGTGCTCAGCATCTCTCAGTTAGGAGTCTTATGCAAGAGTTGAAGAAGTCGCTTGGAAAATTCCGAGCAAATCGCCACTGCGATCCTCTGTAAGAAGTTGACGTGCTCTTCTGAAGAAAAGGTACGGGTTGTAAACTACTATTTCACAAATAGTGGATTTAATCCTGAGCTAGAGTTCTCAGGCCTGGACTAGTCCTCCACGAGGGAAACCAGGTTAAAATCGGCTGTATTTGCGTATGCTCTCTTGATTCTCTCTTTAAATTCCGTATTTACTCTGATTAGTTTTATTTGTGATAAAGTTAATTTTTTAAGTGGATATTATCTCTATATACTCTATTCACCCCCCTCTAGAGTTGCCATCTATTCTTCAATTGGTATCAGAGCTCTGTTCTCTTTACAAGGATTTACATCCTAGAGCTGATCCATGGCAACCACACAATCCTTGATTTCCAATCACGGTGAAGGACAGTCCACTAATAGGCCTCCCCTATTCGATGGAACTAACTACACGTATTGGAAAACAAGGATGAGTTTTTATCTCAAGTCTCTAGACTTTGACCTGTGCACTATCGTCACTGACGATTACAAAAAGCCCGCCAGGATAGTTGTCAACGGTGATCTCATTGAGAAATCACATGACAAATATTCTGACGAGGAGAAGAAACAGGCAAGTCTAGACGCGAGAGCTATTAATGCTTTATTCTGTGCTATAGACAGGAATGAGTTCAACAGGGTATCCACATGCACCACATCCCTCGAAGTATGGAAGCTTCTAGAAGTGACGCATGAAGGAACCACCCAAGTCAAGGAATCAAAAATAAGCCGTCTCACTCAAGAATACAAGGCTTTCAAGATGAAGCCAAACGAGACGATTACGCAAATGTTCACAAGATTCCTCGACATCATCAACCCCCTATCCTCGCTTGGAAATCAATATTCAAATCATGAGAAGATTCGCAAGCTACTTAGGGGGCTACCAAATATTTGGAACCCTAAGGTGACAGCCATCATAGAAGGAAATGATCTCACAACCATGTCCATGGAGACCTTGATGGGAAAGCTAATGACTCATGAGCTTGACCTCAAGGACTTCGAAGAGCCTGCTCCTAAGGCTAAGGAGATCGCACTCAAAGCTCACCGACGGAGGGCTGAACCCGAAGAGACGGATGACGACAACTCAGAAGATGATGATCAAGCCCTCATGGTTCGCAACTTCAAGAAATTCCTTCGCTTCAACCGAAGAAAGAAGGAACCACAAGAAGATGGTGAAGAAGAGCCAACTTGCTATGGTTGCAAGAAGACTGGACACGTCCGAAAAGATTGTCCATTCTTGAAGAAGAGCAACCGCTATGAGAAGCCATACAAGAAGACTTCATCAAAGAAATATGCCAACACAAGCATTTGGCATAAAAGTGAAGCTAATAACTCCGAGGAAGAAAAGGACTCTCCTCAAGATACGGCTAATGTGTGCCTAATGGCAACATCCGATAAGGTATCAAACGAAACTCTTGACAACTTCTCTTTTGATGAACTTGGCGATGCTTTCACCGATTTACTCGATGATCACAAAAAGATCATTGGTAAATACAAACACGCCAAGGACAAAATCAAAAGTCATGAAGTTGAAATTCAAAGACTTTCTCTATTGCTTGATAACATTAGAGACACTTCATCCACGGAAGTCACAGATGAGGTATCGAAGCTTAAACTAAGCCTTCATGATGTTGAAACACGTATTGAGCAACAAACACAAGAAATTACAACACTCAACACGATGCTTGCTGAAGAAAAGAGTAGACACAAGATTTCTATGACTAAGATATATAGCTTAAATACTAAGGTTACTGAACTGCAGGCTGTCTCTAAGAGATTAGAGACTAGATTGGGAAAACAGATTGTTCAACCTCAAATCCAATCTCATGAGACACCCACAAAACATAACTCTCCTCATGCCAGTCATCCGCATCATCCATCTACAACACATAATCATGCTTTCATATACACACAATTTCACAAAGGACACAAACCACATGCACGTAGAAATAATTATCATATGTCACAAAATCATCATGCTACACACAGTCATCATCATGTTACACAAAGACACAATCAACATCACTCCACATATAGACAATCTCATCATGCCATGCCATATAGACAATCTCACCATGCCATGCCATATAGACAATCTCACCATGCCATGCCATATAGACAAACTCATCATGCCATGCCATATAGACAATCTCATCATGCCATACCATATAGACAATCTCATCATACCATGCCATATCAACATCATCACCATGCTGGATCTAAATATCACTAATATTCTTATAGACATTATCAGCATGCTCCTAATGTGAATAGAAATGCTACATGCACTTATTGTGGTTTACATGGACACATATCACCACAATATAGAATTAGAAGATTAGTTGATAGAAAAATATATGCATGGTTTCCAAAAACTAACTTTTCAGGACCCTCAAGAAATTGGGTACCAAAGGTCACATCTACTCTTGATGTATGTGGACCTTCCCTCCTCAACTAAGAGTAAGTGGATTCTCGATAGTGGATGCTCGCGGCATATGACAGGAGACGCAAATCTTTTCGCATTACTATCGATGAAGAGAGAAGGATATGTATCCTTCGGCAACAACCTCAAAGGTTATATTATAGGTAATGGTAATATTGGTTATCCTTTCTCTCCCGTAATAAAGGATGTCTGCCTAGTGACCGAGTTAAAGCATAACTTGCTCAGCATCAGTCATCTTGCTGACCATGGTTATGACATTAACTTTAGACAAAATAAATGCCTTATTTACGATAGGTCAACGGGAGACATTGCTTTTGAAGGGGGAAGAGAGGATAATATTTATATCTTCTATTTGCCTGGAAATACTAACAATGCAGGTAGATGCTTATATGCTCATAAAGATGAACGGCTACTATGGCACCAGCGTCTGGGTCATGCCAATATGGATAATATATCCAGGCTATCGACCAAGAAGCTAGTTAGAGGCTTGCCCGACATCACATTCAAAAAGATACCGTATGTGCCGAATGTGAGTTGAACAAGGCAACCAAGTCATCTTTTCATTCCATAAACTCTGTAAGCACTTCTAGACCTTTGCAACTACTCCATATGGATTTATTTGGGCCTAGTAGAGTAGCCAGTCTTGGTGGAAAACTCTATGCCTTTGTTATTGTTGATGATTTTTTAAGATTTACTTGGGTTTTCTTTCTTGCAAATCAAAGTGATGCTATTTCGGTTTTCAAGATTTTTGTCAAGAAAGTTCAAAACGAAAAAGGCTACATGATTACTCGAATCCGAAGTGATCATGGAGGCGAATTCGAAAATTCTGATTTTGAAAGGTTTTGTGATTCTAATGGTTTTGATCATGAGTTTTTTTGTCCAAGAACTCCTCAACAAAATAGTGTTGTGGAGCAGAAGAATAGGACTCTTGGCGATATGGCCAGAGTTATGTTGAACAAGTTTTCACTTCCGAAATATTTTTGGGCTGAAGCTGTCAGTACAGCATGCCATATTTTAAATAGGGTGCTTATTCGTCCTATTACGAAGAAAACACCCTATGAGCTTTGGTTTGGGAGAACCCCAAATATTTCTTATTTTAGAGTTTTTGGATGTAGATGCTTTATCCTTAACACCAAAGACAACTTAGGCAAATTTGATGCCAAAGCTGACGATGGTATTTTCCTTGGCTATGCTGCCAAGAGTAAGGGATATAGAGTTTTTAACAAATGCACTTTAATTGTGGAAGAGTCTACAAATGTGACTTTTGATGAAGATAACAGTGCAGCAGCTACTCTTGATGATGATGTTGAGCCATCAACGTCTACTCCAATGAACACCACAACCGAAACAAATTCTCTGGAAAGCTTGCCTAAGAAATTCTCTTTCAAGCCATCACATCTAAAAAATTTGGTAATCGGTGAGGTTTCACGAGGAGTAACTACTAGATCATCATTAAGAGACTCTATTGCTAGCACTGCCTTTATTTCACAAATTGAGCCTAAAAACATTTCTGAAGCTTTCAATGATAAATTTTGGATTTCTGCTATGCAAGAAGAACTCAACCAATTCAAGAGGAGCCAAGTATGGGAACTCGTTCCTAGACCAGCTAATCACTCGATTATTGGTACTAAATGGGTTTTTAGAAACAAAGTAAATGAAGATGGTTCAGTCATACGCAACAAAGCTCGTCTAGTAGCTCAAGGATACAACCAAGAGGAAGGTATCGACTACGATGAGACGTATGCTCCTGTTGCTAGATTAGAATCCATTCGGATGCTTTGTGCATTTGCAAATTTTCAAAATTTCAAACTATTTCAAATGGATGTTAAAAGTGCTTTCTTGAATGGTTTTATTAAGGAGGAAGTTTATGTTAAACAACCTCCTGGCTTTGAAAATCATAAATTTCCCGACCACGTGTTCAAGCTAAAGAAAGCGATGTACGGCCTCAAACAAGCCCCTAGAGCTTGGTATGAACGGCTAAGCAACATCTTGCTTGAGAAAAGTTTTTCAAAAGGGAAAATTTTCACTACACTTTTCATAAAGTCTTTGAAGGACACTATTCTTTTAGTACAGATATATGTAGATGATATTATTTTTGGTTCTACTGATGAAACCCTCTGTCAAGATTTTGCCAAGTGTATGCAGACCGAGTTTGAGATGAGCATGATGGGAGAGCTCAACTACTTTCTTGGGCTGCAAGTCAAACAAATGTCAAATGGAACCTTCATCAGTCAGTCGAAGTATACAAAGGACATACTGAAGAAATTCAAACTTGATAATGTCAAACCAATCAGCACTCCTATGGCTACTTCAACCAAACTTGAACCAGATGAAAACGGCAAACCCGTATATCAAAGTAAGTATCGAGGTATGATAGGCAGTCTACTTTATCTTACTGCTAGTCGCCCTGATATAATATTTAGCGTTTTCCTGTGTGCTAGATATCAAGCAAATCCTAAGGAATCGCACATGACCGCAGTTAAGCGTATCTTTAGATACCTTAAGGGTACGGTTACAGTGGGCCTATGGTATCCCAAGTCAACATCATTTGACCTCATTGGTTATTCTGATGCTGATTTTGCTGGATACAAGGTCGACCGTAAAAGTACGAACGGTACGTGCCATTTATTAGGAAAGGCTATAGTCTCTTGGTTTAGCAAGAAGCAGAATTCTGTCGCACTATCCACAACAGAAGTTGAATACATTACAGCTGGGCGTTGTTGTGCATAAATTCTGTGGATGAAGCAAACCCTTGAAGACTATAATTTATCTTTCATGCATATTCCTATCTTTTGTGACAACACTAGTACAATAAATCTTACTAAGAACCCTATTTGTCACTCACGCACAAAGCACATTGAAATTCGACACCACATTTTGCGTGATCATCAGCAAAATGGCACGATTAACTTAGAATTTATTGACACTGATCACCAGTTAGCAGACTTCTTCATAAAGCTATTATCCGAAGAGCGCTTCAATTTCCTTTGTCATGAACTTGGAATTTTAGATGAAGCTGTCATAAATTAAAATACACCTGCGTAAATATCGATTATATTGTGATTCTCTTATAATGAACTTGCTATGAGTACAAGCCGAAAGGGCCCTTCTGACAACAAGGCGTAAAAGCCTAAGCGACACGGTGCACTAGTCCTCAGGACTACCGCTAGCTGGGATCCGGCCCCTGCAGCTAACTCATGGCAAATTCAAAATACTGAATTATAATATAACTCCTTGTTTATTATACGGTATATTTTTATTTATAATCTGCTGACATGCTATTTTTTCAATTTTATATTGCTATCCTCTCTTGTAATATCTGGTTTATTGAATCCTTTCAGCTTTATCTTCATTGGCTTTCCATACCTTAACCAATATTTTATTCTTCTAGCCTGATTTCTGTTCTGGGACAAGGACCCAGAATTTGGGCCGAACTCTGCCCTTACCAGAGTTCGGGCCGAGTTCGGTCTCCCTGTTCCAGAATCGGGGATTGTTCCAGCCGTGGATCTCATTGTTGATCCAATGGTCAAAATTGAACCCGACCAAGAGAAACCCTCACCTATATTTCGGTTTCTCTTCCCTTTCCTTCATTCTTACCACCTCCTCTACTTCTTCTACACTATTTTCTCAAACCCTAACCCTAGTTTTCTCTCCATAGTGCTCCATCTCTCACCAAAATCAAGGAGAATGGCTATTTTCTCATTCTCTTTCACTGTTCATCATTTATTTGAGGTATAACTCACTCTTCTTCTCTATTTCAATTTCTCTATTTTGTGAAATGGCTCCTCGTTTGTTCAACCGTGGGAAAAGAATTCGAACCGAGGGAGCGTCCTCGTCGAATCCTTCTCCTCCCGTTGAGCAACCCGTTGAACAACATCAACCACCTCATCCATTGTTCAACCCTTCACGTCCACGTGATCCAAACACCTACGACGATCGACTTTTTATATCACTAGACGCGTCCAATGAATGGTTTAGTGATTTTCGGACACGTCCGGTATTTGCGGGACACCCCATTAACTTCACAATTTTCTCTCAATATGATGCACTCTTTAATGACCTATGTTTTGACGAACTTGTTACTTCTAATTCGGTCATATATCGTAGTGCCATACAAATGTTTTACTGTAACTTGACTCATGATGATACTCACATCTATTCACGTGTTGCGGGTATCGATATCTCATTTGATGATTTTGACTTAGCCGAATATCTTGACCTTCAAGAGCCCAATTCTTGGAAGAAGCTTGTTGAAGCTCGGTCGTTCCGATTTCCCGACGGGACTTCCCTTGAAAGCTTCAAGGACGATTTGTGTACTCCGAACACACGTCCTCGCAAGCTTATGGCTAAATATCTAAATCCATACTTCTATGAACTTCATCGGATTGTTTTCAACACCATTCTACCCAAAGCGGGTTCTACCGATAAAATTACATATTTTGAAATATCAGCTTTGTATCATCTCCACTTCTGTGTTCCTTTTAATCTTCCACGTACCATGATGGACTGGATGATTAACTGTAGGAAGAAACCACGAGCCTTGGTTTATGCCTTATATCTTCCTATGGTCTTTCGTGCGTTCCATGTACCTCTCGATGATTGTCCTTTCTTGCCTGCTCCTGCTTTTCTATCTAAGGCACGACGACTTCAGGCAGTCGTAGCCTCTCCTGCCACTTCTGAGCATTCTGATGATGAGGAGCCCGACGCCCCTCCACTTGGACAGGATGCGCCACCTCCTCCTGCTACTCTTGACTCCATCCAGACCATGCTTCGAGATCGCTTCGCCTTAGAGGACGATCACTGGACTCAGATGGACTACCGTACTACCCTGCAGATGAGTGCCCTCAGCAACTCGCTGCACGATATTCAGTATTCCATGTCCCGTCATCCCTCTATGTCCATTTCCATGGAGCGGGATCCCGGTCGCGAGGGATATCGCATTGACGATCCCTGGGTCATGCGCTACCTGGATCCGGGTGCTGCTATTGTGGACCCCAGCCGTTCATTCACTGATCCTTCAGACTTCGCTGGGCCTTCTCGTGCTCCATGATGGAGATGGCTTCTACCAGATGATGTTGCTGCTGATCATAGTTTATGTTTTTATGCTTTCTAGTTTTTCAGTTGCTTAGTTGGATTTATGTACTTGGTTTATCAGTACTCTTTATGTTTAGTCGTGATGACTCTTATATGCTCTAGTTATGAGTTGTGACTCTTATGTTTCTGGTAGTTATATTATTCTATGTCATTTGCTCGTTCTGTTAGTTCATATGCTGTTTCTTCTCTTTTGGTGTGTTTGCCCATTATTACATGTTTCTTATTATATTGCTAAATGCCAAAGGGGAAGAGATATGTATATTATGTACATATGCTTTTTGGTGCTTTTGGAAGATTTTCCTTATCAGGCCAACAGGTTCAACGCATTGTTTACGGGGGAGCTATCTCGTTTAGCTCGGCATTGATTATGGGGGAGCTATGTTGTGTCCAGGTATGAATATTGAATATACATTTATTATTTTGTCAATTATCAATATGGGGAAGATTGTTGACATAAAGTCACAGTCAACCAAATATTGATAACATTGACTAAATAATACTTGTAATAATTCAATACGACACACGACGTCTACATCAAGCTCAAGTCAGAAGACAGCTCAGTCTTTGCAATTCAGTTATACATGAGTCTGTATTTTACACTTTTATTGAGTCTAGACTATTGTAAACTGTGTCATGCTGAGCTCTTGAGACTTGACCAAAAGCCTACCCAAATCCATAAACTCCACCATCCAGAAATAAGCCCACAGATCCCCAAGAACCAGTTCTATGCTCTGGAGACAGAGTTCGGGCCAAACTCTGCCTCCACACAGAGTTCGGGCCGAACTCTGTCCCCTAAAAATCAGCAACCTTAATTTTAGGGTTAGCTGGTTGCTAGTTGTCCAACGGCCAAATATTTGAAATTTTCTACCCGAATTCTGGCCGAATTCTGCCTACAAAAACCCTATAAATAGGCCAAGAATTCTTTCATTTTAAATCATCAAATCTTCTCTTCTCTTCTCTCTTAAGCTCAAATAAGCCATACCCTTCCCATCTACTAGCCACAAGCTTCCTAAGTCTTGAGTGCTCAGCATCTCTCAGTTAGGAGTCTTGTGCAAGAGTTGAAGAAGTCGCTTGGAAAATTCCGAGCAAATCGCCACTGCGATCCTCTGTAAGAAGTTGACGTGCTCTTCTGAAGAAAAGGCACGGGTTGTAAACTACTATTTCACAAATAGTGGATTTAATCCTGAGCTAGAGTTCTCAGGCCTGGACTAGTCCTCCACGAGGGTAACCAGGTTAAAATCGGCTGTGTTTGCGTATGCTCTCTTGATTCTCTCTTTAAATTCCGCATTTACTCTGATTAGTTTTATTTGTGATAGAGTTAATTTTTTAAGTGGATATTATCTCTTTATACTCTATTCACCCCCCTCTAGAGTTGCCATCTGTTCTTCATTAAACCTAGATTTAAGGGACCACCTTTGTGTGTTGCATTCATGGCCTTGACACGTTGTACCACGAAGTTGTGTGTCGCATATAGAATACGGAAGTGCGTGATTGGCTGGCCACCAGTACGTACAAGCCGTGCGATAGGAATAACCGCTAATAGAATTGTATGCTAGTTGACTTAGCGGTTATAGAGGTTAATGTTGTGGATACAACATAGTAGGCATTGGGCGGGGAGGACAATTCCTTAGCGTCTGGGCTTCGATGTACTTTCCTTTTTGTAACCCGTGAGCTCCGTCGGAGACGCGTGTCAGATTACCCATGATTACTGACGGCCACTGGCGATTCTGCGGAACGTCATGCTCTTACTGATGGGGCCTCTGGTGCCCAAGGGGGGACTGCGTCGATCCTATTTAGTCAGGGCCTATGTGCAGGAAGAAATGTTCTTAACTATATTTCACTTAGAATGGTAGGCTACCTTATCCGTTAGGTACGAGTACTTTTGGTTTGGGTACTTGTATCTGACCGTGGCTTGGAACAATAACTTGTCGCGGATTAGTTCGTCAGATCTTGTCCTTGTTTGGTTGTAGGTGTGACCTACTACTTCGATGAGAAGGTATTGAACCTTGTTGGGGTCCGGATACCATATTGGATTTTTAGCATGGAAAGATACGTCACCATAAATTTGTTTACCATCTCCTGTCCTTGTTTGGTTGGGGGGATGGTACGCTCGTTCAATAGGTGTGTATTGGACCATGTTATAAATTCAATTGACTTATTTGTTTGAGCAATATTTATTCAGTTTATATAGCATGCTATTATGTGTCATGTTACGTCCCTCTGAGGACCTGGTTATCTCCCCATGTGTGTGCTATTGTCTTTCGCAGGTGCTTTAGCTCTAGCCTTGTTCATTGCTATTTTTCGAGGATGATTGCACTTGGATCGTCTTCGCTTCGCTCGCCAAAGTCATTTCATTTTCCATGTATTTTTCTTTTACTTGTTGGTAGTGAATTTGTCTCCGCCCAACATATTGTATCAAGACAATTCATTATCTTTATATGATGTCTTTTATTCATTTATTTTGCGTGGATGAGATTAGTTATGGTTCTACTGCATTTTACAGCTTATGTATTCATACGAGGATTCCATATATTGGAATGTACTTCGTATGAATACAACTGGCATGTCTACGTTCCTAGTCCTACGTATTTTGGGACTGGGGCGTTACACAGCGGCACTTAGGCGCATCGCCAACTCCTTCGGCACATATGTGGCTACGGCCCCCGAGACCAGCAACCTAACCAAGGCTCACTATGCTAAAATTTGTGTAGAACTCGACCTCACTGCCGAACCACCCAACTTCATCACTATAGAACTGTGCAACCGTACCCACACCCAACAAGTCCTCTACGACAACCACATTATGTTTTGCAATCACTGCCACTTAAGGGGCCACCTCATAAAGCACTGCCGTCGCCTCCACCCAGAACTCAAAAAGAAAGCTATCCAGAGAGACAAAGAGCCAGCTGAAGGAAGGACACCCACATCACCAATCCTGTCGCACCCAAACTCGCACATTCGATTCGAATCCAGCGACGGCAAGACGGACCGAAGCGAGCAGCCTTGTACAACCTTGATCAAAGCTCTGTCCCCTTGCAATACCCGAGATCTTACCCTCTCTAACCCTTTTGATGTCCTAGGGTCGGAAGAAGTGGATCCAAGTGAGTCTAGCATCCCACCAGCCGAACTAGAGCTCATCGAGACAGCACACAGCCCCCCGAACACGGAGATTGACGAAGAGATCGCTGACACCATCTGCGTTGGCCAACAATGCCCCAACTTAGAACCTGTTGAAGAAGCCCTTGCTATCCTCGGGCCAGACCAAGTGCGGAGAGGACTACAGGTTCAAGCCATGGGTTACCCTCTCTAACAAACTATTCTGCTGATCAGGAGCGCCAGCAACTCCCTGGTCATCCCCTCTGAAGATTCCATCTTGGACCCCGCTGGGGAATTGGTAAGCATTCCCACGGACCCACAAGAGCAACCCTCAAGCGACTCTCCCACCATGTCTATGGCGGAGGCGATGCTCGCGCTCGGGGACAATGATGCCTCGCCGTGGGCAGAAGCGTCTACCTCAAGCGGGGACAAGGCCAACAAAGCAACTGTCGATCACAAAACCATCCAAACCAAATCCGCCACCAAGCGGAACAAAAAACCCTCCCCTCAACTTCATTAATGATTAACATCCTATCATGGAACGTCCACGGACTGGTGAACAAACCCACATTAAGGAGAATTTATGGCCTTTGGAAAATCCACAAGATCGACATCCTCATTATTATCGAACCCAAAATCTCTTCCAAAAGATTAAAATCTATCCAGTTACAGCTAGGCCTCCCCACGGCTATAGCGGGCAGAAATGACATTTGGATCCTCGGCACGTCGGATGTCAAAATCAGGGTCATTCAGGACTCCCAGCAGGCCCTCACTTGCTGGTAGGAACACCCCAAGCTCCCTGAGCGTACCATCCTTTCTGCGGTTCACGGCAAGTGTGATATTGTCGAACGGAAACATCTCTGGAATAACCTCATAAACATCCACCTCCACCACATCAACTCCCCCTGGCTGTGCATCGGGGACTTCAACGCGATCACCTGTAGAGAAGAGAAAATCGGTAGGCGTCCTCCTCCCATTGCGGCCATACGAGACTTCAACAATTTTATCTTCAATGCTCATCTCACCACCCTGCAGTTCATCGGCAGCGCATTCACCTGGTGCAACATGCAGGAAGACGGGCGGCGACAATACTCCCGGTTGGACAGAGCCCTCACGAACGATCGTTGGCTCGGTATGGGGATCACCACCAATCTGTCCCATCTCAACTCCACCGAATCTGACCACGCCCCTCTGCTAGTTGAAATCAAAAACTATACCAACCCTCCCAAAAAGAACTTCCAATTCCTCGATTTCTGGACTGATCATCCCCAATTTCTGGGCGTCATCGCGGACGCTTGGAATCGGGAAGACTCCCCCAACCCCCTATCGCGGGTGAACTACAGGCTCCGAGCAACGAGGAAAGCCCTATCCAATTGGAGCAAACTCGCCTACTGGGACATCTTCCAAGCCGTGTGGGTTGCGGAGGACGACATCACCCGCGCCGAAACCATTTTTGGGTCGGATCCTTCTGCGACGGCCAGGTCAGCCCTGAACCTCACCAAGGCCATGCTCAAATTCAGACTCAAAGTAGAAACCGATTTTTGGAAGCAGAAGGCTAGATTGAAATGGGACAACGAGGGGGATAGAAACTCAAAATTCTTCCATGCCTGCGTCAATGGACGCAGACAGAAGTTAGCCATCCACCGCATGATGGATGACAACGGGAACATCATTACTGACCATAAAAGCATCCAAGCTGCTACGGCGGAGTTCTACTCCAAACTATTTTCCAAAGAGACCGTCCATAACGACAGACCCTTCTTGGAACAAATCCCAAGACTAATCAACGACAACGATAACATCCAGCTGGAACGCCCACCTACGGTCCAGGAAGTGAAAGACGCAGTGTGGGCCTTGAACGAGCATAGCGCCCCAGGTTCGGACGGTTTTACTGGTGTCTTCTTCCGTAAATATTGGGACATCATCAAGCAAGACATCACCGACACGGCTACCGCCTTCTTCGAGGGAGCTACATGACCCAAAGCCATATCCAGCGCCAACCTTATCCTCATTCCGAAAAAAGATAACCCGGAGTCCTTTCGGGATTACAGCCCCATCAGTCTTTGCACTTTCACCAACAAAATTATATCCAAAATCATCGCTTCCAAGATGGCGAGGATTTTACCTAAGATAATCTCAGAGGAGCAAAATGGCTTTGTGCAAGAGAGAAAGATCCAGGACAATATTATGCTGGCCCAAGAGTTAATCACCTGTATGAAGTTCCCAGCCAGAGGGGGCAACATTGCAGTTAAGATAGACATAGAAAAAGCCTATGACAGGCTGGATTGGCAATTTATGATCTGGGTATTCAGAGCTTTCGGATTTTCGGAAGTTTGAACTAACACCGTGTGGAGATCCATCAGCAACTCGTGGTTCTCCACGATTATCAACGACCAGGCCGGTGGATTCTTCAAATCTAGCCGAGGCGTTAGACAGGGCGACCCCCTATCATCCACCGTTTTTATCATTGCCGCGGACGTCCTGAGTAGAAACCTTAACAATATGGTCAGTATTCCGAACTTCCAACACTATCACACGTCCAGCGGCTTTCCTACCATCACCCACCTGGCCTTTGCGGATGATTTACTTATTTTCTCCTCTGGGGAAGTCGGAGCGGTGGAGGTAGTTCACAACACTCTGCAGAGGTACTCCATATGTTCGGGTCAGAAGATCAATCCTTCCAAGAGCATTATCTACGTCCACCATAACATCAAAAGAGAGCAAGCCACTAATCTCACTCACTTAACATTATTCTCAGTCGTCCATCCCCCGTTCAACTACCTCGGCTGTCCCCTGGTGTTCGAGAAATCTAATACCCGCATCTTTGAGAACCTGAAAGCTAGAATCAGGAAAAAACTTGAAGGGTGGCATAATGCCACTTTGTCCCCGGGAGGCAAGATGATCCTTATCAATCATGTGCTCACTTCCATCCCCATCCACACTCTGGCTGCGTGCTCCCCGCCCAATAAGGTTCTTGATTCGATCGAACAGATCTTCTGTAACTTCTTCTGGGGGCATTACAATAGTCAAGACAAGCACCACTGGGCCAGTTGGGAATCCATGGCTAGACCTACCGAGGTCGGAGGTCTGGGATTTACCAAGCTAACCCACATCGTTAATTCTTTCTCTATAAAATTGTGGTAAAAGCTTCGCACGAGAAAGAACTTATGGACCAGATTTATGAAGGCCAGGTACTTCAAACACATACACCCATCTCTGGCCATATCCAACAGCAGATCCTCGGCGGCTTGGCGTCACATCCTAGTCGGTCGCGACCTCGCCGAACCCACAATAAGACTCATATTGGGAGCCGGCGAGTCGAACCCATTCATGGAGCGACGGACAGGGGACATCTTAATCCCTACTCTTTTGGAGACCCCGAGAAACAGCAAAATCAGAGACTTGTGGAACTACTCTGCCAACGACTGGAACTGGGATAAATTACGGGATTGGGGTGGAATCCATCCGCCAGATAGGCATTACCATAGGAAGTGAGGACGATGCGCTTAGATGGACGCTCGAAGCTTCTGGGGCATTCTCGGTGAGGTCTGCGAGGACTGCTATCCTCGGGATAGGTCAACCGCATCACCCTATCGCGCACTATTGGCAGACATGCATCCCCAAGAAGTGGTCTATCCTTATGTGGAGAGCCATTAACAAGAGACTGCCCACCGACGAGAGCCTTAACACCATTGGGATTAGTCTTGCGTCAGCCTGCAATTGCTGCACTGATCGTCAGCTGGAGACCATTGACCACATCTTTTGTCAAGGGACCCTGCCTGTCTATTCTTGGAGGACCCTCAATCTGCTCTACAATATTGATCCGGGCGGTGGACGCTTCCACGATCTGGCGGGTGCCTGGGGTTTTGCCTTCCACGGCCACCAGATCGTCGCAGCGGCCACCACATGGGTGTTATAGAAAAATCGCAACAAGGCGAGATACAAAGGTCGCCAATTCTCGGTCGATCAGCTCATTCGGGAAGTCTTCCGTCAGTGCCGTAAACGCAGCTCCCATTGCTCGCACATCCCGAGAACTTTTTGGTGCTCTACCCTCCCTTAACTCTTGATGGTAGAGGTCCTTCCATCCCCCTTAGCTCCGTTTTGGTGGTATACTTGTATAGGCTTTGTCATTTTGTGTCTTGTATACTTGGACTTGTTTCGGCTCTTTGAGCCTTTTTAATATAAGGAGGGGGTTTCTTTAAAATATATATATTTCTTTAAAATATATATATATATATATATATATATATATATATATATATATATGGATATGTATAATATTTATATAAAGAAAAAAAAGATTTTAATAAGAATTATTTATTAGTGGGAGAGTGCTAAAGGATTATTATATAATTATACAATATGTGTATGTATGTATGTATGTATGTATGTATGTATGTGTATATATATATATATATATATATATATATATATATATATATATATATATATATATATATATATACTGTAGGGGTGGCGATTTTGCCCTCATACCCTCTACCCTAGCCGGGTACCCTGCACCCTCAGGTGCCCACGGGTACCCTCTACCCTTCGAGGGCAAGCCCTACCCTTACCCTCTTGGAATTAGGGTTGGGTAAGGGTTTTATTCTGATACCCTAGTGTAATTACCCGGGTACCCGCCCTACCCTCTGCCCTGTAACCCTACCCTGAACCCTACCCTGAATCACTACCCTACCTACTACCCGTTAACCCTAACCCTTTAAAACCCTCGACCCTACCCTTCTCCCCACCCTGAACTGAACGGCTAGTGCAATTACCCTAGTGCAATTACCCGGATACCTTGTAGTTTTTTGTAATTAGTACTTAGGATTAGGAGAACTACATGGTGCTTGATCCTAAGGAGTCAGGTCTAGCCCCCTTCTTGGGTATGTAGGCAGCCCAGGTTCTACTATATAACTGGGTTCAGCGCTTTTAGTAAAAAAAAATATTCTCCCTATTATTTCTTGTTAAGTTGTTATAATTTTTGAATGATGTCAAAATCTGAAAAAAATGAAATGGAAAGAAAAAATATTCCCCCCCTGTTTAGTAGCAAAAAATTTGATTTTCAAAGTTAAAAAAATGAAATGGCAAGGGTAATACCCTTACCCTCCCTACCCTGACCCTCAGTTACCCTGTGAGGGTAAAGGGTAAGGACGGGTAATGGGTATTGGTTTTTTGGAAGAGGGCTACCCTACCCTACCCTCATGACTCCCCTAGGGTATCAAAAAAAGGTTAATACCCTACCCTACCCTGCCCTCTTCCTGCCCTTACCCTACCCTACCCTACCCATCGCCAGCCCTATATATATATATATATATATATATATATATATATATATATATATATATATATATACATACATATATATATATAAAAAAAAAAATATATATATATATATATATATATATATATATATATATATATAATATATATATATATATTGAGATATATATAATCAAAAGAATAATACAAAGTCAAAATAGAAAGAAAAAAGTCAAAATTGGCTTCTTTTTTTTTAGCAAGCAACTTGCTTGCTGTGAGCACAGCACCTACAAAACCGAGCCCTTTTGGTTCGACAAAGCCAAAACCCGACCCCCCTTTTTTCATATATATGTGATAGAGAGAGAGGAGGAGTTTTTGTAAACCCTACGCCGCCACCCAAATCCAGCGCACACCCAGGACCTCCTCGTCGACCACGCAGCACCACCGTCGGCCGATCAACGCCGTCGGACGCACGCACGCGTGCGTGGAAGCACACAACATCGGCAGCCACGACCCCGACTACGCGAGGTATTTTCTTGACGCTCGCTCCATCGTTCTGCGATCTATTTTCTCCGATACGTAGAAAACATATACGTCTTTATGTTCATTCAAATAGTTTATGCCAATTCGCAACATGTGCGACGAAAAATGAGTTCCAAAATCGAGAAAAAGCTTAATTTTCTGGGTTTAGAAACTGTCCCGAAACCCCAACTTTGTGGCCGATTTATGACCAGCGTATTGCGAGTTTTCAAAATCAATTTGAAGAGACTTGTAGACAACTTATAGGACTTTAAAACCCTTTTTGTAGAATTAAATTTCATGCACTGTACAGAAAGTTATTGGTTGGTGAAGTTGGAGGAAAAACTGATTTTCAAAACTGAATTTTTAGAAAATTGTCCCGATACGCCGTCCGTTCGGTCAATCCGGACGACGTGGTCGCGAACCAAAAGTGTCGAAAGGTGCGTTACGACTTCATGGACGTGTGGGCTTTAACGGAATTCAAATTGGTCGCGTGTGCGCGACGAACTTGATGCGTATCCGTTAAAATTTACCATATCGGCATTTTACATATTTGTCAATTACTTTGTGCACGCTCGTCATATCGAGACGAAACTTGCACCAACAGAACCGTATTATTTTTCTAGTCCTGTATGCCAAGTTTGGTCCGATTTTGAGAAGGTCGACCGGAACGCTATTTTGGCTGGCCCGCGACCCGATCCAATGGACGAATTTGTGCACGGCCCACCGGAATCCAACTTTGGACATATGATTGGGTTCACCTCGTCAAACTGCACCTATAGATATATAGTTTGATGACTTTAGAGACCGTAGGTTCTGGCACATTTTTTGGTGCAAAGTGGGTCTAACGGCAGACACCATTTTGACCCGAAATTATCGTTTTGCCCTTGTATCCAGAATTAGACTTATGGATAAACATTTCTAGCTAATTTGACCATTCTGAGAATGTTGGTAATGTTTATTTCAGAATTAGGAGACTGTTGTGCAAGTTGACCCTTCGTGGCTCATTTAAGTAGTAGTATGGATTCCTCAACTCAGGACAGCAGACAAGTACATTCTCTGATAGTTTTTATTACTTTGATATCTACTATATCCGATTCAGTTGTAGTGATATACTTGATTCTCGACACGATTATACATGGACTAGTATACATGAATCTCGTCATGAGATGTCATTCCTGGTTTACCTGGTATATGAGTACATTGTTCGATATTGTTTACTGTACTTGTATAGACACTAATTTGAGAGTGGGCTGGCCCCCTGCTCTTCGAATCCCGTGTCATGACCTGTCATGTTTGGATCCATTATACTATTCAGAGATGGGGAGTTATTAGAGGTTATGTGATCATTACCCCTACTTGTTTATTACTTGTGCATAGCTCCACCTCACCACACGTAGGGTATAGCCTGACCTTATATTACTTGTGCATAGCTTTCCATTTTGGCCTACCTGATCCCTACACTATTATACTACCTGTGCATAGCCGGTCAAATGAAACAGCATAATCTTGACCCAAGCCGATCACATAACGCTCTAATATCTCATGGCAATTTCTTTTATGTTTACATCATACCTCAGATTACTTTTCACTGTTTATATTCCAGTTTTATCTTATATCTTACATATGACATGATATCCAGTTCTTTTGTACTGTTTTACTTTCAGTCTTGACATTTTATCTTGTATTTCATTATGACTATTTCTTATAGTATTTGTCAATTCACATGGAACTGCTGTTAGCGTTTGTACTTGCTCATATCCTGACAGGATAACCCTCGTTGTTTTTCAGAGAATTTAGATGCAGATTGTCTGACCTACTACGGGTTTGGCATAGATGGAGCCTACTACCAGGACCAGTCTGTGGACCTGGTGCTCGTAGAGGACGCACCGCCAGTAGTGACCTAGTTTACCTAGATTTTGTCTGGATTATATTCCAGTTTGATACTTTGAGACTTGTAGTTTTTATTTGGGATATTATTTTATGTCTTGGATTCTGAACTTGTGATTGTGGCTCGATAATATTTCAGACTATTTACTTCATCTTTATCTTTATTTTTATCATCGTGCTTATCTTCCTTAGATTATATGATTGAGTGGTGATTATATTCCTCCATGCGGAGATGACAGGTTATATTATTGTGTCTTAGATTCTATATATGTTAGATGACCTTTACAGCGTTCTACCGTCGATACTACGGTGTAGGCTGGACGTACCCACGTGCTCGTGCCCCTAAACAGGGTACAGGTCGTGACACCTATATAACCCTCATTGAACCCCTTCAAAGGGATTCAATTTTAACCTATTGACTTGGACAGAAAATCGATGCAAAGTTGAGTTAATTATGCCCTAAAAATAGTGTATAAAAACAGTTAAAAACCAAACTTGGAAGCCGAGTTTCGATCTGTACATTTGGGTTTTGGATAAACTAATTGAAAATAGTTCAGGACAACCTAACCGAGATTTCAACGCACCGGTTCAATCAATATTTTGATTATTACACATGAAGTTATGTATTGTTAAATTTGCTAGAAAAACTGCACTAAAAACTATAATAATAAAAAATTTGAAATATGTCCGATACAGCGTGCGCCCCGACAAATCGGACGATGTGATCGCACACTATATGCATCTAAAGGCGCGTATGGATGTTGCTGACGTGTGGTTACTGACGAAACTGGCTTTCGTTGTGCGTGTGCGACGAAATCAGTACGTATCCGTCGAGATACCCCCGTATCGACGTTTTGCAAACTTGGCCATAACTTCATGCACGTTCGTCGGATCGACGCAAAACTTGCGCCAACAGGACCGTATCAATTTTCTGGTCCTCTATGCCGAGTTTGGTTCGGTTCTGGGAATGTTGATCGGAACGCCAATTTAGCGGGCCTGCAACCCGACCCAACGGATGATTTTGTGCACAGCTCATCGCAATCCTAAATTGGACATACCGTTGGGTTCGTCTTCTCAAACCGGATCCGTAGACATATAGTTTGACGACTTTAGAGACCGTAGACATTGGCACACATTTCGGTACAAAACGAGTCCAACAGCGGATATTATTTTGACCCAAAATTACGATTTTGTCCCTATTCCAGAATTAGACTTTTGGACAGACGTTTCCTAGGTATATCACTTATTCCAAACACGTTCTCGATGTTTGTTTCAGCTTTCGGAGTTGTTTGGAGATTGTGACATTTCTTTTGTTGACATTGTGATTCTTGGACTTGCCACCTTCGTACCACCAGGCAAGATACCTTGCCACCTTACTCTGTGATTATTATATTCTTATTTTTAGTTATTATTTTTAGTATTTCTTATTTGTTGATGAGGTATAAAACTGTGCGTCCAAGTCACATTTGGGTGCAAGCGACTCTATCTGTCGTTTTCTTGCTTTTATTTATTTCTCTTACATTGACTTAGTATAGTTGTCACGCCCCGATTCCGTAGAATCGATTGTCGTCTCCCGGGCATGATGCCGTACGAACCTAAGTTGCGATCGCACAAGGCGTAGTCATAAGGTTATCCGAAATACAACATCAAGTTAAAGTACGCAGAGAAATTGATTGACACATTTAAAATAAGTTAGACTTTTCATTGATAATAAAACTTCATTTACATTGACTCCGTTACAATCATTGCCGCGCGGGCTACAACATGACTCAACTTACAAAACGAACGCTGATGAGATAGTCATTCCATACATTACATCCCTTTTTATAAACAAAAACAATTACACTTTCCACCTGCTATCGAGGGAAGTCGAGTCGCCATCTTTTCTTCTTTGTACTGAGTGCGGAGTCTTCAAAAAGGATTCAGAAACGAGCCTTCGACACACGGACTAGGCTTCAAAAGTGTTCGTGCCGCCTTGAGCTTTAAGTGGCACGCCTTTCGTGGTTCGGGGTACCTGCGTGGATAGCGAGGATCAGTATATTACACTTTGTACTGGTGCATGGCTATTTAAGTTCCAAGCTCTCATTTGGTTGAAGAGTTTATATAACTTAGTTTATGAATGTTTCTAACCATTCTAATGAATTTCAAACAAGCATATGACAAGCATAATGTAAAATACGTTAGAACTTACCCATGGCGGACCGCGCCGCACCTTATAAAACTTACCATGTTCTTCCCTGTCAATTGTTATCATTTTCATACCAAGTGCAATATTATGTGTGATTGGTCACTGACATAACAAGCCATCCTGGACGTATAACTTTATTAATCGGGGTCCTTCCAACGCGGGTAGCGAGCCCCATTTGCAAGTTCCCGCTTAACCCGTGCTATCATCCAGCACAACTATATCTTGTTTCCTCCTAGGCCGAAATGGTCCCGTGGCCCCGGGTTGCCACTCGAGGAAACTATCACCTTGTCGACAAGTTGTCCTTGACCGTGCAATAGCAAATTTTAGTATTAAGGTATAGCCTACATTCTCTTTGAAAACTTGATCATTTTATCTTGTTCGTGCCCTTGCATTTATCCTTTCATTCGCGACAAACATTATTGATTGGCCTAAGAAGGGGCCGAGAAGAGAAAGGTCAGCCACTCACCTTGAGTTTACTTCAGGCGAGAGAACTTGTTGGTCGCGCTAGACGTCGCCTACGCGATTACCTGAAATTGCACAAGCAACCGATTAGAACACTGTATTATGCAAGAAGTTCGATAGGAAATACGAGTTCGAAATGCAAGCCATGAAAACCATCGAAAACATTCACAAAAATGCATTCAAAAAATCAAGTCAAAACCAACGCAAGCGGCATGAGAAAACAGAGCAACGGGAGGTCTCTTCCGACTCAGCCGCAGAGTCAATCCTTGAGGCGCAACCCGCTGAATATGGGACTTGGTTCCGAAGAAGCCATTCTATAACGGGAAATGGATCTTAATTCAACCATTCCCGTTCGATCGATTCGATCGATCCCGACCTATCGGTCCCGACCGAGTCGATAGCGACAGTGTTCCTTTCTCGCACACCCCGTGGACGGAGAACGGGACACGATGTAGGGACGGGGTACTACACCATAACCAACTAAGAAAGAGTTTCGTCCTCGAAACTAAAGAATAGAACCTACCTCTACGATAACAATGAAGGAAATTTTTCTTTCATTTCTGACTCAAGCTCCCACGTCGACTCTTCGACCGAATGGTTTGTCCAGAGGACGTGGACGAGAGGAATAGCACGGTTGCGAAAAAGTTTATCCTTGTGCTCCAAGATTTGTACAGCCTCTTCAACATACGACAAGTCTGCCTTCAGATCCAGCTGACCCAAATCTACTACATGGCTCGGATCGTGCACGTACTTTCGTAATTGTAAGACGTGGAAGACGTCGTATGCCTCCGACAATGCAGGCGGCAAGGCGATTTGGTAAGCTACCGGGGCGACTCGCTTCAATATTTCGAACGGGCCAACAAATCTTGGGCTCAACTTCCCTTTCGCACCGAACCTGGAAACTCCATGCATGGGCATGACTTTCAAGAATACATGGTCGCCTTCCGAGAACTCGAGGGGGCATCGGTACGTATCGGCATAGCTCTTCTGCCGGCTTTGTGCTATCTTTAATCTCTCCCGTATGAACTTGACCTTCTGTACGGTCTGCTCAGGACCCCGATTAATGAAGCTATACGTCCAGGATGGCTTGTTATGTCAGTGGCCAATCATACGTAATATTGTACTTGGTATAAAAATGATAACAATTGACAGGGAAGAACATAGTAAGTTTCATAAGGCACGGCACGGTCCGCCGTGGGTAAGTTCCAACATATTTTACATTATGCTTGTCATATGCTTGTTTGAAATTCATTAGGATGGTTAGAAACATTCATAAACTAAGTCATATAAACTCTTCAACCAAATAAGAGCTTGGAACTTAAATAGCCATGCACCAGTACAAAGTGTAATGTACTGATCCTCGCTCTCCATGCAGGTACCCCGAACCACGAAAGGCGTGCCACTTAAAGCTCAAGGCGGCGCGAACACTTTTGAAGCCTAGTCCGTGTGTCGAAGGCTTATTTCTGAATCCTTTTTGAAGACTCCGCACTCAGTACAAAGAAGAAAAGATGGCGACTCAACTTTACTCGATAGCATGTAGAAAGTGTAATTGTTTTTGCTTGTAAAAAGGGATATAATATATGGAACGACTATCTCATCAGCGTTCGTTTTGTAAGTTGAGTCATGTTGTAGCCCGTGCGGCAATGATTGTAATGGAGTCAATGTAAATGAAGTTTTATTATCAATGAAAAGTCTACTTTATTTCAAATGTGTTAATCAATTTCTCTGCGTACTCTAACTTGATGTTGTGTTTCGGATAACCTTATGGCTATACCTTGTGCGATCGCAACTTAGGTTCGCACGGTATCACGCCCGGGGGATGACTATCGATTCTACGGAATTGGGGCATGAAAATAGTGACTACCCATTGTTGATGAGGTATTGGTATATCTCGTACGGCCTTGACACTTGCTTTACCACGTGTTATGAGTCACATGTAGGACACGTACCCTCGTAGCCGGCTGGCCACCGATACGTATGGAGCGTATGACGGATAGGAGTAACTGCCAATAGAATTGCATGCTAGAGGACTTGGTGGTTACTAGAGGTTCATATTAGTCATGTAGATGATAATACTAGGCATTGGGTGGGGAGAACATTACCTGACGTATGGGCTTCGATCATACTTCCCCTGTAAACCAGAAGCTCCACTGGAGATACGGGTATGATTATCCTCTCAGGTTGGCCACTGACGTTCTTGAACGTTATGTGCTTCGTCACTGGTGCCCAAGTGGGAACTATACCGGATCCCATATTTTGCCAGGGCTCATACGTCGAAGGATTGTTCCTCAATTGCATATTCACGGTGGATTGGTCAGGAACCCGATTGCATGCATCCTTTCTTTTCTATTATATTAACACAGTTTATATAGCATGATGTTTTCTTGTATCTTGCTACGTCCCTCTGAGGACCTGCTTATCTCTCCAAGATTAGACGACTTTTTACAGGGGTACGGAGCGGTACTGGACCCATCCTATATTGATAACGAGGCTTCTCCTGCTGATTTTCAGATGATTCATTTATTGAGACATTAGTGGATATTTTTGCATCTCTTTTTCTTTCTATTTTGCGGAGGTTGGACTCCGATCTTGTGAGACTATTTTTATAGCTGTTTGGAGTGGGTATGTCCACGCGGCTATCTTTTGATACACTTATTTATTATCTGGACTCTATTATCTTCTGTGTTGAGCTATGATGAGATTATATTATTTTATTTTGGCCTGTGATTATTTTATTTACAGCTTATGTACATATACGAGGATTCTATATATTGGAGTATTCTTCGTATAGGTGCAGCTGGCATGTTCGCATACTCGGTCCTATGTACTTTGGGACTGGGGCGTTACATGTTTCTGTGGTGGCCCATGTAGGTCCAGAAAAATATTGTTGGGTTACATGACTGTGCCCAACAAGCCTGCATATAGGAATATAAATAGTATCTCATCCAGAACTACTACCTCCTTTGACTTCCAACATTTTCAAAACTTCCTTGATTATTTGATTTATCTCATATCTAACCTTTCCTAATATCGTCCTATTCTTCCTCATGCCAACAGTATGAATCTAAGAAACAGACACACTTCTGCCTTGGCCCTCACATCTGGTGAAGAGGCTACCCCGGAGGGACAGAATCCTCCAATGACTCCGGTGACACCATACCAGCCAGGACAGTCGCAGCCTACTACGACACCGACCACGGTGCCTTCAGAGATTGCACCACCTTCAGTCAGCCAGGCTGGACAGACCACTACCATGCCACCGGGAGGAAGCATACCACTGCCTCCACCACCACCATTCCCTCAGCAGTTTCCACCACAGTCGGGACCTCAAATGCCCCCTCTACCGACTGATGGAAACCCTACTTCCCAGTTATGTACGCCATGATGCAGGCTCAGTAGCAGCAGACTCAGCTGGTGAGACAGACTATAATGGCAGCCTTGGCTAGACCTCCGCCTTCACCTCCAGTACCAGCACCAGCACCGACTCTGCATCCTTATGAAGGCTCTATCAAAATTTTTACAGAGATGAACCTTTAGAGGAACGGAGAATCCACTAGAGGTGTCACAATGGCTTATTAGTATATAGAAGCTACTGAAGGCATCCCAGTTGCCAGCTCGAGATTGGATGACAGCAGTGGACTTACTGTTAGAAGATAATGCTCAACACTGGTAGAAAGCAGAAGAGAGACGATTAGGTGCTGGGACTACCTGGAAGCAGTTCTATGATCTATTCTATGAAAGATTCTTCTCCATCCATGTTCGAGACGGTCTCTACGACCAGTTCCTTCATCTGAAGCAAGAAAATATGACAGTTGATGAGTATGACTCAGAGTTAAATCGCCTGAGTAGATTTGGTGTGGGATTAATCCCGATAGAGTTAGAGAATGTAAGGAGATTTTATCAGGGGCTTGCACTGTCACGACCCGCACCCAAGGTACGGGCACGAGTATGTGGTTACGTCCAGCTTACGTCGCAGAATCGACGGTAGAACGCTGTATAGGTCGTCTATAAATACTACAACTAGACAAAATATAAGGGTGCATGTCATCTCCGCACGGAGGGATAATATGGCATAACTCAATCACAAGAACAAACTAGGATAGATAGCACGAAATGGAAATATGATAGAAGGGAAAACTGGAAAAAAGTTTAACATCCAACACAAGCTCAGAGATATAAACACATCACAGAAACTCAAAATATAATGTAAAAACTACAGTCTGAAAGCACTAGCTGGATCACAGTCCAGGCAAACCTAACTAAGCTATACTTGTCCGGGTGTGCAAAGTCTAGTGGCTCAACTATCAGGCCACAGTCCTGGACTAAGTCTCCATGTATCTTGACCCCATAGTAGGTCGAGCAATCTGCCTCAGAATCATCTGTAATATATCAACGGTATCCTGTCAGAAAAATGAGCAAGTACAAACACTAACAGCAGTTCCATATAAATTTACAAATTCTATAAGAAACAATTATAATGAAATACAAGACAAAGATATAGGATGACTTGGGAGCTATTCGGAAGCCAAGTTACAACCCGTAAACCAAACAAGGATCGGGGTTATAACCCTTCTCTCGAACAGAACTTATCCTCCAATCAAGGTTTAGCATAAGAACATATAGAACATGTGAGTAATGAATATCATAGCATGGTGAGAAAAGTACTGAATGTAGAACTGAGCAGGATATATGATGTGATAAAATAAATATAAAATGTTCCTTGAATTATTAGAGCGTTATGTGATCGGCTTGGGAAAGTTATAGTACAAGCTATCCACTTGGCCCGACAATCACATAAAAATCACTAGAAAGGGGTCATGCCGGCCAACCTGGATAACGAGCACAAGAAATAAGATCTCGCTACACCCTACGTGAAGTGAGGGTGGCACAAGCACAAGAATATAGTAACAGGGTGGCTTTGATCACATAGCCCCTAATAATTCCCCATCCCGAATAGTATAATAGATCCGGATATGACACGTCATGACATGGGATTCCCTAAGAGGGTAGCAAGTCCCCTTAGGAATCGGTGTCTATACAAGTACAAGGAATAAGACAGGAAATGTACCAATATACCAAGAAAATCTAGGAACAACATCTCATGTCATGATCCAACATATACTAGTCTGTGAACCATCGTATCTGAAAATCAAGTAAGACACTACAACTGAATCTGATATAGCAGATATCAAAACAATGAAAACTATTAGTGAATGTACTCGTCTGTGGTCCTGAGCTGATAAGGTGAACAGACGCTCAGAGTAATCACAGACCTAAAGATGAGATACTACAAGTCAAAACATGGTTTTATAATGAAAAGAAAACTAATTTAAGTCATAATATGCAAGTCTAAGTCAAACTAGGTCATACTAGGTCATACTCTGTCATACTAGGTCATACTAGGTCATACTAGGTCACTGGAAGTCAATCCAAGTCAAACTAGGTCAAACTGGGTCAAAGGTTGACTTACAGTTGACTTTTGGTCAACTGGTCAACTTTGGTCAACTTTAGGTCATCCCTAGGTCAAACTAGACAAATGTTGACTAACAGTTGACTTTCAGTCATCTGGTCAACTCTGGTTTGATTTTGGGTCAATTCTAGGTAAAGTGTTGACTCGTAGCTGACTTTGGTCAAAAAGTCAACTCTTGGTCAATGGGGGTCAAAACTAGACTAAACTACCCTTATCTAACCATTACCTACCAAGACAACCTATTTCTAACCCCATCTTAACAATCAAAATCCCATCTTAGAGTTTACACCAAAATCCTACTTTTACCCTCTAAGATACTGATTTGTATCTTAGGATACCCACTCATCTACATCCTAAGACAACTAACGTAGATACTAGATACTAGTAAGATACCAACCTATATCTTACCCCAAGGTACCATATACCTTAGCCCTATTGATATCCTAATACCAATACCTTAGTTGTAAACCCAATACCTTAGTCTAGGTATAAATACCTTAACTTCCAAGATACCAATCTTAGATATCTAATATATATCATAAGCTACTAGCTAACTAATAACTTAGATATCTAACCTTAGTTACCTAGGTAAACCTAATACCTTACCTTGTAATAAGGTAAATCCATTACCTTAAGGTAAGATAAATCATTACCATGGTTGGAAACTAATACCTTAACCTCTAATACTAATACTTTAAATATCTAGCCTCCAACCATCCACCCTAAAATATTAGATAGACAATACCTTAGTATCTAATATCTTAGTATAAAGTAAACCCTCTCTACATTGTAGGTAAGTCTCCTTCACCTTGTAGGTAAATACATTACCTTAAGGTAATAGGCAAATATCCAAAATATCCTAAGATACCACTATGGTATCTCAAGATATCACTCTATATCCTAACTTATATCTCTAATACAAGATACTAACCAACTCTAACATATAACTTCTAACCATCTATTCTAACTTAGAAACCTAACACAACTAACATCCACTAACTAATATCTAACCATAACATATATGTATAAATATCCATCTCTAACGCTAACCAACTAACATATATCATCTTAACTAACAATAACATAGACTAACACAACTAATTATCTAACTTATACAAGATATCACTATCTAACTTCTAAGATATCTCTAATCTCTACATAGATTCTAACATAACCACTAACATACTAACATATCCATACATACAACATTTAAATTCCTCTCCACTCCAATACTAACACACACACAAACACATATACCAAATTCATCCCCTCTCTTCTAACACACCCACACACATCTATATACAAATACACTACCACTCAACAAAAATACAAATCACTCAACAAACCACACAAGCCTCAAGTCAAATAGGATGGCATGATCCTTCCAACTCTCTCACCTTTATAACACACACACACTACACTACCATCTATACAACATCAAACACACTAGCACATATCCTCTATCAATCTTACTTCTCTCCACTAACCACACACATCCTTATCTCATTCAAACACACACACTATACTAACATATATTATATAACAATAATATATATATACATATATGTACTATATCATACATATTTTTGACAACCTATGATACCTACATTCACATGATATCCATACTAGGCTCATAGGTTACACAAAATGCCTATGTCGTATAGTCACTCTTTTACTTAAAATCAATACTGTACCAATTGGGCCTTCACTAAATTCTAGGATTAAAGTATGTTATAGCTCTTCGTGTTAGCTTTCCGAAACTTCAAACGGATCGCACTTTCGTGTCCGGAAGCTCCCGAAATCACGAAAACACCGAAACGCGTTCATCTTTCGGACAGCTAACACTCAAACAGTTTTACAGAAAGTTCTAGAACGAATTTGGCTTATTAAAATATATATTTGGAAAGCTAACTTCGATACGCTTCTTTTAAAAAAATGGAAGATTAATCGGAGTCTTGAGCTAGGAGTTATGGCATTTCTAAGTTGCTCTGGGTACTAAAAACATGGATAAAAATTATGACGAATTTGGATTGTTTTGGACAAAAAAAAACACATGTAGGCCAAGATACTTGGATACCAACATAGCTATCTAAATAAAACTTATTCTAACCATCCTAACTAAGATCAATCTACTCTCTAACCATCCTAAAACTGAAATTAAACCACAAAATAGCCTATTTGCATAAACACAAATACATGGGGTGTCCTATATCGGAAACTCCACAAGTAGGACACTAAATCTATTCAAACTTCCTAAAGAGGACTCCAAAGAGCTTCAAATTAAAATCTAATTGTTGTACATGCATGGGGGTGGATCCTATGGATTCAAATCTAACTAAAATGCAAGGGAAATTAAAATAGAGAGATGGTTATACCTATTGGAAGTGGGATCCCAATGATACACTCAAAGGACACGGTTTCGACACGAAAGCTCCTCCAAAATGGACACCCTTTCTTACTCCTTACTTCCAATCCTTGCTAGCACCTTCCTCTTGGTTGAATGAGAAGAAATGATGGAAGATTGGAAGAAGAATGGAGGGATTTGGAGATCAAAATCAAGAGGGAAACTCTCAAGTTTGGGGAAGAACAAATTTAGGAAAAAAAAGAGGCAAGTGTGAAATAAAAGTGTAACGCCCCAGTCCCAAAATACGTAGGACTAGGAACGTAGACATGCCAGCTGTATACATACGAAGTATACTCCAATATATAGAAACCTCGTATGAATACATAAGCTGTAAAATGCAGTAGAACCATAACTAATCTCATCCACACAAAATAAATGAATCATATAGTGATAATGAATTGTCTTGATACAATATGTTGGGTGGAGACAAATCCACTACCAACAAGTAAAGGAAGAATACATGACAAAAGAAATGAATTTGGCGAGCAAAGCGAAGACGATCCAAATGCAATCATCCTCGAAGAAATAGCGATGATCACGGCTAGAGCTAGAACACTTGCGAAAGACTATAGCACACACCTGGCGAGATAACCAGGTCCTCAGAGGGACGTAACAAGACACATAATATTATGCCATACAAATTGAATAAATATTGCTTAAATAAATAAGTCAATTGAATTATAACATGGTCCAATACACACCTATTGAACTAGCTTACCATCCCCCCAACCAAACAAGGACAGGAGATGGTAAACTAAGTCACGATGATGTATCTTTCCACGCTATGAATCCAATATGGTATCCGAACCCCAACAAGGTTCAATACCTTCTCATCGAAGTAGTAAGCCACACCTACAACCAAACAAGGATAAGATGTGACGAACTAATCTGCGACAAGTTATTGTTCCAAGCCACGATCAGATACAAGTACCCAAACCAAAAGTACTCGTACCTAACGGATAAGATAGCCTAACCTTTCTAAGTAAAATGTAGTTAAGAACAATCCTTCCTACGCATGGACCCTGGCTAAATAGGATCGGCGTAGTCCCCCCCTTGGGGCACCAGAGGCCCAATCAGTAAGAGCATAACATTCCGCAGAACGTCAATGGCCGTCAGTAATCATGGGTCATCAATCCCGTATCTCCAGCGGAGCTTCCGGGTCACAAGGGAAAGTACATCGAAGCCCATACGCTAAGGAATTGTCCTCCCTGTCCAATACCTACTATGTTGTATCCACAACATAAAACCTCTATTAACCGCTAAGTCAAACTAAGCATGCAACCTCTATTAGCGGTTATTCCTATCGCACAGCTTGTACGTACCGGTGGCCAGCCAATCACGCACGTCCATGTTCTACATGCGACACACAACTTCGTGGTACAACGTGTCAAGGCCAATGAATGCAACACCCAAAGGTGGTCCCTTAAATCTAGGTTTAATGTGTAAGAAAACTAATACATAGCAGGAAATATAAATGAACAGTAAGTTCTAACAGGTTATGCCATGTATCACAGTTTATTTTGCATAAAAAAATAATAAACAATGCATAAAATATGTGCTAAATAAATAAACAGCAAATGGCAAGGTGTCTTGCCTGGTAGGACGCCTGGTGTACTGCAATGATCAAGGTAGCACAAACTGCAACTTTGGGTAACAACTACACAAGGTGACCTCTGATGGTGGCACGGATCATATCATTGAGTCCGGAATAGTCAAATTGGTTGGGGATGATATAGGAAAGATCGAGATTGCAAGAAGGTGTGGATATGACTATCCATGAATAAGATTGCATATTTGAAAAGAATTGGTAGGAATAAATAAATAAACTATTTTAGAAAATAATTATATATTTAAACTAAGTTTTTATTTCTCCAAATACTATAAAGAACTATTTGAAAAGTCTAGAAATATTTTTAGACTATAACTAATGTTGTGAAAATATAATTTTTAGACCAAACCATATTCTTAAAATACCATAAAAATAAAATAATAATATATCTACGCTTCGAAATCCAGTTTTGTAAATAAATATAGGCCAAGCCTAGTACTACATATTTTATGACAATTAAAATTTTAGGAGAATATATGTTTATTCTAAAATAACTATAAAAAAATTATAATAATAAAAATCTTAATACTATTTTGCTATTTAATGATATACTAATTAATGGTATACATATTGTATATAGAAAAATCTAATGTAGTAATAATAATAATAATAAGAATAATGATAAAACTACTAATTGTAATAATAATAATACTAACAGTAATATAATAATAATAATAATAACAATAGAAATAATAATAATAATAATAATAATAATAATAATAATAATAATAATAATAATGATAAAAATAATAGTACTAAACAACAGAACAAACCAAAAGAAAGAAATAAATAAATAAATAATAAAAATAAAAAATTCATTGAGCTGCTCTCCATTCGAGAGTACAGCTGAACGAAAGAATCGATTAAGAGGGACAGAGAAGAGGAATAGTGAGAGGGAAGAGAGGGGGAGGACGAGAGACTGCGGGAAAGAAAATCGGAGGGGAGGATGAGCGGTCGGGAAGAGAGGCGACGGCTCACAGCGAAGGGGAGGCGGGGGAATGGCTATGGCAGAGGAGAGGGGTTTCGACGGTGGCGGACCAATGGAGAGAAACGCCGGTGGAAGAGGGGTTTCCGGTGGGCGGAGAAGAGGAAGTCGGGCTGTGGAGAGCGGTTCAGCGAGCGGCGCGGGGAGGGTTTTCCGGCGACTGGGGCGGATGGGCGCAGCGGTGGGTCGGCCTTCGTCGAGGGGAGCGCACGACGGCTCTGGGCGCCGGCATGGAGTTTTCGAGCGGCGGGCGGTGCTGCACGAGATCGATGGTGCAGCAGCGGCTCGCTGCGAGTGGCGCGGAGCTCGGCTAGGGCAGTCGGCCACGGTGGTTGCGGCGGACACGGCGCAAAGGAAAGAGCGATTCGGAGTTGGGTCGCGGCTGGAGTTGGTTTGCGACGCCGGCGGCCTGGTCGAGCCGGTCGGCTCGACGGAGGTGAGTTTTAGGGTTAGGGTTTTATTTCTTTTCTTTTCTGTGTGGTGGCTGAGATGGGTGGCGATGGCTGGCTGTGTGTCGGGCTGACGGTGGGTGGTCGGGGTCGACGGATGATGGGGCGCTGGTCAAATAACGACCAAGATGCTGGCGGTCGTGATGGTACGGGTGATCGTCGGGGAGTTGAGTCAGTGTGTCAATGGTTGCTGGAGTTGGTCGGGGGTTGTGGTCCAGCGATGGCTGCGTGGTGCTGGTAGGGATTATGGTAGTGCCGAGGGTTGCGGTGGAGTTCGAACAGGAGGAAGGAAAGAGTTAGGTTTATATGGTCGTGTCGGGATGTGTCCGTTACGAGAGGGGGTCTTATGCTGGATTTGTGTCCGGTTTGTCGGACACGGGGTCGGAAAAAATTTTAATTGTAATAGGACCTATAGTGGAAAACAAAAGGTGACACGGACACGATGCACGATACTTGTAGTTGAAATTTGTGGAGAATAGAAATTTATGGATGAGTACCTGCCTATTTATAGGATGTGGGAATTCCCAGTTAGATAAGGATTAGGAGTAGTTTAAACCCAAAAATAGATAATTCGTAATTTAATTTAAATCAATTTAAATCGATCCAATCAAAAATAATCCAAATTCCAATTTAAATCTAGATAATCTAACTCACATTAAAAATTCTATCTTTAAATTTAAACTATTTAAATTAAATCCAAAAATCTAATCAAAGATTTAATTTTCCACAATAATTCCAAAATATATTTTCCAAAAATACTAATAATAATAATTTCAAAAATTCATTATTATTTTAAAATAAACTAATGAATAATTACGAATTATATATGTATGTCCAAATAATATTTACATAAATATACTTTTCTAATATACCATTTTATAGGAAAAATTATTTATTATTATAACTGTATAAATGAAAGGCTTTATAAATAAAATAACAAACTTGAGAATTTTGGAACGATAACAAAATAATTATTATGTATATTATTTTGAAACCATAAAAAATAAAAAAATATTTTTCAAAAATATATACGCTCGTACATATTCGCACTCGTCGAGCAAATTTGAAAAATGAAATTTCGTGCACGACGTACAATACGACTACGCGACGTACAATACAAAATTTTAAATCAGTACCAAATTTAATAAAAAAAGTAAAAATTTAGGGGTTTTACAAAAAAGAGAGGGACACCTCTCCCCCTATAGGTGGCTGGTCATACATGCCCTAATAGGCCTATGTGAAATGTCCAAGATGCCTCTACAAGTCTCCTTTGGGTCAACTTAAGTCATGACAAGGTTTGTGGTCAAAAAGGTCAAGTTTAAGTCTCTAATTTAACCATTCTAAGCAAGTAGAATTAGTCTAAACTCAGTAACTTAATTAGTGGGGTTTGTGGGCCATGACTAACTAATCTTAGGGTCCCGTCTAGAGTCTAAGCTACCCGGGTCACTAACACAAGTCGGAACGAAACGAAACTCAAACCCGACTAAACAAATCCCGTAAAATCAATATTAAAATATAAAAATTCCCAAAAAATTAAAATATAAAAAATGACCAAAATTACAATACATCAATTTAAATATTATTAAAATAATCTAAAATTTACCAATTAATCAAAATCTTAAATAATTCAAAAGTTACAAAATGACCAAAATACCTTTAGCCTAAAAAGTGGTAATTAGCTAAACTAATCACATGGGTTAGGTCTCCATAGTCATGGTTAGCCTATACGCTAAGCAGCTCTAAGGTTACACTTGCCAAAGAACAAAATCACAAAACACTAATTTAATGATATTAAAATTTATCAATAAATCAATAACATGATTTAAACATATTATTAAATAATCTATAAAAGTTCAAAATTACCCTCATTTTAGAAAAGTGGTGGTTACATGCACCGGAGCTCAAGTCTTATATGACTACTCAGTCTCGAGTCTCCCATTCATCTGTCTTGGAGGAAGCTCGTGCTCAAGAGACTCTTCGCAAGGAGCAGCAGCAGATATCGAGACGTCATACACCAGCAGTTACCCCAACCTGAGCCACTTAGGGAAGACCTGTCAGGAGGACCACAGGACAGTACCAGCAGAGGACTATACCCTACCAGAAGCCCACTTGCCACTTTAGTGGAAAGCAAGGCCATATCAGAGATGACTGCCGACTTCGTTTGTGATTATGTATAAGATATGGATCAGGACAGCACTTGGCCAGAGATTGCCCCGAGCAGCGAGCACTAGTACAAGCACATCAGGCCTTGAGGCCTACAGCTTCAGCACCCCCAACTCCTAGACCAGCAGCAGGAGCACCTCGCCCACCGTTGCCTTTCCAAGGCGCACAGTACAACAAGGCTAGATCTCAGAGTATAGGACAAAATTTTGGACAGGCATTCTCGCTTGTTGTGGAGGATATAGAAACAGAGGCAGAGGTCATAGCAGGTATGGTTTTAGTCGCTTCATTTCTTGCTATTACGTTGTTTGATACTGGAGCCACCCATTCATTCATAGCCACTAGTTTTGCCACTAGACACAGCATTCCCATCACACCCTTATCTAAGAATGTTAAAATCCTCACTGGAGAAGGATTTTTACCTGTTAGTGGTGTTTGGAGACTTTGTCCTGTAGTGATACGTGGTAGAGAGATAAAAGCACGACTTCTTGTATTCCCTATGCCTAAATTCGACGTAGTTCTCGGAATGGACTGGTTGAGCCAGCATTCCGCCCTCATAGACTGCCATAGGGGCAGTATCGTCTTTAGACCACCGAATACGATGGAGTTCGAGTTTACCAAAGAAGAAGGAGAGAGTTGTGATGCACCCACATTGGGGACTCACAGGATGATGTAGGACACCCCTCAGCACCCTATCATCACCGAGTTCGAAGATGTATTCCCCGAGGATTTGCCAGGACTTCCACCTGACCGAGATATTGAGTTTTCTATTGAGCTTATTCCCGAGCCAAGCCTATTTCATCTCGAGTGTATCGTTTGGCACCCAAGGAGTTGGTAGAGATGAAGACGCAAATTGATGACTTGTTCGAGAAAGGCTTTATTCGTGCTAGTGCGTCACCATAGGGAGCATCCGTTCTTTTTGTGCCTAAGAAAGACGGGACAGTGTGCATATGCATCGACTACAGAGCTTTGAATACAGTAACTGTAAAGAACAAGTATCCCTTGTCGTGTATAGACGATCTATTCGATCAACTGAGTGGAGCAAAAGTATTCTCCAATATTGACTTACGATCGGGCTATCACCAACTGAAGGTTTAGAAGGAAGACATAGCGAAGATAGCTTTTCGATCGAGGTATGGACACTATGAGTTCTTGGTCATGCCTTTCGGGTTGACCAACGCTCCCGCGGTCTTCATGAATTTAATGAACAAGATAATTCACTAGTACTTGGACAAATTTATAGTCGTCTTTATAGATGATATCTTGATTTACTCTAAGAGCCAAGAGGAGCATGAGCAGTATCTACGAATTATTTTGGGGACCTTGAGGAATGAGCAACTTTTTGTAAAACTTAGCAAGTGTGAGTTCTTTCTCAAGGAGATATCATTTCTTGGACACATTGTTACTAGAGACAGCATATCAGTGGATCCTGAGAAGGTCACAGCAGTCAAGGCATGGTCTGCGCCCACATCAGCTTCCGAGGTGAGAAGTTTTCTTAGACTTGCAGGTTATTACCGAAGGTTCGTAGAAGATTTCTCTCGAATAGCTGGGCCTATGACACGACTCACTTGTAAGGATCAGGAGTTCGTATGGACATAAGTGTCAAGCCGCTTTCGACGAGTTAAAGAAGCGCTTGACCACGGCACCCATTTTGACATTATCATCGGGCCCGGAAGGATTTGTGATCTACAGTGACGCATCCGGGTAGGGATTAGGATGCGTATTGATGCAGCACGGTCATGTGGTAGTGTACGCATTGAGGTAGTTGAGAGTGTACGAGAAGAATTATCCAACCCACGATCTAGAGCTCGCAGCGGTTATCTTCGCCTTGAAGCTATGGAGATACTACCTGTACGACGAGAAGGTTGATATCTACACTGATTATAAGAGCCTCAAGTACGTGTTCACGCAGAAAGAGTTGAATATGAGACATCGACGTTGGTTGGAGTTGATGAAGGATTACGAGATCGAGCTACATTATCATCCGGGCAAGGCGAATGTCGTGGCAGACGCATTAAGCCGTAAGCCCATGGCTCACTTCTTGACCACACAGAAGGAATTGATAGAAGACTTGCATAAGCTTGGTATTGAGGTAGTATTGCCTGGAGCAAATAGCATGTTAGCCGATCTCCAAGTGCAATCATCATTAGTAGAGAGGATCAAGGCGACATTACCCACGGATGCTAGATTTCAACGGCTTAGAGAAAGGACTGAAGCAGGAGAGCAGACGGGATTGAGGATTCATCCCGATGGGACATTGAGATGCGGTGATCGTATTTATGTTCCTAATAGAGAGCTACGGCAGGAGTTGATGGCAGAAGCACACAGTTCAACGTACTCTATCCATCCCGGAGGAACTAAGATGTATCGGGACTTACGGCAGTATTATTGGTGGCACGGAACGAAGAGGGAGATAGCTCATTTCGTGGCCAACTGTTTGGTATGCCAACAAGTGAAGGCTGAGCACCAAAGGATGGTCGGGTTATTGCAGCCACTACCCATTCTCGAGTGGAATTGGGAGCATATTACGATGGTCTTCGTCACATGATTTCTTCGGAGTCCTAGTGGATGTGACGCGATATGGGTGATTGTTGATAGACTTACCAAGTCAGCCCATTTCTTACCTTTTAGAGTAGGACAGTCCACAAAAGTTTTGGCGGAGATGTATGTAAAGCTAATAGTGAAGCTACACGGTGTACCAGTTAGCATCATGTCGGACCGTGACTCGAGGTTTACCTCACACTTTTGGAGGAGTATACAGGACCGTTTGGGTACACATTTGAAGTTTAGCATGTCGTACCATCCGTAGACAGACGGCTAGTCAGAGCGTACGATTCAGACGCTAAAGGATATGTTTAGAGTGTGTATGCTTGACTTTGACGGATCATGGGAAGGCCACCTTCATCTTGTGGAGTTTTCTTACAATAATAGCTATCAAGCGAGCATTCAGATGGCTCTGTTTGAAGCATTATATAGTAGGAAGTATCGATCTCCTACCTGTTGGAGCGACATCGGAGAGCGACAGATATTGGGTCCCGAGCTAGTTTTGAGCATAGTGGAAAAGGTAAAGAAGATACAAGACCACCTACGAGCAGCACAGGATCGATAGAAGCAGTGGGCAGATAATCATCGTCGACCTTTGGAATTCAAAGAAGGCGACCATATTTTCTTGAAGATATCCCCCACTTGAAGCACGATTGGATTCGGAGGATGTGGCAAGTTGAGTCCAAGATACATTGGTCCTTTTGATATCTTGGAGCGTGTGGAAGAAGTTGCTTATAGATTGGCCTTGCCACCGTCGCTAGAGGGAGTACATGACGTATTCCACGTGTCTCAGCTGAGGAGATACGTGGCAGACAGTAGTCATGTGCTTGATAACTCCGAGATCACTGTTGGACCGAGCTTGTCGTACGAAGAGCAACCAGTAGGTATCTTCGATCGCCGAGTGAAGGTATTGCAGAATCAATCTATACCGTTGGTTCGCGTGGCATGGAAGCATCACTCGCCAGGGGAGTCTACTTGGGAACACGAGGACGACATTAGGAGTTGCTATATACATTTATTCGAAGACCAAGGTACATCTTGCATGATTAGACCCTTCCAATTTTGCATTGCATTTGACCCCCTACCTTAGTTTAATTTCGAGGACAAAATTTTCTTTAAGTTGGGTAGGATGTAAACCCCCATATTTTATTCAATTTTTTTTTTTACAATTTTACTATTTTTATACATATTTATGTATTTAGTTGTAGTTAAGGTATGCATATATACATTATTGGTGTGTATGTGTTATACTATTAAATATAGTCTTCAACAGTATTTGAAATTTTTAGATAGTAATTTATAATGTTTTATTTTTAATGCTAGTTAATTGCTCTAGTTTCTTATAACAATGTATATGTGTGTGTGTGTGTGTGTGTGTGTGTGTGTGTGTGTGTGTGTGTGTGTGTGTGTGTGTGTGTGTGTGTGTGTGTGTGTGTGTATATATATATATAGTTAAAAAAATACCTTGAGTTACTGTTCACTAAAGTGAACAGTAACATGATGAACCCGAGCCCTCATTCCCTGTCCACGAAGACTATATCGAGATTTTGATTCAAATCTCAGCTGAGGAATCAAATCTCTCAGGATCATCGATCCCTCCTTATCCCAAATCTCCTGCGACCTAATCCTACTCCCATTCCCGCTATTCTAACCATCGGATTGCTGTACAAATCTGACTACTAATAGGAGAGAAAAACAAACACCATAAATATAAGATCGGGACTTGGGTTCTCCAAATTTTCTCTGAAAACCTAAAGCCATACTCGACCCCGCAATCACCCAGGCCAACCCCTCATTCCGGCGACCCTCCTCGGCCCCGTACGCCGTCGCAGCTGCACCGGAGCGCCGCCTAGCCGCTGAGTTAGCCGCTGAGTCAATCCCGAACAGAGAAGACTCTGTTCAGAACCCGACCGCAAGGTAACCCCCTTCTTTCTGATGTTTCTCCCAATTTACTCAATCGTTTCACTTCTGCAAATTGCTATAGGTAGCCTATATAGCCCACATTGAACCCCTTCAAAAGGATTCAATTTTATCCTATTGATTTGGACAGAAAATCGACACGAAGTTGACTTAATTCTGCCCTAAAAATAGTGTATAAAGGCAGTTAAAAACCCAACTTAGAAGCCGAGTTTCGATCTGTACATCCTGGTTTTGGATAAACTAATTGAAAATAGTTCAGGACAACCTAACCGAGATCTCAATGCACCGGTTCAATCTATATTTCGATTATTATACATGAAGTTATGTATTGTTAAAGTTGGTAGAAAAACTGCACTAAAAATTGTAAAAAATTAGAAATCTGTCCGATACGACGTGCGCCCCGACAAACCGGGCTACGTGGTCGCACACTATATGCATCAAAAGGTGCGTTTGGATGTTGCTGACGTGTGGGAACTGACAAAACTCGATTTCATTGTGCGTGCGTGACGAAATCCGTACGTTTCCGTCGAGATACCCCCGTATCGACGTTTTGTAAACTTGGCCACAACTTCGTGCATGTTCGTCGGATCGACACAAAACTTGCGCCAACAGAACCGTATCAATTTTCTGGTCTTGTATGCCAAGTTTGGTCCGATTCTGAGAAGGTTGATCAGAACGCCAATTTGGTGGGCCCACAACCTGACCTAACGGGCAATTTTGTGCACGGCTCATCAGAATCCAAAATTAGACATACCATTGGGTTCGTTTCCTCAAACTGGATCCGTAGACATATAGTTTGACGACTTTAGAGATCGTAGACATTGGTACGTATTTCGGTACAAAATGGGTCCAATGACGGATATCGTTTTGACCCAAAATTACGATTTTGTCCCTGTTCCAGAATTAGACTTTTGGACGGGCATTTCCTAGGTATATCACTTATTCTGAACACGTTCTTGATGTTTGTTTCAGCATCCGAAGTTGTTTGGAGATTGTGACATTTCTTTTGCTGATATTGTGATTCTTGGACTTGTCACCTTACTCTGTGATTATTATATTCTTATTTTCAGTTGTTATTTTTAGCATTTCTTATTTGTTGATGAGGTATAAAACTGTGCGTCCAAGTCACACTTGGGTGCAAGCAACTCTATCGGTCATTTTCTTGCTTTTATTTATTTCTCTTGTATTGACTTAGTATAGTGACCACCCATTGTTGATGAGGTATTGGCATATCGCGTACGGCCTTGACACATACTTTACCACGTGTTATGAGTCACATGTAGGACATGTACCCGGGTAGTCTGCTGGCCCCCGATACGTATGGAGCGTACGACGGATAGGAGTAACTTTCAATAGAATTGCATACTAGAGGACTTGGTGGTTACTAGAGGTTCATATCAGTCATAGAGATGATAATACTATGCATTGGGTGGGGAGAACAATACCGGACATATGGGCTTCGATCACACTTCCTCTGTAACCCGGAAGCTCCGCTGGAGATACGGGTATGATTATCCTCTCAGGTTGGCCACTGACGTTTTTGAACGTTATACGCTTGGTCACTGGTGCCTAAGAGGGAACTATACCAGATCCCATATTTAGCCAGGGCTCCTGCGTCGAAGGATTGTTTCACAATTGCATATTTACAGTAGATTGGTCAGAAACCCGATTGTATGCATCCTTTCTTTTCTATTATAGTATCACAATTTATATGGCATGGTATTTTCTTATATCTTGCTACGTCCCTCTGAGGACCTGGTTATCTCTCCAGGATTAGACGACTTTCCACAGGGGTACGAAATGGCATTGGACCCATCCTATATTGATGACGAGGCTTCTCTTGTTGATTTCTAGATGATTCATTTATTGAGACATTAGTGGATATTTTTGCATCTCTTTTTCTTTCTATTTTGTGGAGGTTGGACTCCGATCCTGTGAGACTATTTTTATAGCTGTTTGGAGTGGGTATATCCATCCGGCTATCTTTTGATACACTTATTTATTATCTGGACTCTATTATCTTCTGTGTTGAGCTGTGATGAGCTTAGATTATATTATTCTGGCATGTGATTATTTTATTTATAGCTTATGTACGTATACGAGGATTACATATATTGGAGTATTCTTCGTATAGGTGAAGTTGGCATGTTCGCGTACTCGGTCCTATGTACTTTAGGACTAGGGCGTTACAGCATTGGAATGATTCGTCGATGCCGATTGGCTGTTGCCTCCTCCATATGCGTCTCGGTCCCTCTTTTGCTTGCGATTCAACTCTTTCTCTACCGCCTGTGCGACCTTTAAGATTCCTTCGTAGGTTGTGGTTTGACTAAGGGCGATGGCTAGGTGAATCTCATGTGATAATCCTTCCTTGAACTTCTTGGCTTTGTCTTCAGGAGTCATGCTCTCTGCGAAGCGGCTGAGGCAGAAAAACTCTGTGGTGTATTCGTCGATCGTAAGGTTGCCCTGCTCCAGGCTCTCGAACTCCCTCTCCAACTCCTCTCGGGCTATGTCAGGATAGAACTTTTTCTTGAACAGCTCCTTCAACTCTTTCCAAGTTATGTCTGGTGCGGTAAATCGGGGCTCATCTCTATACCATGTGCGGGCGATGTCGTAAAGCTGCATGCTGGCTGACTCGATCTTCAGGTCTTCAGGAACTCGAGCCATCCGAAGAAATTGATCCATGTTCTCTGACCACTCATCTACGTCGAGAATTCCTTCCACCCTATTGAATTCCCTGGACTTTGAAGTCCTTGGATGTTCCTGGACACGGCTGGGGATCATCTCTAGTCTGGAGAGCCTGTCTCAAGGTATCGTAGAAGGATGTAGTCCTACTCTGTCTGGGAAGCGATGAGCTGCTAAAAAATCCCAAGAAGTGTAGCATTATCCAGTACGGGTGCTGGAGGAAGAACAGGTGCTGGATGCAGAACAGGTGCTGGTGGTAGAGTCTGTAGAGGGAACTACGGGGGTGGTGGAATGTCGTCTTAGCAAAATCTTGAGGTCTGCGGCGGTGGCGTCTTGTCCAGATAAGTATACTGGCCTCCATGTGTCGGTGGGATCCCATCTTTGGAAGGTCTATCTGCAGTTGATGGGGTGTTCATGGGAGCAACATTCCTGTCTTGAGAATCCATTGGCTGCAAATAAGGAAAATCATTAGACGGTAGGAAGATTCAATCAGGATGCAAATCAAGGAGTAATTGAATTCAAGACAGAGATCAAGAATGTATCAAGGCATGCGAAAGAGATCTTTAAAAGCCTAATCCTATTTGTGGATGATGTGAACCTCTTCTAAAATTATTCTAAATCCTATCTTCGATTCTATTCGTAGGCTCACAGCTAGTACTACTAAGTTGAAGTACTAATCGTCAGTTAGCAACCTTATGCGAAATCTGACCTGCATGGGCCACCATAAAAACTTGTCACGACCCACACCCACTTTTTGGATACGAGACATGTCCAAGCCTAACCTACGCCGCAGTATCGACGGTAGTACGCTGTCTATGATAAGCATTATCCATACAAGTACACAGTCCACATATACCATCCACAACTAAGTTATAACAAAAGATTAAACTCAATTCTCAATAAATAATTTAAATAAAGATCCACTACAACTCAAAATAGTCTCGGGAACAAACCCGCTAAAATAAATATAAAACCACTGAAACTAAATTTCACTAAGCTTACTAGCTAAGAATAACTCGAAAAGAATAAGAAAGAAATATGCTACTTCGCATCAGAGGAAGTGTAACACCCAGTTTTCCAGATGAGGGTAATTTTGAAATTTTGTAATTATAATTATTATTTATTGATATTTATTTCATATTATAATTTTTGGTGATTTTTAATTATTTTTAGACTATTTAAAATCATGACTTGTGATTTTGGTGTTTTGCTAGTGAAACCGTAGAGACTGTCTACCCTAGAGCCTAGCCATGTGATTAGGGTAATTCATTTATCATTTTTTAGCTTGAGGGTATTTTTGTCATTTTTGGTTCATTTGATTTTAATATTATTTATTTGAATTTATGGGAATTTTTAGGATTTATTTTGGAATTGTTTGAGTGATGGTTGACTAGGTTGATTTTGACTAGCATTGACTTGGTAGGCTAACCTAGAAGCTAACCCTAGTTGAGTTGGACTTGGTTAGATTATGAAACCCTAGGTTAATTTAAGTTAACCATATTCTAGTTATTAGAATCAATTAGAAAATAGGAATTAGAATAGAGAATTGATTAATGACTTGTGACTTCACAAGTCATGATTAGTAATTTAAGCACATAGAGGCCCAAAGCCCAATACCATGTGAACCTAACCTAACCCTAGCCCAATCCAGCCATGGCCGGCCACATAGGGATTCCCCCACCTATTTAATGCTCCTAGAAATTAGGGCTAGCTTCCATTGGAATTATTTACAAGTTTTAGAAAGAGATAAGTCTCCAACTTCATAAATTCATAGAAAATCCAAATTAACTCCTTTTTCCCTCAAACAAATTGCAATAGGTTTTAATTTAGGTTTTCTTGCTGTTGGTATATGTTATTCTCAGTTTCCATAGCAATTTGGTGGAGTTTGGGGAGCAAAGAGACACCCCCTCTTTGGAGCTTTTGAGGAGTTGTGACACAATTAGGTAAATCACTAAAACTCCTTGTTAGATGCTGATTTTATTGCATAATGACCTAGATCTAAGGGTCCCCTAGCTAACCCTAGATTTTTGTAGGATTTCGTGTCCTTTTCGTTTCCTAAATGGACACGTATCAGTCCCCGTATGTTAGTATTTGATGAAATGCCCCAAAGGGCATTTCGAATTGTTTTTAGGAAGTTTCTGAATGGGAAATTGTATTTTACTGTGGCTTATATGTCTCCAGTGGACTGATGTAGATTTGGTGACGTGTCGTGTCGTGTCGGTTTGGGACACGTGCACACGCGGGTGCACACGCGCTCGCGAGCTGTGCGCATCCCCTGTTACTTGGGGTGGATTCCTCACTGGACACAGCACGAGGACACGTGATATTTTGTGGACACGTTGGGGCAGTGTCTGATACGACACTCCCCAAGTGGCACGACCTCTTGTGTCGTGTCGAGGGAACACGAGACACTGCACTGGGTTTGCACTGACAGTTCAGTCGGATTTTTTGTGCACTGATACGGTCTGTTTGACACGACACAGGGACACGTCGACCCAAAATAGGATGACACGTGGGTAGCCTTATGAGTGGCGAACCTAGGTTTCTGGACACGTGTCTTGGTTTGGTCTATTATGTGTACACGACACGCGTGCACACACGCACGAGGCAGTGCACTGTTGTACAGTGTCCAGTGTGCTATTTTGGGTTTCTGTAATATGGACACGCCATGTCCGGCTATGGTGGACACGAATTGGTCTGTATGCCACGTGCACAAATCTAGGATGTGTTACCAACCATTTGATTTACATTTTAGGATGTTTTAAACCATTAATTCCTAATTTCCCCTAAAAATCCTGATACTTGGTATCCTGTAATTTCCAGTTTCAATATTTGACTTTTGGCAGTCTATTATACCTAATTAAATGTGTTAAATATTGGTTTTATACTCTAATATAGTTCTCCTACTTATAATTTAGCTATGGTTTAACTTTGGGTCGAATTGGTTGTGTTTTGAATAAGAAATGGGTGTTTAGAAACTGTCAAAAACTGAACTGTTTTGTGAATGAAATAATGGTTTCCTTTCTTCTCCTTCCTGTTACTGTTTTCGGTCACACATTCTGAATACTATTTCCCAGCTCAGATGTTCACTGTTTTACAGTCCATTATTGGACTGCACACACACACCCCCACTGTCTTATGTCTCCTTTTACTGAAAACACACACACACTGTTGTATATGTAACACACATACAGTTCACATATTTTCACTTTGCCTACTCTCTCCTCACACACACACACAAGCTTTCACACACACACCCTCATGCCACAACACACACAAGTGTATCACTCACTCACTCTCTTGACACACACACACACACATGCCTCCCCTCTCTCTTATTACACATGTATGTATATACTATATGTGAATATCTATATATGTATGTAATGTATATATGTAAGTTAATGTATATTCAATGTAGGTAGCCTACATATATATGTATATATATATATTTTTTTTTCTTTTTTTCCTTTTTTTTATATATGTATATATATGTTTTTTTTATATATATATATATATATATATATATATATATATATATATATATATATATATATATATATATATATATATATATATATATATAATGTAATGTATGTAAAATAGGCATATGTATATCTATGTAATATTGAATGCCTAATGTAATGTATCTAAATATATATGTATATTGATAAATAAGTTAGACATGTTTGAATGTATGCTAGTTATATAGCATATAGCTATGTTGTGATATTGTGATATAGTTGGGATAGGCTTGGTTCAGGCTTGCATAGCCTTGTAGTGGTGTGTACTAGCTAGTATAGGCTTGTGTGTCCTAGTATAGACTAAGCTAGACTTGATTAGACTAATTTAGACTTGTTGGACCTAGTTTGACCATAGTTGACCTAGTTTGACTTCTAGGGTTGACCAGAGTTGACCAAGAGTTGACTTTAGCCTAGATTGACCTAGATTCATTTAGAATGCATTGAATTGTATCTTGTTATCATTTTAGACTTGTTGTGACTTGTGCTGTTCTGATTAGGAGCCAGACACCTCTCCTCGGACAGTACATTTCATCCGGACACTTAGATACCAGGCGAGTACATTCTCTGATCATTTCATATCCTGCTTAGAATTATTTTCCTGCTTTAAATTACTTTACTTGATACTGTCACGTTGGTCTCACGGATTAGTACTATATGGATCCCTTCTTGAGATGTTATCCCTTCAGGGAGCATCGGGTACTTCATATTCTGTGCGTTTCACTTACATGGCATATCACTATGCTTTATTGGTTCATTGAATCACTTATGACATGTACTCTCATGATCACAGAGTCTTCCATGAATCTTTCCATTTATTGGGCTTCCTAGAATCCCTATTTATGGGACTACCATGTACCACCCTTCGGGGGCCATTGCTTGGAATCATAACATAACCTGGCTGGATCCTTGTGTATTGATTGGGGGTACGGGAGAGTAGAAGTGGACATGTGAATAATACCCAAGTAGTATCTCATCAGAATCATTCCGTAGTGTCTCATCAGAATCATCCTATGCCATTTACATGTCTATATTGTACTCTGACTCACTAGCCACTGTTAAGTTCTCTATTATAGTAGATATTTCTATTACAGTTCTCTCTCTGTTTATATACTGTATTTTTTTCAGTACATGTATCTTACTTTACTGTATGATTATATTTTCTAACCTGCTATGAACTGTTGAGATGTATTGTGCTCGCTCCTGTCCTGACTGGACCTGTTGAAAATATTACAGAGGACGAGGAGGAGGCCTGTGTGGATACCTTCTACGGGGCAACCCTAGACGACACTTGTGAGCTGGACTCTCAGGAGGACCCAGCTCTAGCTGAGGACATTATCCCTATTGCCTAGACTAGCTTAGTTAGGCCTTATCTTACTTATGTTGTCTTGAGACTAGTAGTTAGACTTTATTTCTATCCTTGAGATCTGGGTTGTATATATTCTTTCATATTCAGTAGCTGAGACTTGTATTCTAGATATTTGCTGAGATGTTATCTTAGACTCTTCTGATCATCTGTATTTTCTTTAAGTTCTATATCTTATCGTGCTTCTTCTTCCTTAGTTGTGATTGAGTTTATTTTCTGCTATGTCACCCCCATTTGGGGAGTATAAACTGTTAGCATTATATTGTTAGATGTTGTGACCTAGGACAGCGTTCTACCGCCGACACTGCAACGTAGGCTGGACGTACCCACGTCTCGTGCCCTTACTCTAGGGTGCGGGTCGTGACACATTTTTAGTAGTGGCCCATGCAGGTCGAGTTTATATAGTGGTATTCGAACTAGAGTATCGCTACAGCCTGCAGTAGGATTAGGATATATTTTGAAGGTACTCAATCACAGTTAGGACCCTTTGAGAGATTCCTGGGATGACCCTTGAGAATCTCATTTTGAACTCTGATTTAAACTCCCTTTTCCTTATTTTGATTCACCTTTTTTTCCTTGATTGAATTTGATTTTGGTGGATTCATTGTAGAATTTTGAATCCTGGTATTAGTTGATGATTTTGATAAAATTCTGTAGTTGTTGATTTTAATTTTGTATTTAATATTTTTAAATTCAAGGCACTCAATCACACTTAGGATTCTTTGGGGAGATTCCTGGGACGACCCCTGAGAAACTCATTTTTGATCTTCAAACGGAATTCCTTTTTCCTCTTATTTGGATTCACCCTCATTCTTGCTATTGAATTTGAGCTTGATGGGTTCATCTCATTTGAACAGATGAGAAAGAACAGATCTTCATTATTCCTTCTTGCCATTATTTCCTTGCATTCTTATTTTCTTCTTATCTTAAACTCTGTCTAATTACACCAATCACCCATATCTTATCATCCTTACCAGATGTACCTCGAAACCCTTGAATCTTCATATCTTCTGCCTGGGAAAGACTGAAGAAGTAACGTGAATCATGTAGCTCAGAGGAGACATAACTGATTATTATATGATGATCTAGAGGAAATCAAAATGTGGAGTGTTCAATATTGAAACCTTGAGATAGAAATGTGGTAAAGGTCTCGAATAGAATCAAGAGATGTATACCACCAATCTGGAAACAATCACACTTAGGGAGATTTTGGGGTTTTGAGATAGTTTATAGGTGTATTCAAACTGATGAGGATATTCAAGGTCAACCTAGATTTGAGAACCTCGAAACTCTGGTTATTGATTCTTGGGAAGTTTTACCCTAAGGCTATGTAGAAGGTTAGTAATGGAAAAGAGAAATTAATTACATTCAATAAGGATATTGAACAAGATATTGCAAGGAAATAACTAGGGATAGAGGGAACATAAAGTTATAGAAATTTAGAAATTGTTGTGGAAAATATTTTTAGGAGAATAATATTCAAAGGTGTATGTCGAAGAAAATACGGAAGTTGATTTTATGATGGAGGATAAGTTTTGTAAGGCCTAGAGGTATTTAAATTAAATAACACGAGGAGAACCATTTGAACAAGTTCAAGGAATTCGTAAACGGGATTTAGAGGTTTCGGGCCAAATTTAAGACAAAGTGAAAAAATTTGGAAATTTAAATAAATGGTTAATGTTGATTCCTAAATGTGAAGGCTATGCTTCAGGATTAATGTTTGGAAATTGTCTACGGTAGTCATGGAAAAGGCTTAGGTAAATGTTAAATTTTTATATGGAGACTAGTGAGGTAAGGATACGATTGGCAAGTTATGACCAGATGAACATAAGGGTATCAGAAACAAATGATTAACTTGATCTTCCTTATCTTGTGCATTTATTTACCACCTCTTGAACCCCCACTTTCTATTGAGATCCTTTGACGTTCCTTATCGTGACCTTGACATTCAGAATGTAATACTAGCTGTTACCCTTCAACAAATTTTATATGCAAGACCTAGATGAACTCACCTTCGTATAGGTATATCATGTCCCACTAAAACCCGTCTCCTTGTACTCTATTTTCTTGATATGATTTCTGGTCAAATGGCTAAACTATAACCTCTACCATGATACTGAATTACTTCTGATTTCAATTAGAGATCCAGCCTTGACTTAATTCCTTCGACCCGACATGTGATGATGTTCTGCTTGATTCCTTAAATGCTTAACCTTGTACCTTATTTTGATTGCTTGACCCATTTAGTTAAGAATCTGGACTATGTATCTTCGTTCATCACTACCACCCTTACTTATACCTTATGCTGCTAATTATCCTTAGTTTTACAAGCTTATCCTTTTCGAGCTTGATCATGACATATTTTATTGGGTGCGCACCCACTAACATATTGTCTAATCAGAACCGGCGTATGATGGTCTGATCAACCTATTGCGTTTTGGTTTGCTTTTCATATTAATCTACGTGGATGGAGACATAGTTAAACTTGTCCTAGAATCTTAACCGCAACAGCCTTGACAATTCTCCTTGGAATTATTTTTATCGCCTATGAACCTCGTATTCGTATCCAGTTGAATTAAATTTAATCATGACCTGGATCTTCATCATTGGATGCTCGTGCTCATACTTGATTTCATTGATTCCCCATCTTGTCCAAATCTCGATTTATCCCGAAATTGATCAACTTAGATCATGTCAAGACAAAAATCTATTTGTGATTTGTTGTGCCTAAATTTTTAATTTTTACCATTTTATGGAATAGTAACATTTTAATAATTTCTCAGTTGTTTGTTAATGACTATTTTTTTTTATATAGGATGGTAGACAACCCTTACAACCTTGATGGTTGTTGTTCCCTTACCTTCCCAATTAGGATACCCTAGATTGATGGTGTGTTGATACCATAGTACTATTTTGACCTAGAATGACCAGTGCACCTAGGTGAGACTTTCAACTGCTACAGTATGCCCTGACCCTGTATGTTATTCCTTCAAATTGCATAGTTTAGATAAATTCTTAGGACCTTGATTGTCGGGAAATAGGGATGTTACCCCCATTAGTATCAACTGTGGATATATATATAGGGTAGTCCTTGATGTGGGGAATGTGTGTTTATAAACCTGTAGCTTATGAGATTTATAGTATCAGCCTTGATAGGATTGGGAAGTTAAGAGCAAGCCTATTATAGTGTTTCTCTTTTGCTAAATTTTGGTTGCCAAGACTTAGGTAGCTAGCATAGGTAAAATCCTAAGAAGTTGACCAGCTGATGACCAAGTACTTGGATGTTGAGAAATTGTCTATGTTTGACCTAGAAGGGGTGCGATCATCTTAATTTCGAGAACGAAATTTTTATAAGGTGGGTAGGATTGTAACACCCAATTTTCCAGATGAGGGTAATTTTGAAATTTTGTAATTATAATTATTATTTATTGATATTTATTTCATATTATGATTTTTGGTGATTTTTAATTATTTTTAGACTATTTAAAATCATGACTTGTGATTTTGGTGTTTTGCTAGTGAAACCGTGGAGACTGTCTACCCTAGAGCCTAGCCATGTGATTAGGGTAATTCATTTATCATTTTTTAGCTTGAGGGTATTTTTGTCATTTTGGGTTCATTTGATTTTAATATTATTTATTTGAATTTATGGGAATTTTTAGGATTTATTTTGGAATTGTTTGAGTGATGGTTGACTAGGTTGATTTTGACTAGCATTGACTTGGTAGGCTAACCTAGAAGCTAACCCTAGTTGAGTTGGACTTGGTTAGATTATGAAACCCTAGGTTAATTTAAGTTAACCATATTCTAGTTATTAGAATCAATTAGGAAATAGGAATTAGAATAGAGAATTGATTAATGACTTGTGACTTCACAAGTCATGATTAGTGATTTAAGCACATAGAGGCCCAAAACCCAATACCATGTGAACCTAACCTAACCCTAGCCTAATCCAGCCATGGCCGGCCACATAGGGATTCTCCTACCTATTTAATGCTCCTAGAAATTAGCGCTAGCCTCCATTGGAATTATTTGCAAGTTTTAGAAAGAGGTAAGTCTCCAACTTCATAAATTCATAGAAAATCCAAATTAACTCTTTTTTCCCTCAAATAAATTGCAATAGGTTTTAATTTAGGTTTTCTTGCTGTTGGTATATGTTATTCTCAGTTTCATAGCAATTTGGTGGAGTTTGGGGAGCAAGGAGACACCCCCTCTTTGGAGCTTTTGAGGAGTTGTGACACCATTAGGTAAATCACTAAAACTCCTTGTTAGATGCTGATTTTATTGCATAATGACCTAGATCTAAGGGTCCCCTAGCTAACCCTAGATTTTTGTAGGATTTCGTGTCCTTTTCGTGTCCTAAATGGACACGTATCAGTCCCCGTATGTTATTGTTTGATGAAATGTCCCAAAGGGCATTTCGAATTGTTTTTAGGAAAGTTTCTGAATAGGAAATTGTATTTTACTGTGGCTTACATGTCTCCAGTGGACTAATGTGGATTTGGTGTCGTGTCGGTTTGGGACACGTGCACATGCGGGTGCACACGCGCGCGCGAGCTGTGCGCATCCCCTGCTACTCGGGGTGGATTCCCCACTGGACACAGTACGAGGACACGTGATATTTTGCAGACACATTAGGGTAGTGTCTGACACGACACTCTCCAAGTGGCACGACCTTTCGTGTCGTGTCGAGGGAACACGAGACACTGCACTGGGTTTGCACTGACAGTTCAGTCGGGTTTTTTGTGTACTGATACGGTCTGTTTGACATGACACAGGGACATGTCGACCCAAAATAGGGTGACACGTGGGTAGCCCTATGAGTGGCGAACCTTGTGGACACGTGTCTTGGTTTGGTCTATGTTGTGTACACGACACGCGTTCACACACGCACGAGGCAGTGCACTGCTGTGCAGTGTCCAGTGTGCTGTTTTGGGTTTCTGTGATGTGGACACGCCGTATCTGGCTATGGTGGACACGAATTGGTCTGTATGACACGTGCACATATCTAGGATGTGTTACCAACCATTTGATTTACATTTAGGATGTTTTAAACCATTAATTTCTAATTTCCCCTAAAAATCCTGATACTTGGTATCCTGTAATTTCTAGTTTCAATATTTGACTTTTGGCAGTCTATTATACCTAATTAAATGCTGTTAAATATTGGTTTTATACTCTAATATAGTTCTCCTACTTATAATCTAGCTATGGTTTAACTTTGGGTCGAATTGGTTTTTTTTGAATGAGAAATGGGTGTTTGGAAACTGTCAAAAACTGAACTATTTTGTGAATAAAATAATGGTTTCCTTTCTTCTCCTTCCTGTTACTGTTTTCAGTCACACATTCTGAACACTATTTCCCAGATCACATGTTCACTGTTTTACAGTCCATTATTGGACTGCACACACACAGACCCACTGTCTTATGTCTCCTTTCACTGAAAACACACACACACTGTTGTATATGTAACACACATACAGTTCACATATTTTTACTTTGCCTACTCTCTCCTCTCACACACACACAAGCTTTCAAACACACACCCTCATGCCACAACACACACAAGTGTATCACTCACTCACTCTCTTGACACACACACACATGCCTCCCCTCTCTCTTATTACACATGTATGTATATATTATATGTGAATATCTATATATGTATGTAATGTATATATGTAAGTTAATGTATATTCAATGTAGGTAGCCTACATACATATGTATATATATATAATGTAATGTATGTAAAATAGGCATATGTATATCCATGTAATATTGAATGCCTAATGTAATGTATCTAAATATATATGTATATTGATAAATAAGTTAGACATGTTTGAATGTATGCTAGTTATATAGCATATAGCTATGTTGTGATATTGTGATATAGTTGGGATAGGCTTGGTTCAGGCTTGTATAGCCTTGTAGTGGTGTGTACTAGCTAGTATAGGCTTGTGTGTCCTAGTATAGACTAAGCTAGACTTGATTAGACTAATTTAGACTTGTTGGACCTAGTTTGACCATAGTTGACCTAGTTTGACTTCTAGGGTTGACCAGAGTTGACCAAGAGTTGACTTTGGCCTAGATTGACCTAGATTCATTTAGAATGCATTGAATTGCATCTTGTTATCATTTTAGACTTGTTGTGACTTGTGCTGTTCTGATTAGGAGCCAGACACCTCTCTTCGGACAGTACATTTTATCCGGACACTCAGATACCAGGCGAGTACATTCTCTGATCATTTTATATCCTGCTTAGAATTATTTTCCTGCTTTAAATTACTTTACTTGATACTGTCACGTTGGTCACACGGATTAGTACTATATGGATCCCTTCTTGAGATGTTATCCCTTCAGGGAGCATCGGGTACTTCATGTTCTTTGCGTTTCACTTACATGACGTATCACTATGCTTCATTGGTTCATTGAATCACTTGTGACATGTACTCTCATGATCACAGAGTCTTCCATGAATCCTTCCATTTATTGGGCTTCCTAGAATCTCCATTTATGGGACTACTATGTACCACCCTTCGGGGGCCATTGCATGGAATCATAATATAACCTGGCTGGATCCTTGTGTATTGTTTGGGGGTACAGAGGAGTAGAAGTGGACATGTGAATAATACCCAAGTAGTATCTCATCAGAATCATTCCGTAGTGTCTCATCAGAATCATCCTATGCCATTTGCATGTCTATATTGTACTCTCTCTCACTAGCCACTGTTAGTTCTCTATTATAGTAGATATTTCTATTACAGTTCTCTCTCTGTTTACATACTGTATTTCTTTCAGTACCTGTATCTTACTTTACTGCATGATTATATTTTATAACCTGCTATGAACTGTTGAGATGTATTGTGCTCGCTCCTGTCCTGACTGGACCTGTTGAAAATATTACAGAGGACGAGGAGGAGGCCTGTGTGGATACCTTCTACGGGGCAGCCCTAGACGACACTTGTGAGCTGGACTCTCAGGAGGACCCAGCTCTAGCTGAGGACATTACCCCTATTGCCTAGACTAGCTTAGTTAGGCCTTATCTTACTTATGTTGTCTTGAGACTAGTAGTTAGACTTTATTTCTGTCCTTGAGATCTGGGTTGTATATATTCTTTCATATTCAGTAGTTGAGACTTGTATTCTGGATATTTGCTGAGATGTTATCTTAGACTCTTCTGATCATCTGTATTTTCTTTAAGTTCTATATCATATCATGCTTCTTCTTCCTTAGTTGTGATTGAGTTTATTTTCTGCTATGTCACCCCCATTCGGGGAGTATAAACTGTTAGCATTATATTGTTAGATGTTGTGACCTAGGACAGCGTTCTACCGTCGACACTGCGGCGTAGGCTGGACGTACCCACGTCTCGTGCCCTTACTCTAGGGTGCGGGTCATGACAGGAAGCAACCGGCACATTGGTAACGTCAGTGTCACCAAGATACGCACCATAAACCTCGGGGCAAACCACGCCGTCTAAAGCTGAAAAATAGTTGTCTAGTCAGGATTGGAGCAAGATCACCATAACACTATACTACACAATATAATATACAAGAACGCAGAATAGCAATAGGAAAAGGACGAATATAACATGATACAAAAGAGACCACTATACCTTGGAAAACAGTTGAGAGTACCATTATGACATGGAACAGTTGAAAGTATAATTAAGACACGAAGACAATATAAGAGAACGATGAATATGAGTCAAACTACTTGACAATATGTCAACATGAATCAAATCACGTGTAATGTGTGTTTTAGAATACCAACATTAAACATGTGGTTGGGTTAGGAATCGGACAGTCAACACATGAGGTGTATTGACTGAAGAAACAATGTCAGACGGTCCCCTGACCGAATAAACTCTAGGCTACATTGGGGTACCACATGTCTACTCATCGTATTCTCATATCCGACTAACTCACAAGTACATGTCCAATACGCTAAAAAATTTGATAAACGAGAATCACGATAAACTAGAAGTAAAGCATAAACATGTACAGATACTCTATTGACTCTAACTCTCGTATAAAAGCAGTAATCATGTTGAATCTAGAATAGTGACAACGAGAAATATGAAGATGTAATAGTGAAAAAATAGTATAAGGACACAAGCAGTAGAAAATAAAGGTAATATAATGCCATAGTAAAACTTACCTTGCTCCAAAAAAGGATGAAGTCACGACTCACGATGTTGTTCGATCTACCCGACAAATAAATGATCATAGGTTAGATTATGAAAATCCCACTCTAAAACCCTAGAAAGTGAGTAGTGGTTTAACATAACTAATCCTATTTAATTCTGAAATAAATCATCTAAAAACCTAATTTAATCTAATGTAATTCGGGAATTAAAATTAAATATTAATTTTTAGCCAATAAAAATTACAGTTTCCAATTCAGAACCTATGGTACGCAAATCGAGACACAATGATGACTAAGTAGTCAAACAACACAAACTTGATGATTTGAGTGTGCACCCTAGTAGATTTCAGTGCCACGAGTGTAGTAGAATTGACCGTGCCACAGAATCACGCGTTGGTCAAAGGATATCGCCATTATGGCTAACCGTGAGCAAATCGATAATTTGTTGACAAAACTAAGTTCTATGAATTAATAAAAATATAGATGAACTAATTAATTTCTGGGAAAAATATATGTCATAGAGCGCCGTGTTAACTTTTTAAAAATTCAAACGTTCGTGATTTCGATTTTTGGTTCTCCCGAAATCTCGAAAACACCAAAACATGTCAAATTTTGGACAACTAGCACCCTAATTTATGAAAATAAGTTAGATATTTAGAAACTATACCTCAATACGCTTCCAAAAAAATTGCACGCAAAAAGCTCTTCTGGTTTGGCGGCAATCACTTCACGAAGTTGAAGAACAATCTCTCTCTCTCTCTCCTCTGAATTCGGCTGGGTATATAATTAGGGTTACGAAATACGTATATATATAGAGAGAGAAAGGCTGAGAGCAGAGGCTCAATGTCGGCTACAGGGGACACATGGCAACCACACAGCCAATCCCCCTCTGATCGGACGGTTGATAAGGAGCCTCTCGGCTCAGCCTGAGTTTGAGTCCACTTAGGAGTGGCTCGAGTCCCATCCAGACTCGGAGACCGAGTCATCATTAAGCCAAGTGGCCGGGTCGCTGACAGGCGGGGCCTGCTTCCAGCTTCGCAGAGTATGGCCAGTAGGATAAGAAGCGGTTGACTTGGTAATAATTAGGAAAATGAGTTTTATTTACCAGAAAATTTGTTTTTATCTAGTTTTTGCTTAGAAAAAAATCATAATAAATATTAAAAATAGCCTGAAAAATATGAAAAATTTCCAAAAAATATAAAACAACATAATGAATCCTAAAAAAATATTTGGGATCAACTTTTGGTATTGGTTTTCTATAATAAATCCTAAAAGTCCTAGAAATATGTTTTTCTTATATTTAATTATCTAGAAATTCTAGAAAATTACCAAAAATCTATAAAAAATACTTTTGACCTGCTAAAACCCTAGTAAAATATTTGGCCTCTAGGATAAGCTCGATTGCCCTCACAAAAATCTAAAAGCCTTTAAAATAATAATAAAATTTATGTAAAGAATATCAAAAAATTTCAAATAAAATTTCTAGTGTTATTTAATCATAATGCAAGTTTGGGTAGCGAATGCTACAAAGACGGCCCAAGAACCATCCGAGAGATCTAGTTTCCTTGTGCATAAGTTGTCCAGGACCAATGCATAATCTATATGGCAACTGTTAAACGACACGTTCATTCGTGCCTTTTTTTGTTCGCAACAAAGCTATAGCTCCTAGCTTTGGGACAATTCTCTTTTCTGTGGCAATGTTTACAAGTGCGTCTGTACGCATCTAAACATTTGAAGCATACTCATAGGCAACATGTGTTATTCATATGGAAACATGTTAAGAAGCAACACATAATCCAGCATTTGATTCAATTCATTTTCTTTTCTTATCTTTTGTTATTGTGGTATCGTTGATCAAAGGGACGAGGCAACAGAGTGGACTAGAGATCATTTTTTATTAGGGCATGGAGATAAATGTTAGTCTGGTCAAAGCAACTCACCAAAATGAATCTTGTTCGAGAGAAGGAGGGACTTCACGCACCTTTCACGCTCCTCCTAAGCGTCCTACATTGTCACCAACATTTAATTAGCATACTTCGGTCTCTTTCTCTCAAGATTCAGAATGAACACAAAATATGATGAAAGCGAACAATAAAACCAATCATCAAAAACCAACATGAAAATACATTCATCAAAACCAAGCAGTGAAAGAAAACATCCAACAAAAAACTTAGATTCATTACAACAGAAGCCGATCCATTAGTTGGAAAGGTTTATTGTATTTCATTCCTAATCAATTGATACCGGCAAAGGTTTCCCTAAGTACTCGGTTCAAGACTGAGTTAGCAAGCCGTGGGTATTATATAGTGGAACGTGAGGAGCAGGGCAACCTTAGTCTTGCTTGAGGCGAGGGACTAGTTGGCCGTGCTTAGACGTTGCCTACGTGATCACCAGCAATCACACAAGCAACTGATTAGAATACTGTGCCATTGAAGGAGTTCGATACAAAAGCGAAGTTCGAAAACGCAAACCATGAAAACCATCAAAAATATTCACAAAAATGCATTCACAAAAACTAAAGCCACAGAGCAAGTGCGGTATGAAAAGCAGAGCAACGAGAGGTCTCTTCCGACTCAGTCGCAGAGTCTATCCTCGAGGTGCAACCCGATGCATATGGGACTTGATTTTGAAAAATCCTTTCCATAACGAGAAAATAATCTTAATTCAATTATTTTTGTTTGACCGATTCAACCAATCCCGATCTATCTGTTCTGACTGAATTGGTAGTGGCAGTATTCCTTTCTCGTACACCCTGTGGACGAAAATGGGGTACGATGTAGGGATAGGACACTACACCATAACCAACTAAGAAAAAGTTTCGTCCTCTAAACTTAAGAATGGAACCTACCTCTAAGATAACAATGAACAAAAATTTTCCATCTCCGATTCAAGCTCCCAGGTTGATTCCTCGACCAAACGATTATGCCAGAGTACGTAGATGAGAGGGATCACTTGATTCCGAAGCAACTTATCTTTACACTCTATTGTTTGGACCGACACTTCAATATACGATAAGTCAGACTTCAGCTCCAGCTGACCAAAATCTACCACATGGCTTGGATCGTGTACGTACTTTCACAACTGAGAGACATGGAAGAGATCGTGCACATCCGCTAGCACTGGCGGCAAGGCAATTTGGTAGGCCACTAGGGCGACTCACTTGAGTACTTCGAAAGGTCCAACAAATCTGGGACTCAGCTTTCCCTTTGCACCAAATATGGTAACTCCTTTCATGGGCGTCACTTTAAGGAATACGTGATCGCCTTTTAGAAACTTGAGGGGTTGACGATGAGTGTCGGTGTAGCTCTTCTGACGACTCTATGCAGTCTTCAATCTTTTTCGAATGAGCCAAACTTTCTACACGATCTGTTCCACCAGCTCCGGGCCAAGAATCAGTCGGTCCCTGACTTCGTTTCGACAAATGGATGATCTGCACTTCCGTCGTACAAGGCTTCGTACGGCGCTATCAGAATGCTTGATTGATAACTGTTATTGTATGCAAATTTGGCCAGAGGTAGATGAACGTCCCAACTCGACTTGAACTCGATTTCGTAGAGCCGTAGCATCCCAATCAGAGATGATAGATACTGGAATTTTGTGCAACCGTACTATCTCGTCAAGATAAATATGAGACAGGCGATCGGTGCTCCAAGTAACTTTAATGGCAATGTGTCACGACCCGCACCCACTGTGAGGGTACGAGAACGTAACCACGCCCAGCCTACGCCGCAGTATCGGCGGTAGAATGCTGTCCTAGGTCACAACATCTAACAATATAAGGTACCTGTACAGTATATACACTCCGAGTGGAGGTGACAACACAGAATACAGTCTCAATCACAACTAAGGCAGAAATAGCACGATATCATAGACATAAAAATCTCAAACTGAGGTACAAACAGAAGGAAAGTCTAAGTGTCTAATGACACAACATCACAACATCCAGAAAATAATACAACTCTGAAGACAATACAAATGACATTAGAAATAAGATAAAGCCTAGCTAATCTAGTCTAAGCAGTATGGATGACGTCCTCAGCTAGAGCTGGATCCTCCTGTGGGTCCAACTCACAGGTATCGTATAGATGGGATCCATAGTAGGTCGGGCATAAGTCCTCGATATTATCTGTAATATTTTCAACAGGTCCAGTCAGGACAGGAGCGAGCACAGTACATCTCATGCAGCTTATATCATGGCAGGAAATATAAAGCAGGCAATAGAGTAAGATACATGAAATGCTGTAAGAAGATGTACATGAAAACAGAAAAGATATTTAATAACTGGAAATATATACATGATAAGTAAGAACTGTAAGTGACTAGTGATTTAGAGCACAATATGGTTATGTAAACAGGTTGGATTATACAATAAAATGGGACTCCATTATACACGAAGGTACAATGGACATATACAATATCTTATACAATAGAGAATTTGATCGCATAACCATTTCCTACTCACCCTTCCCAATCAATACACAAGGATCCAGTCAAGTTATGTTATTGCATACGAAGTATAGTTGTACAATGATGATCATGTGGGCACATGAGAGTACACGATTTCACACGATTCACACGATTTGCACACGAATAACATGAACACAAGGAGTATACAATACCCATGATAAAGTACACGAACACGAAATATCCGATGTATCCTATAAGGGAATAACATCGCATGAAAGATCCATATAGTACTAATACGTGATAACAAGTGTTAGCATCAAGTAAAGTAATCTAGAGCAAGAATATAAGTCGTGACAAGTATGAAACGATCAGAGAATGTACTCGCCTGCGATCTGAATGTCTGTGAGAATACACTGTCCGATATGAGATATCTGAGTCCTATTTAGAGCAACACAAGTCATGGTGTATACAAGAGAATTATAATTTGAAGAATATAATGCATCTACATGTTTCTAGGTCAGTCTGGACCAAAGTCAACTCTTGGTCAATTCTGGTCAAATCTAAAAGTCAACTCTAGTCAAATTAGGTCAAACTAGTTAGAGTTTGGTAAATCTTGGTCAACTAGTCTAATCTAGGCTTAGTAAGTCAAATTTAGGTTTAACAAGTCAATTCTAGGTATACACACATAGTATCTAGGCTATACAAACTAAGTATACGCAAATCAAGTATTCAGGATAGCTACTAACTCATAGCCTAAGTCACTTGCTAAACCAAGCACAAAACTAAACCATAAGCTAACAAAGTACACAACTTAGTCATATAATGTATATATATTATTCACATTCACATATTCATATACATAGATATATATAGGAAAGTTATATATATAGGCACATACATATATATATAGAGAGAGAGAAAGAGAGGTAAAAGAGTAAGTGAGTATGTGTATGTTTGGCATGTGTATGAAAGGATATGTGTTAATGTTCTAAAATTTAGTGATAGGTAGGTGTATGTGACATGGGATACATGATGTCAAAAAGTGTATGAATGCATGTCTATAAAAGGTTATAGGTTAACTCAGTTTATAGAAATGCATACATACATACTTACATTGTATACATGCATACATACATATCATGTATATTACATTACATGATACATACATGTATACTTGCATTACATTATACTTACATTCATGTATATTAGATACTTGTATTTATATTAACATATTGCATACATTCATTTCATTCATGCATCTATGCATTACCTACATGTTTTATATATATGCATACCTTGTATATTTATATCATTTCATACATTAACATAGAGGCATACAAACATGCACACATCATATATTTCATATCTTGTATTACCTTACATATCATGTTATATATTATCATTCATTCCTTTTATATATTACATTATCTTTAAGTTGAATACATCATATATGGATACAATACATTATCTTGCATGCTTGCATTCATATATTACATTCTATATTACCTATATATATATGTATTTCCTCAATTCATTCATGCTTGCATCATATACTCTACATTACCATACATGTTATCATTATATATTGCATTACAATATTTATACATTATGCATTTATATCTATCATTACATATATATCTTGCATTCATATCTAGCATTCATTATATACTTTCATGCATACATTGTATATCATTCTTTGATTCATGCATTTATGTATTGCTTACATACATTATATTAATTGCATTCCTACATGCTTGCATTCAACCATATATATATACATTAATGTAAAGAGGATATATATCATATATATATATATATATATCATTTCATTCATCTAACATATCAAGCATTACATACTCTATATTCATTTAATATCCATACAACATAGGCTCATAGGTTACACAAAATACATATATCGTATAGTCACTCTTCTACTTAAAACTAATACTGTACCAATTGGGCCTCTACTAAATTCTAGAATTAAAGTATATTGTAGCCCTTCATGTTAGCTTTCCAAAACTTTAAACGGATCGCATTTTCGTGTCCGGAAGCTCTCGAAATCGCAAAAACACCAAAACGCGTTCGTCTTTCATATAGCTGACACTCAAATAATTTTATAGAAAGTATCATAACGAATTTGACTTATTAAAATATATATTTGAAAAGCTAACTTCGATACGGTTCTTTTAAAAAAAACGGAAGGTAAATCGGAGTGTTAAGCTAAAAGTTATGACATTTCTAAGTTGTTTTGGTTAATAAAAACGTGGATAAAAATTATGACGAATTTGGGTTGGCCAAGATACTTGGATACCAACATAGGTATCCAAATGAAACTCATTCTAACCATCCTAACTAAGATCAATCCACTCTCTAACCATTCTAAAACAGAATTTAAATATCTATTTAAACTATTATCATACATACATACACATGGGGTATCCTAATTTGGGATCTATCAAGTAGGACACAAGACACACCTATAACATCCTCAAATGGACTCCAAATGGTCTCAAAATTGAAACTAAAGGGGACACATGCATGGGGGTGGATCCTTTGGATTCAAAACTAATTAATATACAAAGAAAATCAAGTTAGATGATAGGTTTTACCTATTGGGAGTGGAATCCCAATAAAAATCTTTAGGACACGGCTCCGATACGAAGATCTATCCAAAAGGACACCTCCCTTTGCACCTTGTCCAAATTCTTGGATAGAATCCTTCCTTGATGGTGTGGGATAGATTAGGAGAAGTTTGGATGGAGGAATGTGAGGGAAAGGAAATCAAATCAAAGAGGAAAGCTCTCTAATTTGGGGAAGAACACTTAGGGTTCTATGTAGAGGTAAAAAGAGACAAGGGTTTTCTTAAGGATTCTTTATAGGAAGGGAGGGGGCACTTGATGGATGGTCATTAGATGAATTAGGGTTAGTTTTTCATGTAGATGAGTGGCTTGGAGTTGTCCACCCAATTCTAAGCCTTCCTATTGGTTCAACTAGTCATAAGGCTTTCTTTTTCACAAATATCCTAAGGGGTAAATATCCTACTATGAAATATCTAGATATTGTTAATCTAACTTAACCATTAAGTCTCTAACCTTCTAACTAAACCTCCATGAGCATCATTAACATCTAGGTTTAGTCAAAACTAGGTTAGTCTCTAACAATTCAATTAGCACAATACTAATTAATCAAAATTTATTTTCATTAATAAGTCAAAAATGACCAAAATACCCTTAGGCTAAAAAGTTACAATTAGTCATCCTAATCACATGGTTAGGTTCACATGGTCATGGTTAGTCTCTAGGTCATACAGTATCTAGGGTTACACTAGTTAACCATCAAAATTACAATTCAACATTTTAAATAGTTTTAAAATAATTAAAAATCACCAAAAATCATAACATGGTTTAAATATCATTATTAAATGATTATAATTACAAAATTTTAAAATTACCCTCATTTTAGAAAAGTGGGTGTTACAAGTCTACCCTCCTTAGAAGAATTTCGTCCTCGAAATTAAAATGGTAGTAATCCTTCTAGGTCAAACATAGTCAAGGGTCAACCACTAGTCAACATCCAAGTACTTGGTCATCAACTGGTCAACTTCTTAGGGTTTTACCTATGCTAGCTATCTAGGTGTTGGCAACTAGAGATTAGCAAAAAGAAAAACTCTATAATTGGCTAACTCTTAACTTCCCAATCTTATCAAGACACCCATAACTAAATACCCATAATCTAAGCACACAAATCCCAAATACCATATATACATAAACTCAAGAACAACAACCCACTACATATAACCTAAGTATATCGTCTATATATCCATACATATATAACTGAACATCAAGGGTTAAAGTAGACTAAACTTATAAGGAGCTGAACAAATGCTCAGAAATTAGGCAAAGGATGAATGGTCTGAAACATCAATGTAGGCAAAAGGAAATGATGCTCAGGAGACTGAATTTATAAGAAAAATGACATGATATCTAGTGAAGGGTCTGCACACTACCTATAAAGGTTGATCTATCATGCCTGAACTCATCACAAGGAGAACTTAACTAAAATAGGAAACTGAACCAATATAGGCTAAACAACATATCTATAATCCTATACAACAAAGGCCTATAGATACCAACCAACCCATACCCCATATGCCACTATCATCTGCAATCTATCTATATATATATAGACCTCTCAGTCTTAGGTGAACTACAACTATAGTCAAGGACAGGCTCTGGTCATGGGTGTCTTACTGGAAAGGTAAGAGAAAAATAATAATAAATCATCAAGGCTGTGAGGCATACTAACATCCTATATAAAAACTGGTAGGTCAGGGGAATCACCTATAATAGGTTATTATTCTAATACTAATGCTAACTATCATCTCTAGGGTACAGCCACTCTACAAGTCATCATATCATTACACTATGAAAGAACTACATATGAATAAACTCTACAAAGCTAAAATATCCTTACTTCTAAATTATTTGATGATGGAATACAATTTATAATAACAAAAGGGTACGATAGAGATGATATGTTTAAAAACCTTCTCAAGATACAGTCTGATAATCATATGCGTCTGTCCAAAATCATGTTACTCAGAGTCCTCGCCATGCCAGTAAGCAAGGCTACGATAAACGATAGATTCCATAATTGGGGCATGCACCTCTATAATCATGTCGTCTGGAATTCTCGCTATGCCGACTAGTATAGCTGCGAGAAATTCCAAATCTCATAACCAAGATACGTACATCCGAAGTCAGGTCTCTATGTTTCCGCCACGCCAGCTAATATGGCTGCGATAAACTACAGGTTCCATAATCAAGTAGACGTTTTACCATCCCTGTTATTCCCGTCAACATATGTTATCAGAAAATATCGTAACTTAGGCCATAAAATTCATCTCGATAGAAAAAATCAAAATCAACAACGATCCATCAAAATCAAATTCAATAATCGAGGAGTGAGAGCGAACAAAACAAGAAAAAGGATTTCAAATTGAAGCTTAAATAAGATTCTCAAGGATCGTCCCTGGAATCTCTCAAGAAGTCCTAACTGTGATTGAGTACCTTTAATAATATATCCTAATCCTGCTGTAGGCTGTAGTGATACTCTAGTTCGAATACCACTACATAAACTCGACCAGCATGGGCCACCACTAAAAACGTGTCACGACCCGCACCCACTGTGAGGGTACGAGAACGTAACCACGCCCAGCCTACGCCGCAGTGTCGGCGGTAGAACGCTGTCCTAGGTCACAACATCTAACAATATAAGGTACCTGTACAGTATATACACTCCGAGTGGAGGTGACAATACAGAATACAGTCTCAATACAACTATGGCAGAAATAGCACGATATCATAGACATGAAAATCTCAAACTGAGGTACAAACAGAAGGAAATGTCTAATGACACAACATCACAACATCCAGAAAATAATACAACTCTGAAGACAATACAAATGACATAAGAAATAAGATAAAGCCTAGCTAATCTAGTCTAAGCAGTATGGATGACGTCCTCAGCTAGAGCTGGATCCTCCTGTGGGTCCAACTCACAGGTATCGTATAGATGGGCTCCATAGTAGGTCGGGCATAAGTCCTCGATATCATCTGTAATATTTTCAGCAGGCCCAGTCAGGACAGGAGCGAGCACAGTACATCTCATGCAGTTCATATCATGGCAGAAAATATAAAGCAGGCAATAGAGTAAGATACATGAAACGCTGTAAGAAGATGTACATAAAAACAGAAGAGATATTTGATAACTGGAAATATATACATGATAAGTAAGAACTGTAAGTGACTAGTGATTTAGAGCACAATATGGTTATGTAAACAGGTTGGGTTATACAATAAAATGGGACTCCATTATACACAAAGGTACAATGGACATATACAATGTCTTATATAATAGGGAATTTGACCGTATAACCATTTCCTACTCACCCTCCCCAATCAATACACGAGGATCCAGTCAAGTTATGTTATTGCACACGAAGTATAGTTGTACAATGATGATCATGTGGGCACATGAGAGTACACAATTTCACACGATTCACACGATTTGCACACGAATAACACGAACACACGGAGTATACAATGCCCATGATAAAGTACACGAACATGAAATACCCGATGTATCCTATAAAAAGATAACATCGCATGAAAGATCCATATAGTACTAATCCGTGATAACAAGTGTCAGCATAAAGTAAAGTAATCTAGAGCAAGAATATAAGTCGTGACAAGTATGAAACGATCAGAGAATGTACTCGCCTGCGATCTGAATGTCTGTGAGAATACACTGTCCGATATGAGATATCTGAGTCCTATTTAGAGCAACACAAGTCATGATGTATACAAGGAAATTATAATTTAAAGAATATAATGCATCTACATGTTTCTAGGTCAGTCTGGACTAAAGTCAACTCTTGGTCAATTCTGGTCAAATCTAAAAGTCAACTCTAGTCAAATTAGGTCAAACTAGTTAGGGTTTGGTAAATCTTGGTCAACTAGTCTAATCTAGGCTTAGTAAGTCAAATTTAGGTTTAACAAGTCAATTCTAGGTATACACACATAGTATCTAGGCTATACAAACTAAGTATATGCAAATCAATTATTCATGATAGCTACTAACTCATAGCATAAGTCACTTGCTAAACCAAGCACAAAACTAAACCATAAGCTAACAAAGCACACAACTTAGTCATATAATGTATATATATTATTCACATTCACATATTCATATACATAGATATATATAGGAAAGCTATATATATATAGGCACATACATATATATAGAGAGAGAAAGAGAGGTAAAAGAGTAAGTGAGTATGTGTGTGTTTGGCATGTGTGTGAAAGGATATGTGTTAATGTTCTAAAATTTAGTGATAGGTAGGTGTATGTGACATGGGATACATGATGTCAAAAGGTGTATGAATGCATGTGTGTAAAAGGTTATAGGTTAACTCAGTTTATAGAAATGCATACATACATACTTATATTATATACATGCATACATACATATCATGTATATTATATTACATGATACATACATGTATACTTGTATTACATTATACTTACATTCATGTATATTAGATACTTACATTTATATTAACATATTGCATACATTCATTTCATTCATGCATCTATGCATTACCTACATATTTTATATATATGTATACCTTGTATATTCATATCATTTCATATATTAACATAGAGGCATACAAACATGCACACATCATATATTTTATACCTTGTATTACCTTACATATCATGTTATATATTATCATTCATTCCTTTTATATATTACATTATCTTTAAGTTGAATACATCATATATGGATACAATGCATTATCTTGCATGCTTACATTCATATATTACATTCTATATTACCTATATACATGTATTTCCTCCATTCATTCATGCTGCATCATATACTCTATATTACCATACATGTTATCATTATATAATGCATTACAATATTTATACATTATGCATTCATATCTATCATTACATATATACCTTGTATTCATATCTAGCATTCATTATATACTTTCATGCATACATTGTATATCATTCTTTCATTCATGCATTTATGCATTGCTTACATACATTATATTAATTGCATTCCTACATGCTTGTATTCAACCATATATATACATTAATGTAAAAATGATATATATATATACATACATATATATATATATATATATATATATATATATATATATATATATATATATATATATATATATATATATATCATTTAATTCATCTAACATATCATGCATTACATACTCTATATTCATTTAATATCCATACTACATAGGCTCATAGGTTACACAAAATGCATATATCGTATAGTCACTCTTCGACTTAAAACTAATACTGTACCAATTGAACCTCTACTAAATTCTAGGATTAAAGTATGTTATAGCCCTTCATGTTAGCTTTCCAAAACTTTAAATGGTTCGCATTTTCGTGTCCGGAAGCTCTCGTAATCGCAAAAACACCGAAACGCGTTCGTCTTTCGTATAGCGGACACTCAAATACTTTTATACAAAATTTCATAACGAATTTGGCTTATTAAAATATATATTTGGAAAGCTAACTTCGATACGGTTCTTTTAAAAAAAACAGGAGATAAATCAGAGTTCTAAGCTAAAAGTTATGACATTTCTAAGTTATTTTGGTTAATAAAAACGTGGATGAAAATTATGACGAATTTGGGTTGGCCAATGTCACGACCCGCACCCACTATGAGGGTACGAGCACGTAATAACGTCCAGTCTACGCTGCAGTGTCGGCGGTAGAACGCTGTCCTAGGTTATTATCTAATCAACAACTCACGCAATTATATAATGTACTTGTCAAAACTCAACTCCGAACGGAGGACAAGTATAGATATAATGAATCTCAATCACAGTCTAAGGACGATAAGATATCACAGAAGTTATAGCTAAAGGCTAAATAACAGAAATAAAATCCAACAACTAAATAATATAAACTCAGAAAAACTCAACTACAAAATCTCAACTTATATACAACTCCAGTTCTAAACATAAAAGCTAAACAACAACTAGCTAATCTTCCAATCACTCCTGAGTGTCGGGGCCATAGGTAGCTAAGCCATCTCCACAGTAATATGTAGGGCATGTGTCCTCAGGGCAATCATCTGTAAAATTTACAACAGGTCCAGTCAGGACAGGAATGAGTACAACTCATCAAGAAAATCCAAGTAAATGACAGGGAACTATAAAGCAGTTATAGACAGTTTTATTGATGAATATGACAGTTTATATACAGGTGATGGTATGGAGAACAAATAAGATACAAGGAAAGTAAGTAACTAAAACAAGAGAAGAATGATGGCAATGAAGACTGTAAAATAAATCTAGCTGAACTAAAGTAACATAATGAGTCCAGACAGTAAATGTAAACCAAGTGTAATCCTATGTAAATCCAGTACGAGATGAATCTAATACAAGATGAATCCAGTACAAGATGATTCTAGGTAGTGATCAAGAATCCAGGTGAGACCAGATATAATCTAATAGTGTATTTTAAAATACCGAGATCGACATGTAAACGGCTGTAGGTAATCAGGCACACCTCTCACTGATCAGGCGAGAGATGGCTATGCTTCCAGTAGATTCCAACTGGAGATTCCAGATTTGGGGTATGTCTACATGTCTTACTCAATATTTCCCCGCCCCGTAATACAAATGAATCTAGAATTCGACATGAGAATCGAGATGAGTCCAGCCAAAAGATGATGATTCTAGAAATAGATTCCGGAATGATTCCAGTAATAGAGGCCAGATAATATGGTAAGTGTGTCGCATACATGAATCCAGAAATATCCATACGTGTGGTATCAGAGAATCACATAAAACTAAATAGAACTGAAATACAGTAACTGGCAAATAAATGAGAGAACTATTAGAGAATGTACTCGCCTGATACTCTGAAAAGAGTAATGTAATATCAGATATCTGCACCGGAGTCACAATGTCCTAAATAGAGCAGTATGAGTTATAATGTGTTTTAAAACAAGGTAAATGAAAGCTACAATGCAACTACATGATTTCTGGGCCAATCTAGGTCAAAGTCAACTATTGGTCAACACTCTAGTCAACTTGGTCAACTTTCTAATCTAGGGTTTTCCAATTTGACCAGGTTTTAGGCTAAAGGTATCAAACAAGTTCAACCTATACTAATCTCAACCTTAAACTTCTACGAGTACCATGCTACCCTTACCTCACTATACATGTACTATAACACATGCATCCCAATTGTAAGTCTACAAATTAAATACATGTGTTACATAGATGTATCTATGCTAATTATACATCTACTTATAACCCTATAGCATATATTGGCATATTGATAACAACTCAAGTTCAATTACCTATATTCCCTAAACTGAGACTAAAGCCCACAAGGAACTAAAAGAGAAGGATTTTAACATGGTAAATAGAGAACTATAACCACACAAGGCCAACCCAATGCAAGCAAGTGCTGCTATGCCTACAGCTCTCTCTCTCTCAGGAAAACTGAGCTCTTAACCTATGCTCTCAAAACTGAGTTAACCCCAGCTTAAGCAAAATCATAAACCCAATACACAAGTCTCATATATAAATACAATATTCATCTGGTATATATATATAGATTAATACACACAAGAGAAATGGTCTGAACTGTAAGTATGTGTGACTGAAACATGCACTTGTGTCAATGCCAAATAGGTTCTCTGTTTTCCAGTAGATAGGAAAACAGTGTATTTTAAATAGGATGTGTGTGTGTGTGGGTAGAGTGTGTAAGGCAATTAGAAAACAATGGGTGTGAGAGTTGTGGTGGCATGCCCATGTGTGTGTGAGTAGAGTGGTATTAGTTGACAGGAAACAAATCTCAGAAAATTGTATAATCTCAGGAACCCAAGTTCAATGCATTCAATCCCAACATATTTCGAATCAAATCCTTAACACAAAACATAAACTCAACAACACTTAGGATTTAATCCAATCAACCTGAACTAGATGAACACAAAAGAGCATGGGATAACTGAGAATTAGCATCCCTACTGTTCTCATGTTTTGGCAGTTTAGATAGGTGTTCAGAAAATCAATTTTTGTGTGTGTGTGTCAATGTGGTATGTAGGGTGACAGTTGTTAAGGAAGGAATCCACTTAACATAAATCAATATAAACCCCCACATGACATTAATCCCAGGTTCAGTGATATAAAACTCAATTCAAGCAACCCAAAATCAAGCTAAAATCTCAGTTTTGCAATGTGTGTGTGTGGTGTTCTCAAGAACAAATCAGCCCATGTGTGTAAACCTGAAAGATAAAAACAGTGTGTGTATTAGGGATGAACTTAGTTGTTCATGTGGGTGAGTGTCAAGTACAAGTGTGTGAGGAGCTGTGTGTTTAACATGGCAGTGAACAATTCGATTTTCAGGCATGAGGATCAAACGACAGTTTAAACAATGGATTAACCACAAATGGACTGAAATAACAAATGTAGTGGACTGAGACATCCCAAATTCGATTGATATCCCATTGTGGCATGGCAACCTAGGACAGAACATTAAGGCAACCTAATACACAAGTATAGGAATTAATCTAGGTGATTAAACATCAGGAAAAAGTAGTTTAAATAACCCAAAATCAGAAAATGGGAAAACAGTGCAACAATAACAGTTTTTTATGAAGTCCCCAACCCACATTCGAAATTCTCTAAAACAAATTCAACTAACCCTTAACAATTGAACCCCTACTCAGGTTCTCAGGAAAACAGAACAATGATCCATGTGAAATCAGTGTGCAAAATTATCAGGAAAAAGGAATTTAAATTCAGAATTCAATGGACTGCATATAGTATCAGTCCACTCAAATTCGAAAACCCATTCAAATGTTAAAATTCCATTTCTAAGTGCCAAAACCAAATTCCAAAACGTAAAATCAACTAACAGTAGTTAGTACATATGTAGGTGCATCTAACAGGTGAATTTATATCAAGAAATCAGTAGACATGGAATTAATCAGTTCAAAAAAATGAGAAACACTGTGCGTATCAGAAACTGTACAACAGTCCATGCATTTGACCCAAATTCGATTAAATCCCACATAAAAACTTAACCAATCGTGTAAACTAATCTAACATATATAATACATCATAATTAGGATCAAATTAACCATTAAAATCACCAATTAAAACATTCAAACTGAATTCAAAACAGAGAACAAACAATACACGCACAGTGCATGAGGACAGTCTCGTGCACGCGTTCAAACACGTATAGGACACGACACAAGTGTCCTAGAGTCTCGTGGTCGTGTCTAGGGGTTCGCCAGGTATACGGGGACGTGTCCAAGTGTCTGCACTGAGTCAGGGTTGGGTCGTGTCGAAGCAATTAGAGCGTATCAGACGCGTTCCAGCGCAAAATCAACAGCTCGCGCGTGTCCTGTACGACCAGTGCGGGGAGGATTTCTCCTCGCACATAAAACGATATGCTCCCAAATTTTGGAAGCATGGTGGCAGTCACTGCCCCAACACTCACGCAAAATTTGGTGTATCCACGTGTCCTGTGTCGGGAGAAATAGACCCCGTGATGCAGGACACAGTGTACAGTGCACAAACAGCGTGTTCGTGTCCTCGTGTGGACACGACACGACTCAAAAATCAGGAAGAAAATACAAAAATCAATAAGCAACCCATAGATCTAGGATTCTATTCAAATAGATTTGCAAAATTTGCAAATCGAATCGGTTCGGGCATTTTGTCGAACACCCAGCTATTAGGTTCGATACGTGTCCGATACGGACACGTAACCTAATGCAAATGACACGAAATTCCTCCAAAAATTAGGGGGCACCTATTCATAAACCATCATGCAAAGAAATCACAAAAATAATGCAATTTAAAGGGTTTTACCTATAGGTGCAAATTGCATGGAAAAGCTCCAAATGGGGGGTGTTCCTCTTGATGGCCAAATGCTCCAAATTAATCCCAAACTGAAATAGCTCTCCACCAACAGTCCATAAACTTAAATTAGAACTCAATGCAAAAGACTAGGATGAAAAAGGAGATCAAATGAATAAAATAAGAATTTTTGGAAGGGGGAAGAATACCTTTCTTTTCTCCAAGTGTTGGAATGAAAATAAAAGAGGCAAAAACTCAAGGAGGAGATTATTTATAGGGAGGGGAGCCCTAATGGCTGTTCATAGGTTCAATAATTAGGGTTAGGGTTCACTAAATGGCCCATGGGCTTAAGTCATGATCAATTAAATAATTAAGCCATAAGTCGTTTCATGAAACCACAGGCCATGACTAAAATTCACTAAACCAAATCTCATCATTCTAAAACTATGCTCTAATGATTAAAATAGGTTAACTCAAGTTAGACTAGGGTCACCATGGCTAGGGTTAGCTTCTAAGCTATTTCACTAGGTCTCAACAAGTCATGGTCAACTAGAATTCACCAATTCAATAAATCACTAAATAATTCAAATAAGTCAAAATGACCAAATTACCCCTAGGCTAAAAATGATAATTAATCATCCTAATGACATAGTTAGACTAGGTCATGCAGTCTCTAGGGTTTCACTAGCAGCACATCAAAATCACAAGTCGTGACTTAAACCAGTTTTTAAATAGTTTAAAAATTATTAAAAATCACTAAAAATCATAATGTGAATAAAATATCAATAATTAATAATTATAATTACAAAATTTTAAAATTACCCTTATCTAGAAAACTGGGTGTTACAGCCAAGATACTTAGATACCAACATAGGTATCCAAATGAAACTCATTCTAACCATCCTAACTAAGATCAATCCACTCTCTAACCATTCTAAAACCAAATTTAAATATTTATTTAAACTATTATCATACATACATACACATGGGGTATCCTAATTTGGGATCTATCAAGTAGGACACAAGACACACCTATAACATCCTCAAATGGACTCCAAATGGTCTCAAAATTGAATCTAAAGGGGACACATGCATGGGGATGGATCCTTTGGATTCAAAACTAATTAATATACAAAGGAAATCAAGTTAGAGGATAGATTTTACCTATTGGGAGTGGAATCCCAATGAAAATCTTTAGGACACGGCTCCGATACGAAGATCTATCCAAAAGGACACCTCCCTTTGCACATTGCCCAAATTCTTGGATAGAATCCTTCCTTGATGGTGTGGGATGGATTAGGAGAAGTTTGGATGGAGGAATGTGAGGGAAAGGAAATCAAATCAAAGAGGGAAGCTCTCTAATTTGGGAAAGAACACTTAGGGTTCTATGTAGAGGTAAAAAGAGGCAAGGGTTTTCTTAAGGATTCTTTATAGGAAGGGAGGAGGCACTTGATGGCTGGTCATTAGATAAATTAGGGTTAGTTTTTCATGTAGATGAGTGGCTAGGAGTTGTCCACCCAATTCTAAGCCTTTCTATTGGTTCAACTAGTCATAAGGCTTTCTTTTTCACAAATATCCTAAGGGGTAAATATCCTACTATAAAATATCTAGATATTGTTAATCTAACTTAACCATTAAGTCTCTAACCTTCTAACTAAACCTCCATGAGCATCATTAACATCTAGGTTTAGTCAAAACTAGGTTAGTCTCTAACAATTCAATTAGCACAATACTAATTAATCAAAATTCATTTTCATTAATAAGTCAAAAATGACCAAATTACCCTTAGGCTAAAAAGTCACAATTAGTCATCCTAATCACATGGTTAGGTCCCCATGATCATGGTTAGTCTCTAGGTCATGCAGTCTCTAGGGTTACACTAGTTAACCATCAAAATTATAATTCAACATTTTATATAGTTTTAAAATAATTAAAAATTACCAAAAAATCATAACATGGTTTAAATATCATTATTAAATGATTATAATTACAAAATTTCAAAATTATCCTCATTTTAGAAAAGTGGGTGTTACACAATGAAATACGCTGACATGGTTAGTCGATCGACGATGACCCAGATGGCATCATTTTCCTGTGGCGTCCACGACAGACCAAGAATAAAATCTATGCACACGTGTTGCTACTTCCATTCTTGAATCGTTAGGTTCTGTATCTTCCTGCTCGGCCTCTGATGCTCAGCTTTCACCTGCTGACAGGTCATACATCGTGCCACGAAGAGTACCACATCTTTGTTCATTTCATACTACCAAAAGGTCGTGTAGAGGTCCTTGTACATATTGGTGCTGCATGGAACCAAAGAGTACTTTGCGTAGTATGCTTCTATCAATATTTTCTTTCTAAGTTCTGAATCATCCAAAACGTATAGCATACCCTTCAATCGAAGCACGCCAGTCTCATCTTCAGCAAAGTCGATCGTACTACCTGTTAAAATTAGCTTTCATACTTTTTTCAGGTACGAATCATCCTTCTGAGCGGTCTTGATTTTTCCCCAAGCTCGGCTCTAACTGCAACTGTGCCAACTGCACTCCCCTGAATAGTCACAACCTTTCTCTTGCCCGGTGTATAGTTAATAGTCAACTCGTAATCTTTGATTAGTTCAAGCCAACGCCTTTGTCGCAAGTTCAGCTCCTTCCGAGTGAATAGATACTTGAGGCTCTTGTGATTCGCATAAATCCTGTACGCCACACAATAAAGGTAGTATCGCCATAGTTTTAACATGAACACAATCGTCGCTAACTCCAGGTCATGAGTGGGGTAGTTCTTCTCGTACGGCTTTAGCTGTCGGAAAGCAAAAGATATCACTTTGTTTCATTGCATCAGCACACACGCCAAATCCTGCCTGGAAGCATTACTAAAAATTTAGAATCCCTCAGTCCCTTCGGGAAGTGTGAGTATCGGGGTCGAGACGAGCCATTGCTTTAACTCCTGGAAGGAAGCTTCACAATCGTCGGACCATTCAAATACGACTCCTTTCTGAGTGAGGCAAGTTAGAGGCGATGCGATTTTTGCAAAGTCCTTCACGAAGTGTCTATTGTATCCTGCCAAGCCAAGAAAGTTTCGAATCTCACCGACTGACGTAGGTTGTTTCCAATCAACAACGGCTTCAACTTTCTTTGGATCGACGGAAATGCCTTCAGCAAAAATGATGTGCCCAAGGAATGACACGCTACTCAGCCAAATTTTGTACTTGTTCCGCTTTGCATACAGCTGATTCTCACGAAGGGTCTAAAGTACGGTCAATAGATGCTTAGCGTGTTGCCGCTTATCCTTCGAGTAGACGAGTATATCGTCAATGAAGACTACTATGAACTTGTCGAGGAAGGGTCAAAAAATCTGATTCATTAGATCCATGAAGGCAGCGGGGGAGTTCGTTAGGCCGAACGGTATTACCATGAACTCATAATGGTCGTATCGAGTGCGGAAGGATGACTTTCAAACATCGTCTGGCTTGATCTTGTGTTGATGGTATCCCGATCGAAGATCAATTTTAGAAAATACCAAGGCTCCCTGTAACTGATCGAATGGATATTTGTTCCAAATGGTGGCCTTGTTCAGCTCTTAGTAGTCGCTACAAAGATGCATTGAGTCTTTCTTATTCTTGACAAACAATACAACGCTTCCCATAGCAAGACGCTAGGCCGTATGAATGCCTTGTCGAGCAACTCTTGTAATTGTACTTTAAGTTCCTTAAGCTCCGCATGGGCCATTCTGTATGAAACTTTGGAGATGGGTCGGGTGTCGGAGAATGTGTCGATGGTGAACTCGATCTCTCGATCAGGTGGCATGCCGGGCAGCTCATCCGAAAATACATCTAGAAATTCTGTCATAACGTTGGTCTGACCCGCATTTGCACCATCCTATCGAATGTCTCGAACGGATGCAAAATAGCCTTCACATCCAGCATGCAGCATCCTTCGAGTAGATATGGCAGAGATCATCATGGAGGTCGACGACGCTTTACCACACGAATAGTAGAATTCTGACACTCCAGGTATGCGAAAGGTGACCGTATTTCCTATGCAGTCGATGGTGGCATTACAAGCACTGAGCCAATCCATCCCCAGTATGATATCGTAGTCTTTAATGTGAAGAACTATTGCATCAATATACACCTGTTTACCTCCGATACAGATGATACCATCTCTGCAGCCTAAGTGTACAAGGAGTGACATGCCCGACAGTACATTTACACTAAGATTGAGGCCTAACGGTGTCATAAGAAATTTATGCTCAGCAACAAAATCTGCTAATACAAAACTATGTGTAGCACCTGAATCAAACAGTACACGAGCAGGTTTGTTATTAAAAAGCAGTATACCTGTCACGACTATGTCAGATGCGAATGCTTCATCTCTGGTCATGGCGTAGACTCATCCCTGGGCATTAGGACGGTGGTCTTGGCCATTAGATTGCACGGCTTGAGGAGCCCGAGGTGCTTGGCATCAGTTTTGCTGGTACTATGGTCGCGGAAGGCGTTGGGTCGGCCCACCTTCAGGGCAATTGCGTGCGTCGTGCCCTACTCGACCGCACACAAAGAATGCTCTATTTTTTATTCAACATTCGTTCGTCACGTGTCCCTCCTTGTGGCAATGATCGCTGATTACTCGGTCCCTTTCCTGGTTGCCGCCTCTGTTATCGCAGTTTAGACGCTTGTGAGCATTGTTACCTCCTGTATTGCCATGAAGTTTGCAATTATAAGTATGCACAGCGCCTGTAGAGACTGGATGGTATTGAGGCTTGAGACGGAGGGTGTGATTGAGCGATTCGCCCATTGTTTGCTACTCAGGGACAGTCACGTGAGCAAAAATAGAAGGCCTCAGGCCCATTTTGAATCTCTGTGCTCGATTCGCCACCGTTGGCAGATAGAACCCAGCAAATCGGTCCAGCTTGTTAAACCCTGCAGCATACTGACGTACTATCATGTTTCATTACTTCAGCTGTATGAACTCATTCTCTTTCGTCCGATGGATCGCCACTGGCAAATACTCGACTTCGAATTCCTTGCAGAATGTTGCCCAAGAGATCGGTGTGGTAGAGTCATCACGACGTATCTCTTATTTTTGTACAGCCTACCAGTCGTGCGCGTTCAACCGAAGTTGAAGTTGAGCGCAAACGACTTTCTTGACTTCATCGATGCCAAGGAGCTCAAAATTATCTTCGATATCTTCTAGCCAGTCGACTGTGAGAGACGAGTTTTTCTGTGCCGGAGAAGGAATTACGAAATGCCTTATTGAAGTTGGTGATCTCGAAGGTGTTATTCTCTGGTGGTGCAAGATAAGACAAAGGCTTCTGGGTGCGACTTCAGTGGGTCGTGTCACAGGTTCGACAGTATAGGATACAGAATTCCCATTGGTCACGACTGTTTGTACTAGCTGTCGTAGCATATCAACTTGCCCTTGCTGCATTTTAAATTACATTTCGAATCGGGTTTTAAATTGGACATGTCGTCTTTCGGACTGCAAGCGCAGCTTCTCTCTTTCTTGTTGGAATGCTGCAGTCTGCCTCTGCTATATTTCGAGCATATACAGCATCTGCTCCATAGGATTGTCGGAAGGCTCGGCTTCGAAAGACATCCTTCCTATCGGATTGACGGAAGGCTCGGCTTCGGAACTATTCGAGCCGTTGGACGCGCTCGCCTCATCCTCTGCCCGAGGTTCTACAACTTTTGGAATAAAAGGCAACTCTCGTTAGTTTCAGAAAATATCCTGGGTTCACCATGTCAACAACTCATCTCATCAACACGAGGTCAACTATTCCAGCTAGAGACACGAGACTGGAGGCCAAGGACGTAAAGTCATGTTTTGATACCATTATGTCATGCCCCAATTTCGAAGAATCGATAGTTGTCCCCCGGACGTGATGTCGTGCGAACCTAGGTTGCGATCGCACAAGGCATAGTCATAAGATTATCCGAAACACAATATCTAAGAGAGTACGCAGAAAAATTGAACAACACACATTGAGACAGAGAAATTTTATATTTTATTGATAATAAACATCATATTACAAGACTCTATTACAATCATGTCGTACGAGCTTACAATATCACTCGAATACAAAATGAATGCCGATGAGATAGTCGTTCCATACATTACATCCCTCAATTTACATTAACAGTGTTCCAGATACCTAGAAAGGAGGAAAGTCGAGACATCTTCTTGGACTGTTGCAGAGAGTCTTCAAAGTTTGTTCAGTGAGAGTCTCTGATGCGCGGTCGAAGCTTCAAAATACGAACGTCGCCTTGGCTCTTTGGCGCGTTCATCCTGATTCGTAGCACCTGTAGTGAGCGAGGGTCAGTACGATCACATGTACTGGCAAGTGGCTGATTTAAATCCAAGCTCTCATTTGTTCAAACGGTTTAATAAAACATGTTAGCTATTTAGTGATCTTTCTAATCATCCAAATCAATTTGCATGTTAACATGTGAAGAGGCAAGCATATAAAAATCTTATACATTGAGCAGCAGTCCATATTCATCTCGTGTCATGAGTATTAGTTCAAGCAGTGAAAGGGTGTGAAGGTCACTGGCAATGTCAAGCCATCATGCATTATAGCCGGGTTAGACAACGATCCTTTCGCGGTGGGTAGCGAGCCCTACTCGAAAGTTTCCAAATCACCTGCGCCAGTCCTGCTGGCACTTTCTATACTCGTTCCTCCCTGGTCGAATCGGTTCTTTGGCCTAGATAACCGTTCGAGAAAACTACACATTGTACACAAGTTGTCCAATGACCGTACTATTCTTCTTTAAAACTTAGCCATTTTTATGCACTTAGCCTTATCGTTGCGATACTCGTTAACCGATTCAACTTTCATTTGCATAGGACTAAGTAAATGTGGCATAAGATAGTATGCATATTTTTATGTTAGCAGTTCTATAACAAGTGTTTCGTGAAGAATTGTGCCACAATTTATTGATTCTACACTACGAGTACGAGCATGTATTTTGTGTTTCGTGTTTGATTTGAAACCAGAGGGTCGAGGTGAAGGATGTCAGCCACTCACCTTAGTCTTGCTTGAGACGAAGGACTGGTTGGCCGCACTTAGACGTCACCTACGCGATCACTTACAATCGCACAAGCAACTGATTAGAATACTGTGCCATTCAAGGAGTTTGATACGAATGCAAAGTTTGAAAATACAAGCCATAAAAACTATCGAAAACATTCACGAAAATGCATTCACGAAAACCAAAGCCAAAAAGCAAGTGTGGCATGAAAAACAGAGCAACGGGAGGTCTCTCCCGACTCAGCCGCTGAGTCTATCCTCGAGATGTAACTCGCTGAATATGAGACTTGATTCCGAATAAGTCTTTCCATAACGATAAAAGGATCTTAATTCAATCGTTCCCGTTCGACTGATTCAACCGATTCCGATCTATCAGTTACGACTGAATCAGTAGCGACAATGTTCCTTTCTCGTGCACCCCGTGGATGAAAATGAAGCACGATGTAGGGACGGGACACTACATATTATATCAGCATCCTCCAACTTTTCATGCACCTCTCTGATTTGGTTATATGACACACCAAACCTAAATTGCCCATCAAGTTTATCATCCCACAACCATTTATCATGATCTTGTCTTCCGTTAATCTTGACCCGTCCAATATCGTCAGCCCAGCATCCAATATATATATATATATATATATATATATATATATATATATATATATATATATATATATTCATTAGGGGTTATGGTCCCCAACTCATACGGTAACAAAAGAGATGGTTTTTCTCTTTTCTCTTCTGCATCCCTATCAACAAAGAAATGAATAAAGAATGCATCTTTGTTATTAAGGATCGTAGCAAGTCTGGATAGAACCACATAAAGAGATGATCGCTACGAAATCTATTAAGCAAAGCAATGGATTCAGGTACACTTCCACAATTAATTTATGTTCTTCATCTCATGAATCAACGAGCAAAATATCTAACATGAATAATTTCTATCGAGGTCTTGAGGCACCTGATAAAATCCAGGAAGCTTGTTGTAATGAAATCTTCAAACTATCTTTAGGCGAAGGAGAAAGCACAGGCAATATTGGTCATAAGTCCAGATAAACCAACCCAGGAAGCACAGACGAGCAAAGTGAGGCCAAAGATGAAGGCACATGATCGAATGAGGCCATATTTGAAAGTCAGAATGTCGAAAAAAGCAGCAAGAGAGTGAGGTGAGAGTGAGAAGATCGAAAGCACATGATTGGCATAGATTATTAGGCAAATAAAGAAGAAGATCGACTTGCCCGTTTCTCCTTTCTCCTTTCCTTCCTCCTGGGTTGTCCTCTCTCTCTCTCTCTCTCACACACACACACTCACGCTCATAATGGTTTGAACTTTAGTAAAGGGGGTTCGTTTTGGGTGTTTCTACTTCATCATATGTAAACCCAAAAGAATACTTCAACACAAAATTGTAGCTTGATACATGATAAGAATTGAAGTGAAGAGCAACTCTATATATTTGTCCTTCTACAAAAAGAATGTGTCGGTCTATCCATCATTCGTTGACGTTGTGCTTCAAGTAAGTTCATATGTGGGAATAAGGCAGAAATAGGCATCATCAACTACAGAAAGCTTCATGGTGTGTTATTAATTAAGGACAAGAAGAGAAGAAACTAAACAAAAATGTAAAGTGATAATATATTTTCACTTATTACATCAGTAGATGCTCAGACAAAAGGTATCCACCTTATGAGACTCTTAGGCTCTCCAAGTGGGGGAGAACTGCGCCACTGAAACCACACATACATGATCTATATTTCTTAACCTAACATTAACAAATGACCTGTATAATTTTTATAAGAAGATGAATTGTCATTTTTTTCACAGATGACATTACTAGTGAGATTTTAGTAAAAACGAATTTATCAATTAGTGACACTTTCACATGTAGTTTGTTTATCTTGATTATTTACTCCCAATACACTTTGGTGCTAACATCAAAAACATCAAGTTCATCGTCTTTGTTATCATCCAAACCTTGTCTTATCTGAATGAAGTTCAGCTATAGAGCATAGTTAGCTTCATGAAAAAAATTAAACAAAAGAATTTGACGATCAGTTATCTCGACCTCGTGACGACAACGGACAACCCTTTTAAGTTAATATAAAATTCTTAGCCGAGGTGTACAAAAAGGAAATAGGGTTATCAGTGATGGGCAAATCTGTCACTAATATCTTGACATATCAGTCATTTAAACCACTGAGTTCTTCATTGACTTAAATTTGAAACATAAATTTGGTGATATATATCAAGTGGCACTCTGATTAGGAAGGAACATGAGTTCAATTGTATTATCATGAGTATATAAATGATCCAGATCTAGATCCAAAGACTTTTAACTTAGTAATTGGGTTGGTAAAGATTCTTCTTTGCACTACTCTCGTTTCTTGGGCTTCAGATCACTGAATTAGTGAGATTTTTTTTCCTACTGGCAACACCCCTCCTGTCAAGCTAATCTTGTCAGGCCCTAATTGGACTTACTTAGCTTTTGACAGATTGATTATTCTCGTAGTACCCACCTAGAGTTTGAGTTGGGTCTCTGGAAATATAGAATGAATGTCCCGCTTTGAAAGGAACGCCAAATTTCTATTTGAACATCCAAATCTGGATGAATATCAGCAAAAACATCTTTGAACAGGGTTCTAGCACCATGACAAATGTGTCCGGAAAAAAAGGATCATAGGATTGATCCTTAACTGAGATGCTCGCTAGACCCGTCGTCGCTATAGCTGACAGTAACTATATCAATGCATGGTAATTGCTTAACCGATAATAGAATGTACCCCCATATATGTGTTCGGATGTAAAATTATGCAAAAATGTTGAATACAAATTAATTTAGATTGGGAGTTATTCTCCAAAAAAAAGGAGACGAGAGGACCAAACTTGAGCCGAAGACGAGGCGATGCGTCTTTGTCGGCTACGGTCGGGATGAGTTTGGCTATAGACTCTACGACCCGGTGGGAAGAAAGCTCTACAGAAGCAGGGACGTGGTATTCGTCGAGGATCAGACCATGACCAACACTCAGGATTCCGAGACGCCTTCTGAGGCTGAGGAATTGCCTGAGTTAGAGTCATTTTGCTTCGAGCAGTTTCCAGAGGATATCGCAGATGATCCAGTTATGGAGGAGCCAGTACATGGAGTTGCTCCCAACCTTGATCATCAGCCTGCTGATGGTGGTCAGGGTGTCCCTCAGGAGGATTAGCATGCCGGGAAGACAGTTCCTGAAGGGGAGGAGGCTGTTGGTATACAGCTAGCACCAGTGGCTCCATTGAGAAGGAGCGACAGAGAGCATCGACCATCTACGAGATACTCACCGGGTGAGTATGTGCTATTGACTGACGGAAGAGAGCCCGAAAGTTTTACAGAGGCTATGGAAGACGAACACAGGCAGGAGTGGATGGAGGCTATGCAGGAGGAGATGAGTTCCTTGCACACTAATTCCACTTATAAGCTGGTGCAGTTGCCAAAGGACAAGAAGGCATTGAAGAACCGATGGGTGTTTAGAGTGAAGCAGACGGATGATGCTACTCGCCCTCGATACAAAGCGAGGCTGGTAGTTAAAGGCCACGGTCAGCGGAAAGACATAGATTATGATGAGATCTTTTCTCCTGTCGTCAAGCATTCGTCTATTCGGGTGGTGCTAGCATTGGCAGTCAGTCTCGACTTAGAGGTCGAGCAGATGGACGTGTCACGACCCGCACCCTGTATAGGGGCACGAGAAGTGGTTACGTCCAGCCTATGCCGCAGTGTCGGCGGTAGTAAGCTGTCCTAGGTTGCTAACTAATCTCATGCAGTGAATATAAAGTACTTGTCCAGATATCAGCTCCAAATGGAGGACAAGTAAAGGGTAGGATATACTCAATCACAGTCTAAAACACGATAAGTAAACACAGAAGTTATACCTAAGGAATTAAAGACAACAACAACTAACTACTAAAATAATGCAACATCATCTCAAACCAACTTAATACAAACTCAATATCTTAACTTTAATACAACAAGTCAAAACATGAAAGCTAAAGTAGTCTACTAGCTAATCTCCTGAATCACTCCTGAGAGTCGGAACCAAAGGTAGCTAATCCCTCGCCAGGTCCATGGTAAGTAGGGCATGTGTCCTCAGGATTATCATCTGTAATATTTTCAACAGGTCCAATCAGGACGGGAACGAGTACAACTCATCTAGAAAAACCCAAGTAAATGACAAAGAACTATAAAGCAGTTATAGACAGTTTTATTGATGAGCATGGCAGTTTTATACAGGTAATGATGGCATAGTAAAACAGTAAGATACGAGAAAAGAAAGGTAACTAAACAAGAGAAGAACTAACTGAACTAGAATAATATGTACGAGTCCAGACAGTACGATATAAGTCTAATGTAATCCCAGTGTGAGTCCAGTCCATATAATCCGTTACCAGATGATTTCCAGTACAAGATGAGTCCAACAGTGATCAATGAAACTAGGGTGAGTCCAACTATGATCTAACAGTGTGTTTTAAAATATCGAGGTCGACATGTAAACGACTGTAGGTATCAGGCACATCTCTTACGGATCAGGCAAAAGATGGCTATGCTTCCAGTAGATTCCAGTTGGAGATTCCAGATTTGGGGTATGTCTACATGTCTTACTCAATATTTCCCCGCCCAGCAAGTGAATCCAAAATCGACAAAAAGAATCGAGATGAGTCTGGCCAATACGTGATGATTCCAGAAATGATTCCGGAATGATACCAATGACACCAGTAATAGAGGCCAGTAAGTAAAGTATGTGTCGATACATGAATCCAGAAATATCCATACGTGTTGATATAGAGAATCACATAGAACTAACTAGAACTGAAATACAGTAATCGACAAATAAATAAAAAAACTATCAGAGAATGTACTCGCCTGATACTCTGAAAAGAGTAATGTAATATCAGATGTCTGTACCAGGGTCACAATGTCCTAAAATAGAGCAATACAGTTATGACATGTCCAAAATAAAGGTAAATGAAATCTACAATGCAATCTATATGAATTCTAAGCCAATCTAGGTCAAAGTCAAACTTGGTCAACACTACAGTCAAACTAAGTCATACTAGGTCATAAGAAGTTAAACTAAGTCATACAAGGTCAAACAAAGTTAAACAAGTCTAATCTAGGTTAAAGTCAACTCTTGGTCAAATATTCTAGCCAAACTAGTTAAGTTATCTAGGGTTTAGTCAACAATGGTCAGATTAGTCAATACTAGTCAACATGGTCAAAGTCTAGGTCAATCTTAGACTAACTAAGGTTTTGGTTAATCATAGACTAGTCAATAAGGTAATTAGGTCAATGGTCAACTCTAACTCAAACTCTATAAGGCTAACTCAATCAACCATAGGCTAACATGTCTTAGGATACCTAAGATACTATACCACAATGTTAAGGTATAACCAATCTCCTATACAAAGTATATCACACAAAATATATATAGCACAATACCAACCTTAATCCTGTAATCAAGCTAATCCCATTCTCCAACTCAAGTCATGACTCAACTCTAAGTATCTCACTTAACCCCATACATATCTTCATCTATATAGGATTACCCTCATAATCCATATGGTCAACCTAATCATCTAGTTAGGTTTTAGTCAAACCATAGTCAAATAGTCCTTCTATGTTCATCCAAGTCATTTCTAGGTCAATTAGGTCATGGTTTGACCTATAGTTGACTTTGGTCAACAAGGGCCAACCATCTAGTCAAACTAGGTCTACTAAGCCTATTAGCCAATTCTAACTTGCTACTAACCATAGGCTAGTAATCCTAGGGCACTATGACATATATACATTACCTATATACATAGGCCATAGGCTAAGACATCAAGTCTATAACATATATGTTTACATATCTAATATATAGTCAACTATATATATATAATACCATAATATATATATATATATATATTTATATATATATATATATATATATATATATATATATATATATATATATATATATACCACTATATATACATAACATATATATATACACATACATAACATATATACATATATAGGTAGAGAGAGAGAGTGAAAGGAGAGTGAGAGGGTGTGTGTGAAGGGGGGGTCATGGGAAGGCAGTGGTGTGTGTGTGTGTAGACAGCAGGGGGGGTTTCTGTTCTCAGAAAACTGAGAACCAACACAACACACACATACACATATATATCCCTATTTATATACATACCCATATCTACATATATAGGCACTCACATACACTATACATAGACACACACACTCATATACACATACACTCATATATACAATGTATAAATACACAAATACATATATATATACTCAAAAATTGAATTGAAATTCAAATATAAAACCTGAAAAATACACTGAATTGGGAGTACTGAAAACAGTGAGAATATTGGGGGGGAAACCCGATTTCAAAGCCCAAAACCTAACTAAGATGCCCATACAGTGGTTGGTAATCGTGTCCCCACATGTGTACGTGTCGTGTGTGTCCATGGGAGTCCACCACGACACGACACGGCGTGTCCAGGAGTCTAAAACCCAAATCGGGTAAATTGACAGTGCACAGTGTCGTGCTAAGGTGCACACGCGTGTAGGACACGACACACGTGTCCATGTGTCTCGTACACACGTGTGTAGGTTCGCCTAGGGTAGGTCTAGGTGTCCCACAGCCTGATACGTGTCCAAGTGTCACACAGTGTCGTGTCCGAGCCCGTATCAGAGCTCAATTTTCTACGTGTGTGCTGTTAGTGCAAATTTAATGCACACACGAATTCGTGTCCGACACTGCACTAGAAGACACAAAACTTGGGGGGCATGTTCGCAGACATTGCCCCCTCGTGTCCACCAAGTTTCACCCCTCCACGTGTCGTGTCGTGTCCTACGTGAGTCCCGAACAGCAGGGGACTGAACACGCGCGTGGCGCAGTCTCGTGCAGCGAGGACAGAGCCTCGTGGACACGACACACGCATCAATACGTGTCGTGCTCGTGTCAGGGTGTAGCCTAGGTCTAGAGCTAGGGTTTAGTCCTGATACTCTGTGTCCACGTCGTGTCTAGACACGACACAAAGACCGTGTCAGTGTGTGTTTTACACTGTGTGCAGTGTAGTGTACGGTCAGTGTGTGTCGAATTTCTCACTCGACACGACACGAAGTGTCACGAAACTCGAGGGGGGGCTTGTCAGAGGGTGCCCCTACCTCTGTGCCAAGTGGCACGTGTCCACGTGTCCAATTCGTGGAGAAAACAGTGTCGGGTTTCAGGGACAGTACACAGCGTGTTTGTGTCCATTTTGGACACGGACACGACACGATAACGTGCTCAGTCAACTAGGGTTGTGTCCTACATGTCTAGGGCTACCCAAAAATATATTTTGTTTTGGAAAACAACAACTTTTAAACCATAGTGACATTTCACCAAACACTGCAATTAAGACACAGACACGTGTCCGATACGGACACCAAACCAAGCCTATTTCCTACCAAACTTGACCCACAGTTAGGGTATACCTATATGCATGCAACCATGAAGAGAAAACACAATCTTAACAAGGTTTGGGGATATTTACCTATGAGTGCAAAATCCTCAATAATAGGCCTATTTGAATGAAATCCTCCTTCGACTCCCAACGTCCAAAGCTCCACAATTCCTTGCTAGCAAGCCACAATTGGTATCCTCTAGTGTAGGGGAGTCTAATGCAAGAAACTAGGCTCAATTTGGAGTCAAAATGATTAAATGGTGAGGGTGTGAAATTGTAGGGAAAATTAGGTTTTTAAGTGTAATGAAAAATGGCATGAATGATAAGGGGATGTGATTATATAGGATGGGGGTAGGGTTGGGCTGCCATGGGTAGATATTTAGGGCTCCTTTCCACCTTGCTAACTTAGCTCCTAAGGCTTTGACTAGGTAGATAGATATTTCTAGGTTTTCTAAATATCTAAGAAAGTAATATCTTAGATATTTCCAACCTAAGATATTTACACATAAGCTAACATCTAACATTAGTCTTCTAGGTTAGTTGCTAACCTCTAGATTAGTGCTAAACTACGTTAGGAGCTAACATGACACTTAACAACTAATTAAATAATAATAAACTACATAAATCCAAATAAATTCTAATAAATTACCAAAATACCCTTTTGACTAAAAAGTGGTAATTTGATATCCTAATCACATGGTTAGGCTTACATGATCATGGTTAGTCTCTAGGTTATGAACTTTCTAGGGTTTACACTAGGGTTATACTAGTAAAATCATAAAGTCATAAGCTATGACTTAGAAAATAGTTTTAATCTTACTAAAATTCACAAAAATCATATCATGACTAAAATACTATTAATAAATATTAAAAATAATAAATTTTTAAAAATACCCCAATTTCAGAAAACTGGGTGTTACAAGTCTACCCTCCTTAGAAAAATTTCGTCCTCGAAATTAAGATAGTCGTACTCCTTCTAGGTCAAACCCCCAGTCAATCAAAGTCAAAAAGATAACATGCAATCATAGTCCTACTGGTCGTGATTCCACAGTCTTGAACAGGGTAACTACACTATCTAGTATATCACAAGCATATCCTGACAGGTACTAATGGAATCATACAACAAGATGGGAAAGGAAGGACAGGAAAGACAAACCTGCTAACCCGTTACCTGCAGCGTGGGTCTCCTCGACCGTCATCGCAAAAGCTCCACTCCTCTGGTGCTGAGCTACAGGTGGCCTAGCTCCCTTATAAGGAGGTGCAACAGGACAATCCATCTTCTGGTGAGTATCAGACCCACAGTTATAGCAAACCTTCAGCCTCTTCCTACACTGCTCCCTGATGTGTCCCTGCTTCCTGCAGTATGAACAACTGATTGTCTTCGGGTCCTGACCCCGATACTGATGCTGTACCTGCTGAAATGGCCTCTGCTGCCGGGGTCTCGGGGCTCTAACTGGCGGGGTCGAATGATGTGGTGTGGGAGGACGATATGTCTGCTGGTGTAGCGTCGGCACTTTCTACTGGAAAGCCTGACGCTTGGAGGATCCCTCAATGTGTACAGAAGCCGGCCTCTTGCAAGATAGAAGACGCTCCTCGATACTCCGGGCTAACTCTAAGCTCTGGTAGTAGTCAGTCATACCGTTTGCCACTATAAGAATGCCAATGTCTGGAACTAGACCACGGCAAAACCTACGCGTCATCTCCTCAGGGTCAGCAACCAAACTAGGAGCGAAACGGCTCAGGCGACTAAACTCTGCCGCATACTCGTCGACAGAACGGGTCCCCTGCTGGATGTTCTAGAATCGTAGCCCCATGGCTACCCTAGCGGTAGTCGAGAAGAATTTCTTCTTGAACTGGGTCTTGAACTGATCCCAAGTGGCTCTCCCTCTCGCGAATAACGGCTCATTCCAGAACCAAACCCCTGCCAAATTTATCAGCAGAAATCTCGCTGCTTCGACCTGGAGGTCATCCGGCATCCTAACTCCAATGAGCTTCCTCTCTACCGAGTCTAACCAGTCATCTGCTACTACTATGCCCTCAGTCCCTAAGAACTCCTTAGGATTCAGACCCATGAAGTCCTTGATCGTCCCTGCTCTCTGCCGCGGCTCTACAGGTGGTGGGACCACGGGACGTTCCTCAGAATGCTCCATGCTCTGGCGGAGTAGGGTGGTCTGCTCCTGATGGGTTGCTAGGAACCCCTGGATCAGAGTGAGCAGTTGGTTCCCGTCGAGTGTGACGGAAGCCTGGGTAGGTATAGTGATAGGGGGTGGTGGAAGTATTGGGTCCTGCTGGCCTGTGATGTGGAAGGTGGTGGAGGTATCTGGGTTTGTGGATCTGTGGAGTGGGGGAAAGTGGTAGGTGGAGGTGTATCAGTCAACTGGTCAGCTGACAGGATGGGGAGCGTGCCATTCTCAGGTGTGACATGCTGGGATGAACGAGTAAGCACCATCTAATTACAATAAAAAGGACTTATAAGGACTCTTTAAAGCAAAACAATCATATACAAGAAAATCTAATTATAATAGCAAGCATGTGATGTATTTCCTATGTTGCAATTCTAGCATTCCTCTAAGTGTTCTAAACGTCATTCCTAATGTTGTCTAATTACCTTAAGTTCCTAATTGCAGGCATGCTTGGTACAATAACGTAACCAAACAATTTAGTCTCGAGACCTGCATGGGGGCACCACTAAAAACGTGTCACGACTCGCACCCTGTATAGGGGCACGAGAAGTGGTTACGTCCAGCCTACGCCGCAGTGTCGGTGGTAGTAAGCTGTCCTAGGTTGCTAACTAATCTCATGCAGTGAATATAAAGTACTTGTCCAGATATCAGCTCCAAATGGAGGACAAGTAAAGGGTAGGATATACTCAATCACAGTCTAAAACACGATAAGTAAACACAGAAGTTATACCTAAGGAATTAAAGACAACAACAACTAACTACTAAAATAATACAACATCATCTCAAACCAACTTAATACAAACTCAATATCTTAACTTTAATACAACAAGTCAAAACATGAAAGCTAAAGTAGTCTACTAGCTAATCTCCTGAATCACTCCTGAGAGTCGGAACCAAAGGTAGCTAATCCCTCGCCAGGTCCATGGTAAGTAGGGCATGTGTCCTCAGGATTATCATCTGTAATATTTTCAACAGGTCCAATCAGGACGGGAACGAGTACAACTCATTTAGAAAAACCCAAGTAAATGACAAAGAACTATAAAGCAGTTATAGACAGTTTTATTGATAAGCATGACAGTTTTATACAGGTAATGATGGCATAGTGAAACAGTAAGATACGAGAAAAGAAAGGTAACTAAACAAGAGAAGAATCATGGCAATGAAGACCGTAAATAAAGCTAACTGAACTAGAATAATATGTACGAGTCCAGACAGTACGATATAAGTCTAATGTAATCCCAGTGTGAGTCCAGTCCATATAATCCGTTACCAGATGATTTCCAGTACAAGATGAGTCCAACAGTGATCAATGAAACCAGGGTGAGTCCAACTATGATCTAACAGTGTATTTTAAAATACTGAGGTCGACATGTAAACGGCTGTAGGTATCAGGCACATCTCTTACGGATCAGGCAAGAGATGGCTATGCTTCCAGTAGATTCCAGTTGGAGATTCCAGATTTGGGGTATGTCTACATGTCTTACTCAATATTTCTCCGCCCAGCAAGTGAATCCAAAATCGACAAAAAGAATCGAGATGAGTCTGGCCAATACGTGATGATTCCAGAAATAATTCCGGAATGATACCAATGACTCCAGTAATAGAGGCCAGTAAGTAAAGTATGTGTCGATACATGAATCCAGAAATATCCATACGTGTTGATACAGAGAATCACATAGAACTAACTAGAACTAAAATACAGTAATCGACAAATAAATGAGAGAACTATCAGAGAATGTACTCGCCTGATACTCTGAAAAGAGTAATGTAATATCAGATGTCTGTACCAGGGTCACAATGTCCTAAAATAGAGCAATACAGTTATGACATATCCAAAATGAAGGTAAATGAAATCTACAATGCAATCTATATAAATTCTAAGCCAATCTAGATCAAAGTCAAACTTGGTCAACACTACAGTCAAACTAAGTCATACTAGGTCACAAGAAGTTAAACTAAGTCATACAAGGTCAAACAAAGTTAAACAAGTCTAATCTAGGTTAAAGTCAACTCTTGGTCAAATATTCTAGCCAAACTAGTTAAGTTATCTAGGGTTTAGTCAACAATGGTCAGATTAGTCAATACTAGTCAACATGGTCAAAGTCTAGGTCAATCTTAGACTAACTAAGGTTTTGGTTAATCATAGACTAGTCAATAAGGTAATTAGGTCAATGGTCAACTCTAACTCAAACTCTATAAGGCTAACTCAATCAACCATAGGCTAACATGTCTTAGGATACCTAAGATACTATACCACAATGTTAAGGTATAACCAATCTCCTATACAAAGTATATCACACAAAATATATATAGCACAATACCAACCTTAATCCTGTAATCAAGCTAATCCCATTCTCCAACTCAAGTCATGACTCAACTCTAAGTATCTCACTTAACCCCATACATATCTTCATCTATATAGGATTACCCTCATAATCCATATGGTCAACCTAATCATCTAGTTAGGTTTTAGTCAAACCATAGTCAAATAGTCCTTCTATGTTCATCCAAGTCATTTCTAGGTCAATTAGGTCATGGTTTGACCTATAGTTGACTTTGGTCAACAAGGGCCAACCATCTAGTCAAACTAGGTCTACTAAGCCTATTGGTCAATTCTAACTTGCTACTAACCATAGGCTAGTAATCCTAGGGCACTATGACATATATACATTACCTATATACATAGGCCATAGGCTAAGACATCAAGTCTATAACATATATGTTTACATATCTAATATATAGTCAACTATATATATATAATACCATAATATATATATATATATATATTTATATATATATATATATATATATATATATATATATATATATATACCACTATATATACATAACATATATATATACACATACATAACATATATACATATATAGGTAGAGAGAGAGAGTGAAAGGAGAGTGAGAGGGTGTGTGTGAAGGGGGGGTCATGGGAAGGCAGTGGTGTGTGTGTGTGTAGACAGCAGGGGGGGTTTCTGTTCTCAGAAAACTGAGAACCAACACAACACACACATACACATATATATCCCTATTTATATACATACCCATATCTACATATATAGGCACTCACATACACTATACATAGACACACACACTCATATACACATACACTCATATATACAATGTATAAATACACAAATACATATATATATACTCAAAAATTGAATTGAAATTCAAATATAAAACCTGAAAAATACACTGAATTGGGAGTACTGAAAACAGTGAGAATATTGGGGGGGAAACCCGATTTCAAAGCCCAAAACCTAACTAAGATGCCCATACAGTGGTTGGTAATCGTGTCCCCACATGTGTACGTGTCGTGTGTGTCCATGGGAGTCCACCACGACACGACACGGCGTGTCCAGGAGTCTAAAACCCAAATCGGGTAAATTGACAGTGCACAGTGTCGTGCTAAGGTACACACGCGTGTAGGACACGACACGTGTCCATGTGTCTCGTGCACACGTGTGTAGGTTCGCCTAGGGTAGGTCTAGGTGTCCCACAGCCTGATACGTGTCCAAGTGTCACACAGTGTCGTGTCCGAGCCCGTATCAGAGCTCAATTTTCCACGTGTGTGCTGTCAGTGCAAATTCAATGCACACACGAATTCGTGTCCGATACTGCACTAGAAGATACGAAACTTGGGGGGCATGTTCGCAGACATTGCCCCCTCGTGTCCACCAAGTGTCACCCCTCCACGTGTCGTGTCGTGTCCTACGTGAGTCCCGAACAGCAGGGGACTGAACACGCACGTGGCGCAGTCTCGTGCAGCGAGGACAGAGCCTCGTGGACACGACACACGCATCAATACGTGTCGTGCTCGTGTCAGGGTGTAGCCTAGGTCTAGAGCTAGGGTTTAGTCCTGATACTCTGTGTCCACGTCGTGTCTAGACACGAGACGAAGGCCGTGTCAGTGTGTGTTTTACACTGTGTGCAGTGTAGTGCACGGTCAGTGTGTGTCGAATTTCTCACTCGACACGACACGAAGTGTCACGAAACTCGGGGGGGCTTGTCAGAGGGTGCCCCCACCTCTGTGCCAAGTGGCACGTGTCCACGTGTCCAATTCGTGGAGAAAACAGTGTCGGATTTCAGGGACAGTGCACAGCGTGTTTGTGTCCATTTTGGACACGAACACGACACGATAACGTGCTCAATCAACTAGGGTTGTGTCCTACATGTCTAGGTCTACCCAAAAATATATTTTGTTTTGGAAAACAACAACTTTTAAACCATAGTGACATTTCACCAAACACTGCAATTAAGACACAGACACGTGTCCGATACGGACACCAAACCAAGCCTATTTCCTACCAAACTTGACCCACAGTTAGGGTATACCTATATGCATGCAACCATGAAGAGAAAACACAATCTTAACAAGGTTTGGGGATATTTACCTATGAGTGCAAAATCCTCAATAATAGGCCTATTTGAATGAAATCCTCCTTCGACTCCCAACGTCCAAAGCTCCACAATTCCTTGCTAGCAAGCCACAATTGGTATCCTCTAGTGTAGGGGAGTCTAATGCAAGAAACTAGGCTCAATTTGGAGTCAAAATGATTAAATGGTGAGGGTGTAAAATTGTAGGGAAAACTAGGTTTTTAAGTGTAATGAAAAATGGCATGAATGATAAGGGGATGTGATTATATAGGATGGGGGTAGGGTTGGGCTGCCATGGGTAGATATTTAGGGCTCCTTTCCACCTTGCTAACTTAGCTCCTAAGGCTTTGACTAGGTAGATAGATATTTCTAGGTTTTCTAAATATCTAAGAAAGTAATATCTTAGATATTTCCAACCTAAGATATTTACACATAAGCTAACATCTAACATTAGTCTTCTAGGTTAGTTGCTAACCTCTATATTAGTGCTAAACTAGGTTAGGAGCTAACATGACACTTAACAACTAATTAAATAATAATAAACTACATAAATCCAAATAAATTCTAATAAATTACCAAAATACCCTTTTGACTAAAAAGTGGTAATTTGATATCCTAATCACATGGTTAGGCTTACATGATCATGGTTAGTCTCTAGGTTATGAACTTTCTAGGGTTTATACTAGGGTTATACTAGTAAAATCATAAAGTCATAAGCCATGACTTAGAAAATAGTTTTAATCTTACTAAAATTCACAAAAATCATATCATGACTAAAATACCATTAATAAATAATAAAAATAATAAATTTTTAAAAATACCCCAATTTCAGAAAACTGGGTGTTACAGGACGTGAAGACGGCATTTCTCCACGGTGATCTTGAGGAGTTATACATGGAGCAGCCAGAGGGATTCTGTGAGAAGGGCAAGTCACATTTGATCTGCCGGTTGAGGAAGAGCTTGTATGGTCTGAAGCAGGCTCCGAGGCAGTGGTACAGGAAGTTCGAGTCGTTTATGGGGGAGCATGGTTATGCACGGACGACGTCGGATTACTGTGTATTTGTGAGGTATTTTGCCGATGATGATTTCATTATTTTATTGCTCTATGTAGATGATATGCTATTAGTGGGTCGAAATGCCATTAGGATAGCAGAGTTGAAGCGCCAACTGGGCGCAGCCTTCTCTATGAAGGATTTGGACGCAGCGAAGACTATTCTTGGGATGGAGATCAGCCGAGAGAGAGAGAGTCCAAGCTGCTACATTTGTCCCAAAAGAAGTACATTCACCGGGTACTTCAGCATTTCGGTATGGACGGGTCGAAGAAAGTGAGTTGCCCCATTGCGGCTCATTTTATGTTCACTGAGGAGCAGTGTCCATCTACCGAGGACGAAAAGGAAGATATGGAGCGGGTTCCATATGCTTCAGCTGTGGGGAGCCTTATGTATGCTATGGTATGTACGAGGCCAGACATCGCTCATGCAGTTGGCACAGTTAGCAGGTATCTTTCAAATCCTGGAAGGGTACATTGGAGTGCGGTCAAGTGGATTCTACGATATCTTCGGGGCACTGCCGATTGGAGACTTTCTTTTGGTGGTGACAAGCCGAAGCTGGTTGGGTATACCGACGCTGATATGGCTGGAGATGTAGACACGAGACGATCGACTTCGGACTATGTAATGATGTTTGCCGGAGGAGCGGTATCGTGGCAGTTGCGGTTGCAGAAGTGTGTTGCCTTGTCGACGACGGAGGCGGAATACATTGCGGTGACGGAGGCTTGCAAGGAGCTGCTGTGGATGAAGAAGCTGTTGCTGGAAATGGGGCTGAAGCAAGAGCAGTATACTTTGCTTTGCGACAGTCAGAGTGCTATTCACCTTGTGAAGAACCAGACATTTCATAGTCGGTCCAAGCACATAGAGACTCGGTATCATTGGATACGGGATGTGGTTGAGAAGAAGGACGCGGCGCTTGAGAAGGTTCATACTGATGACAATGGAGCGGACATGCTCACGAAGGTTCTACCAAGGGGGAAGTTTGAGTACTGCAGACAGATCGTCGGGATGACGACCTCCTCCACATAGTTGTGAAGGGGGAGATTTGTTGGAGTGGGTGGGGTTCCCAACCTATGTGGAGAAGACCCCGGAGTGCAACGAGCACCGTCTGTGTGTCAGAGAAGCTCGGGGAGGTGACGAGGCCATTCGGAGACGAAGATATCTTGTCAGGCCCTAATTGAACTTACTTAGCTTTTGACAGATTGATTATTCTCGTAGTACCCACCTAGAGTTTGAGTTGGGTCTCTGGAAATATAGAATGAATGTCCCGCTTTGAAAGGAACGCCAAATTTCTATTTGAACATCCAAATCTGGATGAATATCAGCAAAAACATCTTTGAACAGGGTTCTAGCACCATGACAAATGTGTCCGGAAAAAAAGGATCATAGGATTGATCCTTAACTGAGATGCTCGCTAGACCCGTCGTCGCTATAGCTGACAGTAACTATGTCAATGCATGGTAATTGCTTAACCGATAATAGAATGTACCCCCATATATGTGTTCGGATGTAAAATTATGCAAAAATGTTGAATACAAATTAATTTAGATTGGGAGTTATTCTCTAAAAAAAAGGATTGGATATTTTTTTTACTTGGGGCTGAAAGACATAATGATCAACTTGCAGGACTAGACCGATGGAATCCCTTTCTTTCGTTCATAAAGAGGATCTGGTCACTTTGGTGGGTCAGTAAAAAGAAAGAAAATCTGATAGGGAGGCTCTGTGATTCGTCCTGAATTACTTGTCCGCGGTTAATGGTTTATTTATTTCACAATTTATATGGTGTTATTGTTATAGAAGGAGTAAATGAGACAGCTGAAGTCGAATATTCTCGATTCCGATGTGTTGTAACTTCCATCGATCCCGGTATTGACTACAGCCCTGAGGGCTGAGCTATGCAAATGCATGTTTATGTTGTGATTTTGGAAGGATTCTTCCAATGTAACATGTTTCTCTCCTGTCTCTGCATGTTCTCCTTTACATATGGCTCTGTTAAACCTAAAACGGAGGATTGGGAGTGCCCTGAGTTGGTAATTTAGATTGGTTCTATGTAGAATGCAAGTATTATTTTATGCACTTTTAACTTTTATTCTCAGATAAGAAGATAACTTGGACATGAAAGTACAGAAATAACTTAATTTTCTGCACACATTAAGAAGAAAGTATAATATGCTAATTTGTTTTAAATTCAAATTACAGAAAAATCTTATCTTGCATCAAAATTCAAAAAAAAAAAAAAAAAAAAAAAGGGGGGTTTTCTCCTATTTATTGGATAATTCTTGATGTTGATGCCTTCATTTGGATCATTATTGGATAATTGTTGGACAATTTTCTCTAGGGATAATTGAGAGGTAGAGGCATTTCTGATCATTTATTTACCTGACGGTTTTGTTTGAGTTTCAGTGTTATGGAGTCTTTTTTTCCCTAGTACCTAGAGCTCTTGCCAGCTGCAGCAGCCTGTATGTATCTGTCACTTTATTTTGTTGGATATGTTTTTTTTTTAGTTTCAATGGGTATGGTTTTGTTTAAGTTTCAGGTTTGTATTTGTCACTCATTGAAGATATAATTGTTGCTGATGTTGCCTTTATTGTTCTTATAAACTCTTTCTATTTGAGGAGAAATTACAGTGAGCCGGACTCATCGTGCATCTTGATTCTCCTCCACTTGATGACATGGAGATGAGGAGGACTGTTCCAGCCTGCCACTATTTGCCCTCGTCTTCGTGCCATCAAGTGGAGGAGAAACAAGATGCCCGGTGAGCCCATCTCACAGAATAATTTCTCCTATTTGAGAGCTGCAAGAGTTATACTATAGCAATATTTGGTTATTTCAATAACATTTTGCTACTGCCTAATGGGCAATTCAGCAGCAGCATTTTGCGCATCTATAACAGCTTCATTTGTTGTTGTTACCTGTTTCTTACTTTGTTGTTGTGTTGTTGTTCACTTGAGAGAGCTGGAGGTATTCCCTTAGGATTTGAGGCTGTGACAGCAACTTTCTTACTTTGTTGTCGGATATTGTTTTTTACTTTGATATTTTGATGAGGACTTTATTGGATATTTCTTACTTTCTTGTTGTTGGTAACGTGATATTTGCCGATTAATGTCTCCGAATTTGGGATCCTATGGACTATGATGAGTTAACATAGTTTTGGCCATTGTGATGAGATAATTTATAATCAATTGCCTTCATTAGTATATATATGATAATTTTCACTTAGAAATTCAAGTTTAAAATGATACATTAAAGAAGTTTTGTTTGGATGAATGACTTTCTTTTTGGTGCAATTTGATTTTGACGGGTTGGAAATAGTTTTCGTTTCAGTGGAACAGGACAAATTTATTTATCATGATGGAATTGATTTTTGGGTTCAAATTTGGGTTGGAAATAGTGATTCAAAAGAAAATGCTACAGTTCGAGCTCTTATTTTTCATATGAAAATCACTATGTTTAAGGATATTTAAAACAAAAATTTTATTGAGAGGGCCATCACTGCAGTATGGTCGGGGTGAGGTGGCCCACCCTGTGAGCCACACTGTGGCCAGGTAATGGGATGCCTGTACTGGGCTGGGCAGTAGAAAGTGAGGGCATGGCCATTGGCAATTTGCCTTGGCCAACATACCATAGGCAGTAGGATTTGAGTTTGCATTGCTGCATCTAGCATAGGCAGCAGATGGATGTGGGCTTTGGCCATTGGTTTCTCTTTTAATCATAGGCCATAGCCTTGTGTGATAGAGGTATTAGAGGGACTGGCTTGAGTATTTTGTGAGTGTCATGTGTGTATGTTAGTATCAGACTTGGTGTCAGAGTTTTGTGAGAGATTAGTGTCTGTGAGCATCAGTCATGTGGAGATGTGTTAGTGTCTAGAGCCTAAGTGATCTGTCAATGCCTAGTTGGGAGTGTCCTTGGCCTGTGAGAGATAGTGGTGGTGATTGTGGCTGTGTTTGTATAGAAATGTTGGCATTAGGGTATTGGAGAGTGAGAGTATCAGTTAAAATTGGGATTTGAGTTGTCAGAATCATAGATGTTAGAGATTGAGTGTGTGTGTGTTTGGTAATGTGAATTACTTACTGTTTGTGGCAGGGCCTTTGATGTGGCTCGTATTGCATTGCCTGCAAAGGCCCAGGCAGCAGCTGCTGCATTGCAAATGCAGCAGCACTTGCAGCAGCAGGGCATGACCAGGCTTTGCAGCAGCCATGTTGGCTTGCATTGCCAAGTTTATGCAGCAGCTGTGGCAAGGCCATTTGGCACTTGCCTTGGTCAGTTGATCTTTGCAGCAGGAGTTATAGGGGATTTTGTCTATTTGAGTACTGTGGCAGTGAGGGTTTGGTTAGCTTTGGTCAGTCCTTTTAGGAAGTAGGGGGTTGGGACTTTGGTTTAGTTAGTATCAGGAACACTAGAGTGTATCAGAGATGGGTGAGTTAATATGTGTTAGCATAAGGATCTGAGGCCTCGCAAGAATCCCTCTCATTACCTGTGCTTGGGATAGCAGGGGATACATGTATTTCAAATAGGTATGGGATTATATAGCAGGGGACTTATGTGGTCAGTCTAGAGCACATAGAGGTCATGTTCAGCCCAATTAGAGGGCAGGGATGGACACATAGATGCTATACAATCTATGTTGGGGATGGTAATCTAGATGAACTTGAATAATATGGATGGATTTAAATAGCTATGCAACTAGGACTATAACAGGAGCAGCATGCTCAGGATTTGGGTGATCAGTCCCTAACTGATTTGGTGTTATCAGTTATTAACTGATTGGGGTTGCTTTGGGGACACTAGGCCACTACCAGGGCCGGCCCTGAGCAATTGGGGACCCAAGGCAAAACTTTCAAAATGGACCCTCATACATAATATATAAAAAAAGTATAAATAAAACAAAAAATTGTTGTAGTCAAGATTTGAACCAATGACTTATTAAATGTAAGTCTAGCATTGTAACCACTACACCACAATGGTTTTCATTAAAAAAAAGACACATGATACATATTAGTTCTATTATAGACAGTTACATGTTGGTGCCCCCTTTCGTCAGGGGGCCCTGGGCCGTCGCCCGGCCTGCCCTGGGCCAGGCCGCCCCTGGCCACTACAATGAAGTTGCATGTGTTTGGCCATGTTGGCTTGTGGCGTTTGGCCTGTGTTAGAGATAGAGTATCTAGAGATTTACCTAGTATATGTAAAGGGTAATGAGCATGTGGGGTTTACTAATGTAAGGTAGTGTGTAATGCCTAAAGGGAGAGTTAAGAAAAGGGGTATTACCTTGGTATGTAGGTAAATATCTATAAAGTAAAATATTATATAGGTAATGTATAGATATTCTAAGTAGATAATAATTAGATGTGGGTTAACCTAACCTAGTTTGACCTTGATATTGACCAAGGTTGACCAGTTGCCCAAAAGTCAACTGTGAGTCAAATTTGACCTAGATTTGCATATCATAAACTAGATAGTCATGCTGAATTCTAATTTAAACACCATTTAACCTATATACCTCATACATAGGTTCGGGTGACATTACTTTGGACCTCGAATTATATTCTCCGCTCAGGACAATATGTAAGTACATTTTCTGATAGTTCTTTCATTTATTTGATGATTACTGTGATTCAGTTCTAGTATAGTTCTATTTGATTCTCTGTCACTACATGTATTGGTATTATGAATTTATTCACTCGCAACACATGTATTTGACTCGTCTAGTCTCTGTTACTCGAACCACTCACAAGAACCATCTACTCGAAACAACTACAAGTATTAAATATTCAAATCATACAAGAACCATCACTACAAGCAAGATAGCTGTTATCGCTGGGCCCAGCGTGCGACGTGTCGTATTCAACAAGAACCATCATTACAAGAAAGATAGCCGTCGTTACTTGGCACATCGTGCGATGTGCCGTATTTACTCGTCTAAACAAGAAAGATAGCCATCGTCGCTTGGCCGAGCGTACGATGTGCCGTATTTACTCGTCTAAACAAGAAAGATAGTCGTCGCCGCTTGGCCGAGCGTGCGATGTGCCGTATTTACTCGTCTAAATAAGAAAGATATCCATCACACGCTTGCCAAGCGTGCGGTGTGCCATATTTACTCGCTACCCGTTTACATGATAAGAATAGTATTTCAAAACACACTAGATTAGTGACTTGTACTAGAATCACATTGTCTCATGTTTTACAGATTGGACTCGTATCACATTGTTCTAGTTTAGTATTTCAATTTACAGTCTTCATGCCATGCTCTCCTAATTTACTGTGTTTACTTTCCTTGTCTTAATTGTCGATTCTATTTCATTTACATGTCTTAACTTTCTATGATTCATCAAATATAACTGTCTATAACTGCTTTATAGTCTTTGTCATTTACTTGGGATTGCTAGATGAGATGTGCTCGTTCCATCCAGACTGGATATATTTTTCAGATGATTGCCCGAAGGATACGTGTCATACCCATTATGGATCTGAGGAGGGGATAGCTACCTTGGGTCCCGATTCTTAGGAGTGATCAAGAGAGTAGTTTAGTAGACTTGTTTTAGATTCTCTGTTTTGAAATTGTGTTGTAATAAGTGAAGATTTTGACATTGTATTTGAGTTTGTTTCAGATATTATTTTAGTTGTTGTTGAGTCTTTATAGTTATTTAGACTTCTGTGTTATCTTATCGTGCTTAGATTGTGTTTGAGTATCATCATATCTTTACACTTATCCTCCATTCGGAGTTGAGATCTATGACAGGTACATTATATCATGGTGTGAGTTGTTAGTTAGCGACCTAGAACAACGTTCTACCGCTGATTCTGTGGCGTAGGCTGGACGCTGTTACGCACTCGTGCCCCTATACCAGATGCGGGTCGAGACAAAATCATTGTTAATTTTAATATTAAATTTTATTTTAGTGTTAATTTTAACTTGATTTTTAATTTTAATACTAATAAATTAACATTAATATTAGAATTAATATTACTATTTTTAAATTTGATCATTAATATTCACCTTCTAAAAAAAAGCTACGAAAGCAAAGGAAAGGAGAGAATCCGATCATTAATATTCTCCTTTTGTGGTCAATATTTATCTATATCCCTTCCTTAATAAGAGGATAAAATTTTAACCATTAGATTAGAATTGAAATAACATCCAAGGGATATAGCTAATTGTGCTCATTTGCTCATTTAGGAGGTGTGCTCATTGGATATATATATATATATATATATATATATATATATATATATATATATATATATATATATATATATATATATAGGGAGCGGATCAAAAGCCCCCCTTAGAAAACCCCCTAAAAACTCCCCTCACTCTCGGTCGTAATTTAATGTTAATATTAATGTTAATGTTAATATTAATATTTATTTTTATATTAATATTAATGTTAATGTTAATATTAATTTTAATGTTAAGTTTAATGTTAATTTTAATATTTAATGTTAATATTAACATTAATATTAACATTAATATTAACATTAACATTAATATTAACATTAAATTACGGCCGAGAGTGAGGGGGTTTTTAGGAGGTTTCCTAAGGGGGGCTTTTGATCCGCTTCCGGGTTTTCTAAGGGGGACTTTTGATCCGCTTCCATATATATATATATATATATATATATATATATATATATATATATATATATATATATATATATATTCCATATTATTATTCCGAAAAATTTATCTATTTATGTTGATACTGGATGTCTGGATCGATGGGGAGGGATGGGACTTCCACTTGATCGATCATTGGTTTGGTGAGGAGGCGGGAGCCGCGGTTAGGGAGAGTGGGTCACGGGTGCTCCGTATCGGAGGAACTGGATAGGCTGGTTTGGGAGCCTGGTAGGGAGGGCAAGTTTACGTTGAAGTCGGCTTGGGAGACGATGAGACGGAAGCACCCAGTGAATTCGAGGTTGGCAGCGGCGTAGTGCAGGCACTTCCCACTGAAGTGGCGTATTTTGCTGTGGAGGACCATGTATGGCAAGCTTTAGACCGACGAGGTAATTAGAGGTCTGGGTTTTCATATTGTTTCCCGTTGCCACTGCTGCCCGCAGGCAGAGGAAGAGACCATGGAGCATGTTCTTTCGGATGGAGCTCTGGCCCGCGGGGTTTGGGAGTGGTTCGAATCTAAGCACGGCATATCTGGGGGGCGGGAGAGTCTCAGGGAGAGGTTTATGCATTGGTGGATGCCTAACGCCGACGTGGAGGTGAAAGTGACGACGGCGGCGGTGGTGGGTACTCTGGAAAAACAGGAACAAGAATAGTTTAGGTGGGACCCCTTATTCCAAGCAACAGCTCATTGTCGAGATACAGAGACAATGTGACAAGGCCAGAGGGAGCTCCAGAGTAGGGGTGAGGAGATTTCGGTTTTTCCACCGAAACCGACCCGACCCGACCCGACCCGTTTAGAGTGTTCGGGTCGGTTTTTTTCTAAACGGGTCGGGGATCGGTTTAAGAGAGGGAATTCAGCGGTTATCGGTTCGGGTTACGGGTTGGGAATACGGTTCCCGATCCGAACCGAAAACCGATTTTATTTTATTTATAATTATTAAATTACTAAATTACCCCTCTCGAAAACCCTAATATAAAACTCATCATCAGCCCCAGATGAGCCCTACCTTTCTCTCCTCTGCCGCTTCATTTCTCTCCGCCGCTTCGAGAACCCTCTCGTCATTTCTCTCTCCTGAGCCTCTCTCTCTCCTGCTCTCGTGGAGAAGAACGGAACCCTCTCGGCTCTCTGAGTCTCTCTCTCTCTCCTGCTCTCGTCGAGACTCTTTGAGAGTGGCAGAAAAATTATAATGGTTATTCTATTTTGATACTGCATTTGTCTTGCTGTGCTGTATTTTTTCTTCTATTTGATACTGCATTTTTCTTCTATTTTGAGTTGAGAATCTTGAGATGGATCTGATACTGCATTATTCTTTTCATAGCCTGAGATGGACTTTGTTATTTTTACCTGAAAGCCTGGTAGCCTGATGGCCTATGTTTCAAACTATATTTACCTTTGTTATTTTTGGGAGAGGCTGAATAATTTTAATATTTAATTGTAATGGGCCGGCCCATTATATGAAAGCCCATGAACCGACTGAACCGAAAAACCGAACCGATTTATTTCGGTTCGGTTTAAGTTCGGTTTTCAATCAATCCGGTTCGGTTCGGTCTTCAGATTTACCGGTTCGGTTCATGTTCGGTTTTGCTTTTACCGGTTCGGTCTGAACCGAACCGAACCGATGCTCACTGTAACTCCACTTTCCAGTTTTTCTTAAATAAAAAAATAATAATAAAAATTCATTTTCTATACTTATTATTAATTTGGAAACATTTTTAATGAATTAAATATTAGACAATTTTACAATTTGAAATTGTTGTAACAACTTTATATTGTTTTCTTATTTTAAAAACTGTTTTTAAATAATTTATGTAAATATGAAAAGGCAGAGGGTTAAATTGTAATTTTGCTATTAAATTTGGTTGCGGGTTAATTATGAAAAGGAGGAGGGGTTTTCTGCTTATTTGCCATTAGCGGGGGGGGTTTTTTTGCAAATTTTCCATTTTTAATTTGTTTTATAACCGACCGTTCGGAGAGAGAGAGAGAGAGCGGTCATTCATTTCTCCACTCTTCTCTCGAGCTCTCCACTCTTCTCGAGACTTCCGTTCTCGAGCTCTCCACCGACTCTTCGAGTTCCCCGCCGACCCTTCGAGAACTCCGCCGTTCTCGAGCGTTCTTCTCCGGCGACTTCGACGGCGACTCTGATGGCGACGACGACCTTGATGATGACGGCGACTCTGGTGGCGTAGATCTGAGGGAGCGGCGACTTCCATTCCGAGCGAGGCGACTTCGTCCCTGTTGAAGCCGACGACCCCGATGATGATGGCGTTGGCGATGAAGACGATGGCTGGGTCTAGGCGAGCCTTCCTTGACGCCTAGGCGCTGCTCTGACCGAGTCTTCTTCCTTTCTTCTTCCTCGACGAGCTTTGGGCTTCGACTTCCAGAGGGTAAACCCTAACCTAACCCTAATCTCTTCTGTTGGTCAGATCTATGGCAGATCTATGACCTAGACTCTGAGATCCTTTGATCGGTGACGAGATCTAGGGTTTAGCTGTGCTTGTGTGAGATCAATGATGTTCTCTTCTCTTCGAACAGTTTTAACTGTTCAGATCCGATGGATCTAGGGTTTCTGTGGTCCGATCTTGTAGATCGACCCTTGCATGTGGTTATTTTGGGTTGCATGTTAGATCTATGATGTTTCTTTAGTCGATTCTTCGAGATCAAGTTGATCTGTGACTATTTCTGTGGTTGTGATGTTGTTTTCTGAGGAGTTTTTCTCCAGATCTGGTAGTGGTTCCAGATCGGTTGAGAATGGGTTTTCGATGGTGTTTTCCTGTGGGGGATCCAGTGGATCTGTTTCTTTTACTTGCATGCTGTCGGTTGGCCTAGACCTAACAAACCCAGTAGTGACTCTAGGGTTGCTCGGATTCGTTAGGTCAGGGATGGGTTTGTTTTGGAATGTTTCCTTATCCATTTCTGTGTGGATTTTTGGTTGAGATCTGATGTCCTGAATCTTTTCTTTTTGGGACTGAGATCTTGTGTCTAAACACTCTCGTGTCTGACACAGCATGCATGCCATAATTTTGGATATGGATATGATGTTGGTTCCATTTTGCTGAACTGAGATCTCATGGTCAGACACTCTCGTGTCCGACACTGCATGCATATTTTATATATTTTAATTGATGATTTCTACTCTCTCTTTTCTGTTATTTGTTGCTGAGGGATTTTCTGGTGTTGGACCTCTGTCCCGACTGGACTGTGGCTGTACCTACCTGTTCGTATCCGATGTTCGTATCGGATACGAAGTGGCACGGACTCGTGGCTAGAACTTTGATGGACCTTGCTGTAGCCGTGTCCTCTTTCCCGTGTCCGACGTGCGTGTTGGACACCAAGGAGATGATGTGACTTGACCCTGACGTGACTGGCCTTGGACTGTGGGCCTGACCGGCGGTGGACTTTGGCAGTTTGCGGCTATTTATTTGTTGGGCCGGTTGGTGTTTATTCAGAGGGCTTATTTTGTATATTCTTTTGTGGGCTGTTAGTATGGGCTGGGCCATACTGAATGTGTTGTAATATTATTTAATTATGGGCTGGATGACTGTAATTAATTAATTGTTGGGCTGGTTTGGCTGGGCCATGTTGGGCCGGGCTTATATGTTGTAGTTATAATTGGGCTGGTTAAATAGTCGGGTCTGAGCTGATCCTTGGTTTTGGATTAGACCGGGTGGCAGACTGTTGGGTTGGGCCGAGTGGTTGTGGGCCGGCCTGTGAACTTTGCCTTTGGGCAGGACTGTCTGTAGTTTATTTTTTATAAATAATAAATGTTATTTTCCAATTGTTGTGAGTTGATGGAAACATCCTCTCAGAACCAATTTTTATAACTAAAAACAATTAGTTAACTTTTCCTTAATTACTACTGATTAGTATATCTTTACTTAAATAACTTTTAAAACCAAGTTTATAAAACAAACCACTTTTATATATATAAAAAGTTGCAATGCTAACTCTATATATATAATGAGTTTTTGAATTGTAAACTTATAGAAACTCTTAGTGTTAAACACGTAAAACCAAGGGTTGTGTTTAGCATTTGATTTTCCCAGTTAGTAATTAAACCTAGTACTTGTGAACCTCCAAATAAGACTAACTTATTTGGGAAGAATCAAGATAAAGATTTAGTTATTAACCTAGAAGCAACTAGCATAGTTTATTAACCAACTTGTACATCACTATTGTTAACAGGAGAACATCCAGCTAGATTGCCTACCATATTGCTGGAGCCAGGCAAGTACATTCTATGGTTTTGTTCAGTGCATCTTCCTTGTTCTTTATTGCTGACACACTGTGACATGTTCATGATCTTACTTGTTCTTTCATGATCTTATTCATGATCTTACTTGTTCTTTCATGTTCTTACTTGTATCTTGGGGTGGGGAAATACTCTAGATATGTGACTAAACCCGGTTACTTATTCATGATCTTTAGCTTAGGCCTCGCACAGTGCACGCGGGTCCTAAGCCGTACCATTACATGATCTTCCAGGATCCTTTCATGTTCTTTCATGATCTTACCCAAGCCGATCACATATCTAAGTAGTATTTCAAACATATAACACACATGTTCAGGATATTGTTCTTACATTAGTTTCTCTTGATCCTGATCTTGATATTAGTCGTGATCTTTACTGCATCTTACATTGTCATGATCTTTCATGTATCTTTATAGCAGTAGTTCATGATCTTCATGTTCTTTACATACTTGTTCTTATCCTGTTCTTCCAGCATTTATTTTCCATATCATTATGTTATTGTTCATTACCTAGAACTGTGCTTTGCTCCGCTCCTGACTGGATATGTTATGATAGGTGAGATGGAGGCTTTATGTGACACATACTATGGGCATGATACTGCTTTCCTTGAGCCAGCTGGAGCTGCTTGTGATATAGAGGCTGCAGAAGCCTAGTTATCTTCCATTTAGTTGTCTTTCCTGCTTTTGAGACTTTAGTCAGACTTTAGTTACATTTCTGGATGAATGTAATAATAAAATGCTTAGACATGTATTTGAATATTCTGGGATCGTTTATAGATATGCTGTGACATTACTTCTCATTTACTTGACTTGTTAGATTTTCCCTAGTTCTGGTACAGCTTACTTCGTCGTGTCTAACGACGAAGGCTGGGCGTGTCCGACTCGTGTCCGATTATTCGGGAGCGGGACGTGACATGTTTTTAGTGGTGGCCCATGCAGGTCCATCCTAATGGTACCTAGGACTTAGCGTACTATTGGGGGACTTGATTACACTAGGAAAACTTGATCACAGCATAGGAAAATCAGGAAATAAGGGTATATCAGGTATATCAGGTGTATCAGGTATTTTAATATTCTATAAACACTTGTTGTATGTAGGTCTAGGTTATTTTAACAGTTTTCTGTTTTGCAGATAGTTCAAAAGCATGCAACACCAGAACTGTCAATTCACCTGCACTTGACGTTTCCGAACTTTCACTACCTTCTATCACTCTACTATCCCTATGGGTAGTACGTAATTGACGGAGATGTCTGAAGAGTCCCTTGACAACCAGAGGAAGCAGGCCACCATTTTCAAGTCAGACTTGTGGATACACTCTCCGAGCCAGGAAGGACTTCTGATTTCCAGACGCTCAGACACTTGGACTTTTCCGACACCGAGCGCATATCTTGCACCAGAGAGCCGATCGAGAACCTGAAGCCGCCACTGAAGATCATCTCAGCATGTGAGGATCCGACTTCTATGAAGATTAGAGCCACCAGCCTGGAGATTCAGAATGTAGCGCAGACAATGGAATGAGACGGAAAGCTGAAGCACATGAGGGACATGAAGACTTATGACGAAGGCAATAACTAGCTTGGATCCGCAAAACATCGTAACACTCAGTCGGCGTTTCTTCGATCGCACCACCAGTCGCATCATCAGGAGCAGATCTCAGCAGCCAGCACGCCAGCAGTCATATATTCCTACCAGAGCCCTGCACTTCAGCCTCAGCGGGAGATCCAGATTCAGATCCAGCCGACGATCATTTACAATTACTGCCACCTCTCGGGATGCCACTATGAAGAGTGCCGCAAAAGATAGAGTCTATGCTTGTTCTACGGATCGACTGCCCACCAAATCATGGATTGCTGAAGAACGTTGATCACATTGCCCGAGAACAAGCGCGAGGAGCATCAGACTACAGCAAAAGAGAACCACCTTTTCAGAATCAGCAACCACATGGAGTACTACCGCAGGGATCAACCTACGCCAGGACAATTGAAGGAGGTTAAAAAGATTTCCGTTCCGGAGGAATACTGAAGACAGACTAAGGACTGAAGATTTTTGCATGGTTGGAAAAACCATGTATCTTGATTAGCAGCCTAGTTTTTCTTAAATTTCTTTTAGCATCTAGACCATTTCTGGGAACTTCTTGTTTTCTATTTTGGAATCTTGGTTGGTATTCGAAACTTAACTCGAGATATTGTTTCCTATTCGTTGATTGGTACTCCTCCAATCCATTCTTCGCAACCTTGCTCTTTTCGAGATTCTACTCAGGAATTTTGTTTCCTATTCAGGACTAGTTACAATTTGTAAATTTTGTTTCTTTCCGAAGTTCAGTTTTCTATTTGGGGATAGTTGGAATTTGATTTTATTCAGTACTTGTTTCTATTCACCATTCAAGACATCGTTTGAAAACTTCGGTTTCGACCTGTTCCCTATGTGAGATTCGTTTCCTACGTGGCTTGTTTCTACTTGGAAATTATTCTGTTCACAACCTTGCTTCGATCTTGTTCCCTATTTGAAGTATCGCTTGTTTCATGGATATTGTTTTACTCACCCATTGATTCTTTTTCCTATTCATAACTTGATTCCATTCGAAAATTTAAGATCATGTTTCCTATTTCGAGACTTTGTTTTGTTCGTGATTTTGCCTCCCATCCAAGATTTACCAGACTTTGAATTTCAGTTCCTACTCACAACTCGTTGAGACTGTGTTCCCTATTCCAAATCTTGTCTCCTCATTGAGATTTTCTATTCGAGAATTTGTTCCTTATTCACGACTTTGTTGATACTTGATTTTCTATTTTCCATTGTGTACTTTATTGGAGATTTCGTTTTCTATTCAAGTTTTCATTGTTATTCGAGATTTTATTGAAACTCGTTTCCAGTGCGGAATTTTATTTCTTATTTTGAAACTTGTCTTCTATCCGATACCTTGCCTCAGTTCGTCCTTTGAGACTCTGTTATCCTTTCAAGATAACGTCCCATATGTGGAATCTTGTTACCATTTCCGATATCAGTTGATATTCCGTCATAATTTGAAACTTTGTCCTGTCTGAATTTTAAATCCCCCTGGCTGCCCTTTTGTACTCACTGATTGGATCCCTTGTCATTTTTAGTACCTAATAAACTCATGTATTCTAACAGTCAGGTAATTTCACCATTTCCATGACTTGGACTATTGAAATTCATTTTGAATTCCTTGAAACTCTTTTGAAATTCCTAGGGATAAAGTCGAGAGGCTATTCGATGACCTACTGTGGCATGACAGTTGCGCGCTGCAGCCATTAGCTGGATTATGGAGACTGAGGGTTCACTGCAGCCAGTAGCGCACTGGCGAGGCAGGAACTTTAAGTTGAAGTGATTTCAGACATTCATAGGTTTCGGGTATTATTGAGACTTTGTCCTAAACTCTTCATATTTAGATCTCTTGAGTTGCTTCGTCGATAATTATTTGAAAATGAATAAAGTTGATATGTTATTCGGTAACATATTGTTATTTAAGTCATGGAACCGAAAATTCACTGCAGCCATACATGCACTGGCGGGGCAGGGATTCTAAGTAAAGTGATTTCAAATATCTATATGTTTCCGGATACCATAGAAACTATATTCCATTTTCATATAATTATTGGTTTCGAGAATCACAAACCCTTGCACGTTCATCCTGATTTGATAATGTATCTCCTGAGTATTGCGTACGTCTCCTCAATCAACCCTGGGTAAAAATTTCTTCTAGCATTTTATCGTTAGACCATTGAATTCCTCAAAATTATATATTACCAGATTGTGATTCTGTACTTCGTTGTGGGTTGTCCAAACTTCGATCTTAAGTCATGTCTATCTGACCATGATTTTCTATCTTGTTCTTGTCTACCTGTGTTAATATATCGATTTTTGATCGTACTTAATAATTGTGTCTTCATGATTTTGCTCCTCTTAGTTGTAATTGGAATTCCTTCCACTTCGTGACTATTTGATCCTCGATCCTTGTCAAGCATGATATCCCAAACTTCTTGTGTATACTTGGACTCAAGGCTTATAGCGTCATGGATCGACAAAAGCACTAAGCGGACAACAGCAGATGGTCACTGGAGTTAGCAGTTAGAAGCAGAGTGTTCCTGAAGAATCTCGCCGATCAGAGGCACCATTCATTTTGGCAGAGGCGGAAGGTTCAGTCCGAGATTCAGCGGGCCTGTCGACGTGATGACGCGGATTGGCGAGGTGGCATACCGACTAGCGCTTCCAGCTAGCTTGGAGGGAGTACACGACGTTTTCTACGTATCTCAGCTTCGACGATACATTCCAGACCCGAGCCATGTGGTGGACTATTCAGAGCTGGAGGTGGGCCCGAGATTGACTTACGAGGAGCAGCCAGTAGAGATCCTCGACCGGAGGGAGAAGCGACTGCGGAACCAGATCATTCCTCTTGTCCGTGTCATGTGGAGACACCACTCTCCGGAGAGTCCACATGGGAGGGCGAGGACGAGATGCGGGAGAGAGATCCCACTTTGTTTGCCTAATTGTATTTTGATAATTGAAACCTTTAAATACAATAAATGGCTTGAGCTTGAATCTTCCTTGTGTTTTTGCCTTGATTGTTTTGTTGTCCTTCGAATTTCGAGGACGAAATTTTTTTTGAGGGGGGGATAATTTGTAACTCCACTTTCCAGTTTTTCTTAAATAAAAAAAAATAATAAAAATTCATTTTCTATACTTATTATTAATTTGGAAACATTTTTAATGAATTAAATATTAGACAATTTTACAATTTGAAATTGTTGTAACAACTTTTATATTGTTTTCTTATTTTAAAAACTGTTTTTAAATAATTTATGTAAATATGAAAAGGCAGAGGGTTAAATTGTAATTTTGCTATTAAATTTGGTTGCGGGTTAATTATGAAAAGGAGGAGGGGTTTTCTGCTTATTTGCCATTAGCGGGGGGGGGGGTTTTGCAAATTTTCCATTTTTAATTTGTTTTATAACCGACCGTTCGGAGAGAGAGAGAGAGAGCGGTCATTCATTTCTCCACTCTTCTCTCGAGCTCTCCACTCTTCTCGAGACTTCCGTTCTCGAGCTCTCCACCGACTCTTCGAGTTCCCCGCCGACCCTTCGAGAACTCCGCCGTTCTCGAGCGTTCTTCTCCGGCGACTTCGACGGCGACTCTGATGGCGACGACGACCTTGATGATGACGGCGACTCTGGTGGCGTAGATCTGAGGGAGCGGCGACTTCCATTCCGAGCGAGGCGACTTCGTCCCTGTTGAAGCCGACGACCCCGATGATGATGGCGTTGGCGATGAAGACGATGGCTGGGTCTAGGCGAGCCTTCCTTGACGCCTAGGCGCTGCTCTGACCGAGTCTTCTTCTTTTCTTCTTCCTCGACGAGCTTTGGGCTTCGACTTCCAGAGGGTAAACCCTAACCTAACCCTAATCTCTTCTGTTGGTCAGATCTATGGCAGATCTATGACCTAGACTCTGAGATCCTTTGATCGGTGACGAGATCTAGGGTTTAGCTGGGCTTGTGTGAGATCAATGATGTTCTCTTCTCTTCGAACAGTTCTAACTGTTCAGATCCGATGGATCTAGGGTTTCTGTGGTCCGATCTTGTAGATCGACCCTTGCATGTGGTTATTTTGGGTTGCATGTTAGATCTATGATGTTTCTTTAGTCGATTCTTCGAGATCAAGTTGATCTGTGACTATTTCTGTGGTTGTGATGTTGTTTTCTGAGGAGTTTTTCTCCAGATCTGGTAGTGGTTCCAGATCGGTTGAGAATGGGTTTTCGATGGTGTTTTCCTGTGGGGGATCCAGTGGATCTGTTTCTTTTACTTGCATGCTGTCGGTTGGCCTAGACCTAACAAACCCAGTAGTGACTCTAGGGTTGCTCGGATTCGTTAGGTCAGGGATGGGTTTGTTTTGGAATGTTTCCTTATCCATTTCTGTGTGGATTTTTGGTTGAGATCTGATGTCCTGAATCTTTTCTTTTTGGGACTGAGATCTTGTGTCTAAACACTCTCGTGTCTGACACAGCATGCATGCCATAATTTTGGATATGGATATGATGTTGGTTCCATTTTGCTGAACTGAGATCTCATGGTCAGACACTCTCGTGTCCGACACTGCATGCATATTTTATATATTTTAATTGATGATTTCTTCTCTCTCTTTTCTGTTATTTGTTGCTGAGGGATTTTCTGGTGTTGGACCTCTGTCCCGACTGGACTGTGGCTGTACCTACCTGTTCGTATCCGATGTTCGTGTCGGATACGAAGTGGCGCGGACTCGTGGCTAGAACTTTGATGGACCTTGCTGTAGCCGTGTCCTCTTTCCCGTGTCCGACGTGCGTGTTGGACACCAAGGAGATGATGTGACTTGACCCTGACGTGACTGGCCTTGGACTGTGGGCCTGACCGGCGGTGGACTTTGGCAGTTTGCGGCTATTTATTTGTTGGGCCGGTTGGTGTTTATTCAGAGGGCTTATTTTGTATATTCTTTTGTGGGCTGTTAGTATGGGCTGGGCCATACTGAATGTGTTGTAATATTATTTAATTATGGGCTGGATGACTGTAATTAATTAATTGTTGGGCTGGCTTGGCTGGGCCATGTTGGGCCGGGCTTATATGTTGTAGTTATAATTGGGCTGGTTAAATAGTCGGGTCTGAGCTGATCCTTGGTTTTGGATTAGACCGGGTGGCAGACTGTTGGGTTGGGCCGAGTGGTTGTGGGCCGGCCTGTGAACTTTGCCTTTGGGCAGGACTGTCTGTAGTTTATTTTTTATAAATAATAAATGTTATTTTCCAATTGTTGTGAGTTGATGGAAACATCCTCTCAGAACCAATTTTTATAACTAAAAACAATTAGTTAACTTTTCCTTAATTACTACTGATTAGTATATCTTTACTTAAATAACTTTTAAAACCAAGTTTATAAAACAAACCACTTTTATATATATAAAAAGTTGCAATGCTAACTCTATATATATAATGAGTTTTTGAATTGTAAACTTATAGAAACTCTTAGTGTTAAACACGTAAAACCAAGGGTTGTGTTTAGCATTTGATTTTCCCAGTTAGTAATTAAACCTAGTACTTGTGAACCTCCAAATAAGACTAACTTATTTGGGAAGAATCAAGATAAAGATTTAGTTATTAACCTAGAAGCAACTAGCATAGTTTATTAACCAACTTGTACATCACTATTGTTAACAGGAGAACATCCAGCTAGATTGCCTACCATATTGCTGGAGCCAGGCAAGTACATTCTATGATTTTGTTCAGTGCATCTTCCTTGTTCTTTATTGCTGACACACTGCGACACGTTCATGATCTTACTTGTTCTTTCATGATCTTATTCATGATCTTACTTGTTCTTTCATGTTCTTACTTGTATCTTGGGGTGGGGAAATACTCTAGATATGTGACTAAACCCGGTTACTTATTCATGATCTTTAGCTTAGGCCTCGCACAGTGCACGCGGGTCCTAAGCCGTACCATTACATGATCTTCCAGGATCCTTTCATGTTCTTTCATGATCTTACCCAAGCCGGTCACATATCTAAGTAGTATTTCAAACATATAACACACATGTTCAGGATATTGTTCTTACATTAGTTTCTCTTGATCCTGATCTTGATATTAGTCGTGATCTTTACTGCATCTTACATTGTCATGATCTTTCATGTATCTTTATAGCAGTAGTTCATGATCTTCATGTTCTTTACATACTTGTTCTTATCCTGTTCTTCCAGCATTTATTTTCCATATTATTATGTTATTGTTCATTACCTAGAACTGTGCTTTGCTCCGCTCCTGACTGGATATGTTATGATAGGTGAGATGGAGGCTTTATGTGACACATACTATGGGCATGATACTGCTTTCCTTGAGCCAGCTGGAGCTGCTTGTGATATAGAGGCTGCAGAAGCCTAGTTATCTTCCATTTAGTTGTCTTTCCTGCTTTTGAGACTTTAGTCAGACTTTAGTTACATTTCTGGATGAATGTAATAATAAAATGCTTAGACATGTATTTGAATATTCTGGGATCGTTTATAGATATGCTGTGACATTACTTCTCATTTACTTGACTTGTTAGATTTTCCCTAGTTCTGGTACAGCTTACTTCGTCGTGTCTAACGACGAAGGCTGGGCGTGTCCGACTCGTGTCCGATTATTCGGGAGCGGGACGTGACACTCACCCCTACTCCAGAGTACACGAGGAGGCATAGAAATTTTATAGGTGGCACCATGAATTGTAATTTTGTGTAGCAGATCATATGTGTGTGTTTTTGTTTCCTCATAGGTATCTCTGTTCTGTTGGTAGGGGAACATAGGGTTTGGGTGCTGTTCATATATATATATATATATATATATATATATATATATATATATATATATATATATATATATATATATATATATATATATATATATCAAGCAATGGGTAATTGTGACGAACTCGCCTCCACTGGAGCTCGAACTCCGACCACTTGGGCCGCATGCATCTCACTTAACCACTAGACTAGAGGTCATTTGCAATATATATATATATATATATATATATATATATATATATATATATATATATATATATATATATATATATATATTCCCAGGAGGTCCCGGCTAGGGATGGCAATGTCCCTCCGAACCCGACGGGGACCCGATTTTTTTACCCGATGGGGGTGGGTTTGGGGATTTAAAAACGGAGATGGAGGCGGGGATGGGGATTAAAATAATTCCCCGATCGAGTACGGGGATGGGTATGGGTATCGTACTCCCCGCCCCGGTAAATCTCCGACCCCGATTACTTATACGGCCATATCCATGTGTGCAACCCATTGGAAATGGTATATGTTCATGATCTATCTAGTAGTATATTTTATGAAAACCATGTTTTATTAACATGCTTTGTACTTTTTTTCGGAATGAAAATAATTTTTAAGCTTATAATGTACATAAAAAATTATTAACGGACGAGAGACGGAGACGAAAAAATTTGGCCTCGAAAGTGTTAACGGGACGAGGACGGGAACGAGGATGGGGATGGGGACGGGGAATGCATTGTTTAGCGGGGAAGGGGATGGGGGTAAAAATTAAATTCAACGGGGAACGGGGATGGGGATGGGGGTTCAAATACTACTCGGGTATGGGGATGGGGGATATGGTCCCCGGCCCCTACCCGCCCCGTGGCCATCCCTAGTCCCGGCCACTCCATTTTGTAGGCTCGAACGTTTTGCCTTTTGATTAATATATGATTTTTTTCCCTTAATATATATATATATATATATATATATATATATATATATATATATATATATATTGGAACCACTACAACAAAAAGACCTATTAATGACGCTTGATAAGTGGAATTCATGACGGCTGATAAAGAAGCGTCATCAAAGTTCAGCAAGACTCCATTCTATGACGGTGTCCAATATAAACGTTATTGATAGTCTTTCAGTCATACGAGCGTTATGAAAAAAGCACCAAAATTTAAGTCAAAACCTCCACTCCCCCGCACTTCTTCCGCACTTAAGAAAAAACCTCAACCAAGAAGCTCCACAGCTACACCCCCAAGGCCTTCGAAGAAGCCCTAATTTTCCAGATCAAGTCCCCCCCCCCCCGGCTCCCTCCATCCTCGCCGTCCGTCCCGCTCTCCTGGCTCGCCTCCGCCATCCGCCGCCTCTCCGCCACCCTCTCCTCCTTCGCCTCCCTCCTCTCCGACCCCTCCCTCTCCCCCTCCGTCGTCGATCTCTCCTCCCACCTCGACTCCTCCGCCTCGCTCCTCGACGCCGCCAACTCCATCTCCGCCGCGAATCCGTCCCCCTCTGGGACCCGGAACCCGCATCGCCCCCCCTCGCCTTCCCCCTCTCTGTCCCTCCCCCGCCGCGCGGGAGAGCCACCACCTCCGTCCGCAGTGCCGTCTACGCCGTCGAGGCGGTCTCTGCCCTCGTGGTCGGCTCCGTCCTCGCCGACCTCGGCCACGCCTCCCTCCCCAAAAATCCTCTAATTTTTGACCTAATTTTTATCAGTAGGTTAGGGCTTATTTTTTATTTCCTAGCTTCCTATTCATTCCTTTCCTGTAGAAAAAATTCAGCCATGGCGAGCAACGACAGCGAGCGGAGGGACGAGGTGGATTCGGCCGAGGCCATCCTCAACGACATCAATGTTTTTTTGTTTTGTTTTTTGTGACAGCTTCCGTCTACAATCGGCCATCCTCAATGTCGTCTTCCCTAGATGCGGCAGGCCTGCGATCCTCAGAGAGATGTCATTCGATTAACATCATCTGCCTGGCTCATGGATGAGGTATTGTATCAACTTATTTCTTGAAAACATTGATGGATATCCAAAACTTTGACTTTTAATTTACATATTGAAATAGATTCGGACCAGGATGCTAATCTTTTTTTTCTACTATCACTACCAAAATTTATCGATTTAGCGACGGCCCTATCCGTCGCCAATCTGACGGGAATTACTATTAGCGACCGATCACTAACGGGTTTTGGCCAAAAAAATCTGTCGGCAATCAGCTCGTCGCTAATAACGGTCCGTCCCTACGTAGTCGTCAAGCGACGGAATAGCGACGGCATTTCGACTTCACAATACGAAGCATTAGCGACGACTTGCCGACGGACTGTCGTCCATTTCAAGTATTAAGTACTGAACTGTGAAGACAATAGCGACGTAAAGGTCCATCGGTAACCCGTCGTAATAGCGTATCAGAGTGTATCGTTCTGTCGCTAATCCGTCGACCGTCGTCGGTAACACACGACGGATGAGCGACGGTATGCTGACGGAATATCCGTCGATCAGGTTCTGGAAATTCTTGTCATTTCCAGCACCATGGCGACGGAATAGTTGTCGCTATTCCGTCGATAACTATCGACGGAATACGGACGGATTATCCGTCGAGCATGTTCTGGAAATTCTTGGTATTTCCAGAGCAAGGGCGACGGAAAGGTCGTCGCTATTCCGTCGAACTATATACCATGCCGACAGATATTCCGTCGTCCACCCGTCGCTACATGGAAACATTTTTAAATCTCCAGTTAGCGACGGATGTGCCGTCGAAAAGTAGTCGAAAATTGGTAATATCCGTCGCACAACGGTCACAAGTCCGTCGCTAACTGAGAATATTTTGAAAAAAAATTACAGCGCTTTCTCTGTTCGCAAAAATATGCATAAACCAAACCAATATATAATGCACACCAATTATCCAACAATCACATAGACCAAATAGATAATGTACACCAATTATCCAAGAATCACATAGACCAAATATGCACATACGAATTTAATGCACACGAATTATCCAAGAATCATATAGACCAAACCAAATTAATATAAAATAGACATCAATTATCCTGAAGAGTAACCTAATATCCGTCGTTATAATCCGATCATAGCACAAATATTCCAAAATTCCCACAAATATTCCAAAATTCCCACAAATATTCCAAAACACATAGGAAAATCGACTTTGGCCTCAACAAAGACCGCAAGTCAGACGATGAATCCTCACAGCCAGGGATCATAGTTGCGTTGAGGCATGTACCATTCTATCAGCCACTTTGCATACGAAGGCTCAATCTGGTTGAGGTCTTCTGTAGGGACAGGAGGGTCGGTCCCGATGCTACTACTCTCTGACGGTGGCTCCTCCTTAACTTCAAGCTTGGGAGCAATCTCTTCCCTGATGGTCATCGGTTCTTCCTTGACCTCGACCTTTGGTAACACCTCCTCCTTAACAGTCACCGGCTCTTGTTTGACGACGGGGACTTCCTCCGTGTCGACCTCCAAAGGTTTCTTGCCTTGACCCCTTCCTCGACTAGCAGCACCACCTCGACGAGTCCTAAGAGCCATCTTTCTGACAACAGAAATTTTCATATAGGGTAAAGAAATTTACTCAAATTATAAAAGTTGTGACGTTGGTTTTTTGCGTTCATCATCATTAGAGGGAGCAGCACTGGAAAAGTTGTGACATTGGTAGCATGAGAGAGTAAAAATCTGTATCACAAGACTAACAGAATTACTATGTAATCATGTACTCACCAATAACCGGATGTAACTGGAGTTGTTGGGCCTATCGTGCAGTAATTTGTGGATCCGCTGGTATAGGCCGGATGTACTTAGTATCTAGTGTATCAGCTTAGTATCGGTCTATCGGTTTGGTATAGGACGTATCAAATTGGTATTGGTCTTAACAAATTGGTATCGTCCTATATCCGATATGTAATGTATCAGCCGAATAGCTAGGATTCATATTGGCCTTATCGATTTGGTATCGATCATATCCGATAGGTATCGGCCGTGTTGGATTAGTATAGACTATTTCGGATTAGTATCATGGAAGGTTTAGTAATAACTGTACTTGGATTTCTCTCTTCTCGAGCTAGAATACCATTGCAAGAGAATCATCATATCGTGATTGGCCAGTTACAGTAACATACATACTTCCTTTTCCATCAGGAAAAGCGAGATTGAAAAGGAAGTATGTATGTTCTGTAACTGGCCAGCTACGCTCTCGTGACTCTCTTGCAATGGTAATCTAGCTCTAGAAGAAAGAAATCCAAGTACAGTTGTTACTAAACCTTCCACGATACTAATCCGAAATGGTATATAATAATCCAACACGGCCGATACCTATCGGATATGACCGATACCAAATCGATAAGGCCAATATGAATCCTAGCTATACGGCCGATACATATCGGATAGGACGATACCAATTCGCTAAGACCAATACCAACCGATACGGCCCATACCAAAACGATAGATCGATACTAATCCGATACGGTCAATACTTATAAGTACCTATGGTCCAGGAGGTTGATCCGCTAGTACATCCATATACGATCAACGAAGTAACGATCCATTTCAATTTGGATGTGAAAATCTGTATGGTAAGACAAACTAAACATAATCAGTTCTATTTCACATGCTTAATTGCCAAGTATGGGAACAAATGGCTCAGAACACAACCCAAAATTCATTCTAGCATACATTAGTGTGAATCATCTACGTTCTGTACATATGGTGTAGTATATGTTCTTATCGTATCTAGTATCTGAAGGATATAACAAAATCAAGATGAACTCACATAATGTAATACTAAGACATCATCTACTACTATATAAGATATAGTGATAGGTTGTCGTATCATCATTGCCGAGAGATGAGAGTCGGAGGACAGTCAACTTTATCTACGGATACATAATTTCTGCCTCGCCAGTCGAATGGCTTAATTGCCAAGTATGGGAACGGATGGCTCAGAACACAACCCAAAATTCATTCTAGCATACATTAGTGTGAATCATCTATGTTATGTACATATGGTGTAGTATATGTTCTTATCGTATCTAGTATTTGAAGGATGTAACAGAATCAAGATGAACTCACATAATGTAATACTAAGACATCATCTACTACTATATAAGATATAGTGATAGGTTGTCGTATCATCATTGCCGAGTGAGCCAAAGGCATGCAGCCACTTCCCTCCCTCCATTCACCCTCTCCCTCTCTCACGCTATCAACGTCACAACTTTTCTACCTCAAGTTCTGATCAAGCATCTTCCTTCTCCTCTCCTCCACCATGGCTCTGAACCCATCTGCTCATCCCTACTTCCCTTCTTCTTATTTGACTCTCTCAGCCACATATGATATCCAGCTCAAGTGTAGAGTCGGGGGAGAAGAAGTGGGCAGGAAGAGGAGGGGGAAGCAGCACAGCCGGCGGCATGACCCGGAGGAAGTACAGAGGTTTTTTTCAACATACGTAGGAGAACTATAAGGATATATCTTTTCACAACATATCACCTTTTCAAAGACCCTTACTATGACAACCATGTTACCGCGGTGTCGGAAGACTAACATGTCATAATTTTCTAAGCCGTGTGTTTTGACATAATCCTCCAAACTCTTTCCTGCTATGTAATAATGCAAGATTACTACATAGGAGGAAAGAGTTGGGAGGATTATGTCAAAACATACGGCTTAAAAACTTATGACATGTTAGTCTTCCGACACCGCGGTAACATAATATTCACATGAAGGGTCTTTGACAAGGGGACATGTTGTGAAAAGATATATCCTTATAGTTCTCCTACGGATGTTGAAGAAAACCTCTGTACTTCCTCCGGGTCATGCCGCCGGCTGTACTTCTTCTCCCTCCTCTTCCTGCCCACTTTTTCTCCCCCGACTCTACACTTGAGCTGGATATCATATGTGGCTGAGAGAGTCAAATAAGAAGAAGGAAAGTAGGGAGGAGCAGATGGGTTCAGAGCCATGGTGGAGGAAAGGAGAAGGAAGATGCTTGATCAGAACGGATGGCTCAGAACACAACCCAAGATTCATTCTAGCATACATTAGTGTGAATCATCTATGTTCTGTACATATGGTGTAGTATATGTTCTTATCGTATCTAGTATCTGAAGAATGTAACAGAATCAAGATGAACTCACATAATGTAATACTAAGACATCATCTACTACTATATAAGATATAGTGATAGGTTGTCGTATCATCATTGCCGAGGGATGAGGGTCGGAGGACAGTCAACTTTATCTACGGATACATAGTTTCTGCCTCGCCAGTCGAATGGCTGCAGGGACTATGTCCTGATCACCATGTCGTACCGTAGACTAATGCAAATGGAGCTGGAAATATCCGTCGCTAACCGGTCACTGGTCCGTCGGTAACTGAGAATTTTTTTGAAAAAAAATTGCAGCACTTTCCCTGTTCACAAAAATATGCATAAACCAAACCAATATATAATGCACACCAATTATCCAACAATCACATAGACCAAATATGCACATACGAATTTAATGCACACCAATTATCCAAGAATCATATAGACCAAACCAAATTAATATAAAATAGACATCAATTATCCTGAAGAATAAGTGGGACGAGCACGGATACTTTGACAAAGGAGACCACCATGCTGTCAGGAACCTCTCACTCGAGCTCTACACGAAGGATGTCCACTTGAGCTCCGGGGCAAAGTTTTGGCTCGGAGCAAGAATCTGTTGACGGAGCACATCCACCATGCTGTCAGAAAAAAATAGTAACGGTGAGAGACCCATATGAGTAGGACGTATACTCTGATAATATCTCCTCCAACACTCAATCCCACTACTGATATCATTCTTGTAAAGGTGATCTCTCAAAGTATACGTCCTACTCAGATGGATCTCTCAGAGTATTCTCTCTTGTTGGTTGTCGTATCATCATTGCCGAGGGATGAGGGTCGGAGGACAGTCAACTTTATCTACGAATACATAGTTTCTGCCTCGCCAGTCGAATGGCTGCAGGAACTATGTCCTGATCACCATGTCGTAGTCCAATACAATCCAGAGATTGACACAGTTCTAATTCATATATGTAGTCCAATACAAATAGTCTAATACAAAAACAACCCCAATACAAATAGTCCAATACAAATAAGTACTAATAGCTAATGAGAACCACGCTGCTCACGCAAACGCTCAGTGATATGATCACGCAACCACCTCAAAAAAGCGAGATCTTTGGCGTGAGGAGAGATGTCGTCCCTTGCAAGGACTGCATGAAGAGAACTCCCGGTCTCACTAGCTACCGGTGCTGGATGAATAGAACTCCCGGTCTCACTAGCAACCGGTGCCACTTTCTCCTTAACTGTAGGAGGAGCCACCTCAGCATTCACTGTTTTACTCAAACGACGTGCCGCTCCTCGGGTCATGGGTGCTATCTGGTAAGATCGATAGTCACAAATAATATAATTGTAACATAAGCAAGCTAACTAAAGGAACCATCATGTAATTTGAGTACATTTTCGAAAGCCGATAAAGTATAAAAAATTCGATTTTTTGCCAAGTGTGAGAACGGATGGCTCAGAACACAACCCAAGATTCATTCAAGCATATATTAGTGTGAATCATCTATGTTCTGTACATATGGTGTAGTATATGTTCTTTTCGTATTTAGTATCTGAAGAATGTAACAGAATCAAGATGAACTCACATAATGTAATACTAAGACATCATCTACTACTATATAAGATATAGTGATAGGTTGTCGTATCATCATTGCTGAGGGATGAGGGTCGGAGGACAGTCAACTTTATCTATGGCTACATAGTTTCTGCCTCGCCAGTCGAATGGCTGCAGGGACTATGTCCTGATCACCATGTCGTACCATAGATTAATGCAAATGGAGCTGGAACTGGAGCCAAAATACAGTACTACTTCACCATGTCGTACCATTTTACTCTCTCTCTCTCTCTCCTCCCCCTCCTCCGGCGCACTCACTCTCTCCGGCGCTCTCGCACTACTAATTCCTATGTGTTTTAAGTGTGAGAACGGATGGCTCAGAACACAACCCAAAATTCATTCTAGCATACATTAGTGTGAATCATCTATATTCTGTATACATATCGTATAGTATATGTTCTTATCGTATCTAGTATCTGAAGGATATAACAGAATCAAGATGAACTCACATAATGTAATACTAAGACATCATCTACTACTATATAAGATATAGTGATAGATTGTCGTATCATCATTGCCGAGGGATGAGGGTCGGAGGACAGTCAACTTTATCTACGGCTACATAGTTTCTGCCTCGCCAGTCGAATGGCTGCAGGGACTATGTCCTGATCACCATGACGTACCGTAGATTAATGCAAATGGAGCTGGAAATATCCATCGCTAACCGGTCACTAGTTCGTCGCTAACTGAGATTGTCACATACACATATGTATATCACAGCTAGATGTATAGATATATACATCTATATAGAAGCACACAACTGATAGAACTCGTACTGTCCTTGAGACAGTGAACATATACACCATGAATCCAAACCCATATTCACATTTACTAATCCAAACACCACCAAACTAATGGATAACACCCAATATGGATAACACATTATTTAGCCAATATATAAACGCAGATGAATTTGAGAAGCAAAGCCCCCCGCCGCCCCCGACCAAAGCCCGCCGCCCCAAGCCCGCCACCCAGTAGTTCGGTTGCATATATATATGAAGAGTGCTTATGGCTGTGCGTCGGTTGCAAATACCCCCGACGCCCCCGCCCCAAGCCAGCTGCCCAGCCCCCGACGCTGCCGCCCCAGCCCCCGCCGCCCCAAGCCCACCGCCCAGTCCCCGACCCAAGCCAGCCGTCCAGCCCCCGACGTCCCAGCCCCAAGCCCGCCGCCCAGCCCCCGACGCCCCAGCCCCAAGCCCGCCTCCCAGCCTCCGACGCCCCCGTCCCAAGCCCACCGTCCAGCCCCCGACCCAAGCCAGCCGCCCAGCCCCCGACGGCCCAGTCCCAAGCCCGACGCCCCTGCCCCAAGCCCACCGCCCAGACCCCGACCCAAGCCAGCCGCCCAGCCCCCGACGCCCCAGCCCGAAGCCCGCCGCCCAGCCCCCGACGCCCCCGCCCCAAGCCCACCGCCCAGCCCCCGACCCAAGCCAGCCGCCCAGCCCCGGACGCCCCAGCCCCAAGCGCGCCGCCCAGCCCCCGACGCCCCCGTCCCAAGCCTGCCGCCCAGCCTCCGACGCCCCCGCCCCAAGCCCGCCGCCCCCGCTGCCCCTATACGACACCGCGCGAGAGAGAGAGAGAGATCGAGAGAGAGTGAGTTACCTTCGGGAGAGAGAGAGGAGAGGACGCCGACACCGACGCCGATCACCGAAGCCGACACCGGCGAGAGAGAGAGAGAGGAGAGAGAGTGAATTTGGGAGGAATGCGAAAAGTTTTCCCCGCCGTTTTATTTAAAGTCTGGTGCGTATATTTAGCGACGGACTAGCGACGGCTAGTAACCCGTCACCCAGTAGTCGCCCTGTTTGATACTTGCCGACTGAATATCCGTCGCTACGTAGTCGAAGAAATGTCTCGCCAATTCTCTACACAATTCCCGCCAAATAATCGACTGAGTAGCGACGCCTCTGGTTCCGTCGCTATATCTCCGACACCCTAGCGACGGATGTGCGACCTTTCCTCCCCCTAAAATTAAAATAAAAAATATAAAGGCGTGTGGTCGGTATTCCGTTGGCGTGCTGCCACGAAGCCGTCGCTAAAAATTTTCGTCGCTAATTGTCCGTCGCTAATTTACTGTATTTTGGTAGTGTATTTGAAATCGTTAAATAGTATTCCATATTGTTTGGGTTTTGGTTACATAGGTTGCAGATATTATACTCAAACTCTCATTAATGATGTTTGAATGAGAATTGTCAAAATTTATTCGTCTCCTTAAACCTGTTATTTTGGTTAATGGCCTAGCGGATGGAATACGATATGTCGTGTAGGTAAGGTGTAGAGGTAGAAAAATACCTAATCAGTTTTTAATCTCTTGCGGTATCTGTAATGGAGAGTTATCAACTGAATGATAGTATTTTCTAAGAAAACCTTCAAGGATAATGTAGAATATATTACAGTCTTACTTCTTACGATCTTGGTTCGGATTATAAATTGAAAACTTTAAATAATTAGAAGAATATTGAGGGATTAATAACTTAACTAGTTGCTTCGCTTTCATATGGATCACCAACATATCAAAGATGACTTGAATATGTGGCAGACTTTTTCCATGAAGGTGTATGAAGCACTGTGTGGTAGGCCATAAATGATTCATAAGCAATGGTGGCAGTAGCTCAGAGGGTTGGGGTCCATGTAGTGGGTGACCTATGAATTCAGTATCGGGGGGTTGTGGGAAGTATAAAGGAGAGGGATGGTTTGCCTATTGTTCGACAACATAGATGAGAATAGTTCATGAAGGGCAGTGTAGTCTAACTGCGTCTCTTATGTGGGGAGGGAGAAGAGAGACTTGGTGGTGGAGAGGAGGTCACTGAGTCACTATGGTATTATAGATGGAAAGCAAAGAAAACACGATGCATAGTCTAGAGATGTACTTTCTACTGATTACCAGATTGTTGATTCATTGAACTGTTGTTTCCTATCTTTCCGTGACTGTTCATAGCTAAGTTAAATATTGATGAATTTAGGAAGTATGGGCAAGTACTTGAAATATTTAGTATTTGATACATTGGGACACAATGTTCTTTACCTTATGTAAATTTTTAACAAGTTCACATATGTTCAATGAAAGCCAGATAGATGCAATGTCAGACGCAGATGAATTTTGATGACTTTTATTAAGGAGATTTATCCTATATCTAAAATGGTGTCTAGGACTATAGATATGATGACAAGTATGATGTGGAAAATAAAAAACATGTAGGGTACGCCAATGCTTGTTTCGAACGTTAAGGGGTAACTGTGCCTCAAACTATAGGTGATGGAGTGAATTTTTTGTATTCTCCTCCATTTTCTTTTAGTTACATTGTTTGCCTCCTAGGATCAAATTTCTAGCTCTGTCAATGAGTACTAAAGATGGCCAATGACCCATCCATGCACATTCAAGGTTGTTAGCAGCTAAATGAACTAACCGTGTCAACAGCTACATGTGACTAATTGACTTGTTCAACTTATTTCTTGAAAACGTTGATGGATATCCAAAAATATGAGTTTTAATTTACACTCGTTACTTGCACTATTCAAATACTTATTTTTTGTTCAACTTATTTGTCTGTCGGTTGTACTCGTTACTTGCACTATTCAAATACTTATTTTACGTGCATATTATGTATACAAAAGTCATGTATGCATTTAAAGTCGTTTAGCTCTTTCTATATGTTTTGTGGCGCTCTTTTTTATATATATTGCAACTTTGGATAATGGGTCGATTTGTGATTTCTGAAGTAGACATTTAATTGTATTATATTTATACAGTTTGGTGCAAAGATTTGCCTGCATATATCATTCAGAGATACCAGTAGCATTGAACTTGTAGCCAGGGATAACAATCCTTCAAGAGGCGAGTGACATAAGGGCATTATGTATCCTCTACACTTGGAATTTGAATAAGTCATTAATTTGTGCTTTCATTTATAAGTATTTTGATCTCCCTTTCTTGGTGCTTGTGAGGTGTATCTGTAGTCTTGCTCTCTAAGTTTAGCAGCCTTAACCTCATTTTGTGAAGAGACTGTTTATAGGGCTTAGGCATACATTTCAAACCTTGCAGCTCAATGGGTCAACTTTGGTGACCAAATCTAAACCGAGAAGGTCGAAATAAAATTCTACATAACTCTAGAAGAATGTACTATGCTAGATCTGAAGATTATATAGATAGTCACTCTGGAAGTACACTAGAATAAATACAACGACGGTAAATTCATGTGGTACTTTACATTAATGGACTGTCAACTGGATTGCTTCAATCATAAACTTTTTCCAGTATTTTATATTATCAAAGGCTAACTTGTTGGATTGAGGCATAAAGCTTTTATTTTACTCTATATCAGTTTTGGCATTGTCAATGGTGTTTCCTTAATAAATTTCTGCACTTTTTCCAAACTAATGTTATATAAGATTGTGTTTTGAGGTATGTTCTAAAAGTTAGACCAAGTTGCCAGAACCTGGCATTAGGCACAAATTGTCTAAATCAATATTTTACAGAATTATAGAGAGGTTAACCAAAAAAAAAACTAATGTAGAGATGTTCGAGAGTTATGATTTTATTTAGAATTTAAAGTTTATTCTGTAATCTAGATACTAATAAATGTTTGTCTTTTAATTTGTTTCAGTTTCAAGTTGTTTTTGTAGAACCATCCAGCAATAGAGGCTAAGTGTGATGTTGTTTCTTCCTTGTCCTCGGCTTATTATGTCAAGGTTCACCATAATTAACTTGACTTGGCTAAATAGAAATTATTGAGTCGTGATATGCTAATTATATCTTGATCTTAAAAATAATGAATAAATTCATTCCCTGCATTGTATGTGATCCTAAGTGAACTTCGACCTGCATACTGGTTTTTTGCCATTTGTACTGTGATAGTTTGAACCTTTAAATTATGTGGTTTATACAGCTGGATTATTTTTCTGGAATCATATATGGATTGTGGCCCAACATCTCCTATTTGGTGAAGACTTATAATCTTTTGTTTGTCCACAAATGCTAACATGAATATGCATCAGGGGTTTGGAGTCTTAAACATACATTAGCTTTTGATGTTGCGTAGTTAGATGTGAATGCTTCTTTTTTGAAATTTTACAATGAAATGGTAATAGTATCAATTTTATTTGCTTATAGTTTTCATTCTGCATAGCTAAATTTATGGGATTACGATATGAATTTTTTAGAGTTACTCTTTCTTTTCTGAATTGTGGGATTATGATATAAATTTTTTAGGTGCATACTAGTTGGAAGAAGATCAGAAGTTTCACATTATGGGATTCCGATATGAATTTTTTAAAGTGTACTCTATATTGGTTACTCTATATATTTTGAGAAGATGTATATAATGAAATGGAGAAATGTAGAATGGTAGCTAAAGTACTCTATTTTGAGACAATAAAATGTAGCTAGCTAAAGTACTCTATATCTGTGAGATGTTGATGTACCCTATTTTGAGACAATGAAATGGAGAATGGTACTTTATATTACATTTCAATGTTTTGTTGTGAATATGGTTCAAAGTGGTTGTTTTTGAATTGAATTAAGCAGTGTTTGGAATGTAATACATAACATGCAGTATAAAGCGTTATAAATGTGATACAATGACCATATACAGATCATCTATTCATAACGGTTTTACATAACTATCCATAACGCTTTGAAAATAAACCGTAGCAGAAATTCAACCTATTAATGACGGTTTTGGAAGAATTATTTATAACGTTTTTAAAAACATTTATAACACCCGTTTTCATAATGCTTGGATTGAGAAAAAAAGAGTCATGGTTTGTAATTAATGACGCTTTCCTGTTCCAATATCGTTCTTAATCAAATTTTACTTAAGACTTAACCAAAAATGAAATAACAGAATTAGTACCTGGAAAAGAGGATTATGTCGGAAGAGTCCCAGATCCCAGAAGTCGAACACGAATTCTCGACACACCGATGTTCCAATAGCCTGCACAGACATCATCAATCTAATAGATGATCGACATCAACAAGAAATCTCCGATCGAAGTCAAGAACTCACAGGCTTACCAAAAATTGGTTGCGATCTAACTCCGAACAAAACCCCACTAACACGATCAAGATCCTTCACTAGATTTCTACGCAATTTGATCCGCCATAAAAAGGAACTCGATCAACCAACAATCTCAGAGAAATATGAAAAAAAAATCAACTATACTTACCGACGAATTTGAATCATTTTAGCCGGGTGCTGATCGAGAACGTACGGTCTATCTAGACCTCTGCTAAGCCGACCATGCCGAACCGAAGTCAGTCCAGTCCCCGAAAGAATAAGAGCTATTAGTAAGAAGAACAGACTCAATCGCTCGGATTTTAGAACCGAAAGAGACTGATCAAGTGCTCTCACCAAGAATTTGAAGTCGATTTGCAGATGAACACGTCAAGGAAGGAGATTGGAGCATCACCACCGCTGGAGAGGGAAGAATCGCTGGAGACGGCCGTGTGCGTCGGGATCCGCTTCTCGGGTTTGCCGAAGAATGGACTAGCAGGAGAATTCTGCTGATTGACGCTGCTGGCTGATGAAGGAGTACTTCGTGGTGACAAGCAAGCCTGAGGTGGATTAGTGCTGTCAAGAAGCAGTTGTTGGAGGAGTTCGAAATCGCCGATGATTGTCCGCCGCGTGTCGGAGTCGCTTCTACAAGTGGGAGGGAGCGCGCACCAGGGTTCGGTCCGTCGCCCGCAGCTATGGAAGTCTCGTTGGCCGCCACCATGGATGTCTTCGAAAAATTTAGGGTTAGGGTTCAGAGGAATTTGAAGGAGAAAAAGAAGGAGGGAATTCGAGCAGAGCTCTCTGCTCTCCAATTTCTTCAGAACAAAATAAAGGAAGAGAGAGGAAGAGCTTTAATATAAGGATTTGAGGGTAAATTAGGAAATTACAAGAAAGATGGATTGATTTAATTACAAGATAATGATTTTTATTACAACTGTCATACGAATTTAGTTAGGATTGTTTAGAGTTGTTGAAAAGTTGTTAGGAGTCTTGGAGAACACTCCAAGTTAGCTACTCCCAATTAATTAACCATAATACAATAATTTAATTATAACATTTGAGTATTACAATTATTAATCAACTTGAATATTATTTATAAAATATTAAAATGTAAAAAAAATGATCCAAAGTTCATGAAACTGGAAAAGTAGGGTTCCAAATCTACCCCCTTACAAAAATTTCGTCCTCAAAATTTCGAAGTGCATGGTACAATACAGAAACGACACGAAGATCAAAATCAGTTAGGCATGAGTGTGAGTACGCTCAATGGCCAGTTGTGAAAATCATCAATATTTGAAACAATTTATCATGACAAAATAAATGGTAAAATAGTATGATTGAAAATGATCAAAATTGGACAGACATGAAGTGAAAGAAGGTTTAATTAAGACTACGCACGATAACTTCAGGCAGAAATTGTAATAACACGATCTAATAATGATCAAAAATTCTAATGGACACGAGATGGGATGAAGTTTTAATTACGACGTGGAGGCGTAAAACCATGCAGGCACGATCTTCAAAGCACGATCAAGCTCGAAAGTTTAACACAAGTGGACTAGAACAAGATAGGAAAATAATGGTCAGATAGACCTGATTTAAGATCGAAGTTTAGACAAGACACAAACGAAGTACGGAATCAAAATCTAGCAATGTATCGAAAAAATCAAATGATCTAACGATAAAATGCTAGAAGGGAAATTCGCAAGGGTTGATTGAGAAGACGTACGAAATACCCAGGAGGTATTAGTATCAAATCAGGATGAACGTGCAAGGATTTGTGATTCACGAAAATCGATAATCATATGAAAAAGGGAATATAGTTTCCATGGTACCCGAGAACATATAGGTATTCGAAGTCACTTTGTTTAGAATCCCTACCCCGCCAGTATATATCTGACTGCAGTGAACTTTTGGCTCTGTGACTCAAATAACAATATGTCACCGAATATTCTGTCAACCTTATCCATTTTCCAACAATCATTGACGAAACAACCCAAGAGATCAAGATATGAAGAATATGACAAAGTCTCAACAATACTCGAAAACCTATGAATGTCTGAAATCACTTTAACTTAGATTTCCTGTCTCGCAAGTGCACTGCTGGCTGCAGTGAACCCTCAGTATCCGTAGTCCAAATAATGACTGCAACACGCAACTGCCATGCCCCAGTAGATCATCGAATAGTCTCTCAACGTTATCCATTGGAATTTCAAAAGTTTCAAGGAATCTAAATAAGTTCCGATAGTCCAAGTCAAGATAAAAGGTGATGTTATCTGCCTTTTAGAAAACAAGAGTTTCATTAGGTGCCAAGATGCAACGAAGGATTCAACAATAAGTAGTGGTACTAAAAATGACAAACAAGGTGGTTTTAAATCTCGAACAGGAAACAAAATTTCGATTAGTAACCGAAATCTCAATGAAATCTGAAATAGTAACAAGACTCCATTTAGGGAATGTTTTCCCGAATGGATAACAAAGTCTCGAAGGGAAACGAAATCTCCAATAGGATACAAGGTCGCAGATGGAAAGTAATGCTTGAATAGAAAATATCGAACAAGAAGCAAGACCACAAATAGTGAATAAAACAGAGTATCAATAAGTGGATAGAAAAACAAGCGTCGAATTATGGATATGAAACAAACAAAATTTCAAATAGGAAACAAGGTCAAACAAGGTCGTGAACAGAAACAGATTCTTAAATAGGAATAAGTCACGAATAGGAAACCAAATCTCATATAGGGACCACGTCAAAACCCTAGATTAGAAAATGAAGTTTTTAAACAATGTCTCAAATAGAGACTGAATCTCAAACAACGTCAAATAAAAGCGAAGGTTCAAACAATGTTTCGATTAGGAACAAAGTTTCAAAATAAATTTTTAAAGTAGAAATAAAATCTCAAGTAGGAATTAAATCCCAATTAATACGAAGTTTGATGAGGGAACAAAATTTCCAATTAAGAGCCAACACTAGGGAACAAAGTCATGAATGATGATTATGCAAACAATATCGAATAGTGGATTTTAAATAATTATCAAATTGTGGATCTGAAACAAATTTACTGAATAGGAAACAATATCTCGAAATAAGTTTCGAATATCAACCAAGGTTTCAAAAATAGGAAACAAGAAGTTTCAAGAAATGATTTAGGTACTAAGAGAAATTTAAGGAAAGACTCGATTGCGAATTCACGATACATGATTTTCTCCAACTATACAAGAGAAGCCTTTTGTCTTCAGTCCGTCTTCAGTATCCATTCAGGAACTGGAGTCAAATCAACTTCTTCAGTTGTCCTGACGTAGGCTGGTTCCTGCGGTAGTGCTCCATTTGATTGATGAATCTGAAGAGACGAGTCCCCTTGTTGTAGTCCTGGTGCTCCTTATGCTCATCCATGGGCAGTGTGATCAGCGGCCTCCAGGCAGTCCTTAACCTGGTGGGCAGGCGATCCGCAGAATAAACATAGCCTCTGTCTCTTACGGCACTCGTCGTAGTGATGTCCTGACGACGGCAGAAATTACAAGTGATCGTCGTCTGAATCTGAATCTGATGACACGGTTGAAGAGTCGATGTCTGAGTGTGGCGACGCTTTGCTGATCTATAGTAGTTGCTATCTTCATCATAAGTCTCCATGTCTCACCTGAGCTTCAGCGTCCCGTCGCGTCCTATTATCCGTGTTACGTTCTGAATCTCCTGGCTGATAGATCAAATCTTCAGAGGAGTCGGGTCCTCGGAGACTTGGGTGATCTTTAGTGGCAGCTCCAGGTTCTCGATCTGCTCCTCGGTACAAAATATGTGCTCGGTGTCGAGGAAGTCCAAGGATCTGGGAGTCTGAAAATCAGAAGTTTTTCCTGGCTCGGAGAGTGTATCCACAAGTCTGGCTTGGAAAAGGATGGCCTGCTCCCTCTGGGTGTCAAGGAACTCTTGAAATATCTCCATCAACTGTGTACTACCCATGGGGATAATAGGGGCTATAGAAGGTAGTGGAAGCTTGAAACCCTCAAGTATAGGTGGATCAATAGTTCCGGTGTCGCGTGCTTTGAACTTTCTAAAAAAATAGAAAATTGTTAAAATGTCCTAAACCTAAAAAATAATTAGTGTTTATAGAATATCAATATACCCGACGTACCCGATTTCCTATGCTGTGATCAAGTTTCCCTAGTTTAATAAGTCCCCCAATAGCACTCTATTACCTAGGTACTATTAGGGCAGACCTGCATGGGCCACCACTAAAAACATGTCACGACCTGCTCTCGAATAGTCGGACACGCCCAGCCTACGTTGGTAGACTCAACGTAGTAAGCTGTACCAAGCTAGGGATACTAACAAGTCAATATGAATAAGTACAAATCACAGCATCTATAATCGATCCCAGAAAGATCACCATAATCCACAAGTCCATATAACGTAAAGGTACCAGAGTCAACAGGAATGAAATACGCTATGAACTCTAAAAAACAATATCTAGGAGTAAAGCTAAACACTCTAAACCTGAAGCCTCTAGCTAAGTCATATCTCCATCCTGCTCAGCTAAGATCCCGGGCTCTGGCCCATAAGGTAGAACAATATCCTACAAATACACCTACAACATATCCAGTCAGGAACAGAGCAAAGTACAGTCCTAGGTAATAAACAAGAACATCATGCTATGAAAAATGTACAAGAGAACATGTAAAGGACAGAAAAGAACAAGAAAGTATATGAATGTAAAGTACAGGAAATAAAGTACAAGAATGTAAACCATGAACCTGAAGTACAAGACATGACATGTGCACAATATTTGAAATACAACTAGCCTATGTGACCGGCTGGGGTAAGTACAGGAATAAGCACAGGAGTACAGGAATAATGGTACGGCTTAGGAACCGCGTGCACGATGAGAGGCCTAAGCTATCAACATGTATTTTCCTTCCCCGACCACAAGAAAGTACAAGAACATGAAAGTACAGGATAACATTATATCGTGTCATAACGTGTCACAGAAAAAGCATATGATATGAATGTAATTGAACATAAACCATATAATGTACTTGCCTTGCTTCGGAAAAGTACGGGTAATAAATGGAGCTGGATGTCCTCCTATTTATAAGTACAAGTTGGTTACAATCTAAGTAAGTTCTAATTTGTTATCATGTAATTTCTAACCATGTCCAACTATTTAAGATACACTAGTTTGTTTAGTTCTCTATTCAATATCTATTTAACAATTAGATTCTCTACAACTGTTCATTTTACAACCATACACTATAACTATTATGTACTGCTCACTAATACTACTTAATACAACTATTTGCAAGCTACAAGTAAGAATGCTATATCAAGAGTACAAATACATACTCAAAATCCCTTAAAGAAAAATAGCAACTAGTCAACGGTTACATATCCAAATTGACCAGGTTACTGGAATTAGGTTAGTACCAAGCTAAAATCCATAACTCTACTGGGCTCCCTGCATCAAGGTTCACGCACACAAGGATCGGTGCAAAGCATCAACTAGAAGAAATTTGGCCAACACAAGCCAACCTACCAAGAACAATCCTACATGACAGTTTATAACTCTACCATGCAGAGTGAAAGTCCACATAGAGTTTAGGCTTTGCCTCTCATAACTAGTCGACCCCCAATTGAATTTATATGATACTAAAGCCCAACCATTCATCAGGGAAAGAAACTTAGATGGACATATCATAACCAACCTGTATAGCACATACACCATTCAGACTTGTCATGCCAACACAGCCTACATCTGAGTTGCCCCAACTCAAGCATCACTCAAATAACTCAAGCTTGATATATAGAACTTAACAAAATACTAACTATACTACAATACAACTATATTTCAAGATTTGCTACATACAAAATTTCCAGTAGGTCTGCATAGTCAAAAGAATCGACACCCCCATAGCCAAGACATAAGCCAAGTCCAATGTCCAAGTCACCAACTACAGTATTAGCCCAGTCTCCTCTACACTACGCTTGGACTCGTACACCGGACATGCACCTACGTTTGGATATGAACAGTACTCCGATACGCACGCACGAACACATCTACATATAAAATCTATAACCCATTCCTGTTCCAACATCGTTCTTAATCAAATTTTACTTAAGAATTAACCAAAAATGAAATAACAGAATCAGTACCTAGAAAAGAGGATTATGTCGAAAGAGTCCCAGATCCCAGAAGTCGAACACGAATTCTCGACGCACCAATGTTCCAATAGCCTGCGCAGACATCATCAATCTAATAGATGATCGACATCAACAAGAAATCTCTGATCGAAGTCAAGAACTCGCAGGCTTACCAAAAATTGGTCGTGATCTAGCTCCGAACAAAACTCCACTAAAACGATCAAGATCCTTCAATAGATTTCTACGCAATTTGATCCGCCATAAAAAGGAACTCGATCAACCAACAATCTCGGAGAAATATCAAGAAAAAAAATTAACTATACTTACCGAGGAATTTGAATCAATTTAGTCGGGCGCTGCTCGAGAACGAGCGGTCGATCTAGAGCTCTGCTAAGCCGACCATACCGAACCGAAGTCAGTCCAGTCCCCGAAAGAAGAAGAGCCATTAGTAAGAAGAACAGACTCAATCGCTCGGATTTTGGAACCAAAAGAGACTGATCGAGTACTTTCACCAAGAATTTGAAGTCGATTTGCAGAAGAAGACGTCGAGGAAGGAGATCCGAGCGTCACCATCGTTGGAGAGGAAAGAATCGCCGGAGACGACCGTGCGTGTCGGGATCCGCTTCTAAGGTTCGTTGAAGAACAAACTAGCAGGAGAATTCCGCTGATCGACGCTGCTGGCTGATGAAGGAGTACTTCGTGCAGACGAGCAAGCGTGAGGTGGATTAGCGCTGTCAAGAAGCGATCACTGGAGGAGTTCGAAATCGCCGATGATTGTTTGCCGCGTGTCGGAGTCGCTTCTACAAGGGGGAGGGAGCGCGCACCAGGGTTCGGTCCGCCGCCCGCAGCTGTGGAAGTCTCGCCGGCCGCCACCATGGATGTCTTCAAAAAAATTTAGGGTTAGGGTTCAGAAGAATTTGTAGGAGAAGAAGAAGGAGGAAATTGGGAGGGAATTCGAGCAGTGCTCTCTGCTCTCCAATTTCTTCAGAACAAAATAAAGGGAGATAGAGAGAGGAAGAGTTTAATATAAGGATTTGAGGGTAAATTAGGAAATTACAAGAAAGATGGGTTGATTTAATTACAAGATAAAGATTTTTTTACAACTGTCATAAGAATTTAGTTAGGATTGTTTAGAGTTGTTGAAAAGTTGTTAGAAGTCTTGGAGAACACTCCAAGTTAGCTACTCCCAATTAATTAACCATAATACGATAATTCAATTATAGCATTTGAGTATTACAATTATTAATCAACTTGAATATTATTTATAAAATATTAAAATGTAAAAAAATGATCCAAAGTTCATGAAACTGGAAAAGTGGTGTTACAATGGGGCTCTTCCTCCTTTTCCTTCTTACTTCATACTTTTGTGACGCACGGGCTGTCCCCGGTGCGGTTACTTTTGCTGGCTAAGGGCTCTCCCCCGACGCCAGACCTTCATAGGTCTTATTTTCTTTATTTTTCAGTCTGACTTTCTTCCAGACTTAATACTTTTGTAGGTAGTCCTGGCAATCTCCCGGCGCCAACCTTGAGCTTTCGCTTCTTATGCATCAATAATACTCACTGGTTTTCCTAGAAAAAAAGGTATGCACATGAGGTATGGTAGGGCACAAGTGGGTGCCATGTGGGATCATTTTCCTAGAAGGAAAAATGATTAATTCCATAAAGGAAGCAAGTTGCTTTTTTTTCGTTCGGACTCAGACTCGAACACGGATTCCAGGATGCCTCGTGCATGTACGGGCGTGTTCGGAGGATAGGCGTGGACTGGTACACGATTATGCTGATTTTGGGATGATCTAAAATATCAAACTCTATTTTAGAGTATTGTTATTTTAGTCCCACATTGGATAGGAGAAATAGTGAAGTCTCACACCCCTCTATAAATAAAGCCCCCTTACCTCCTTTGTAAGATGCACCAAAAAAGAGAGAAAAAGGAGTACGTTCCAGTCACAAAAAGTTGACTAACGAGCGTTCAAGAAGTTCTTTGAGAACTTGTTGGTTCTTGGAAGCGAATCGTGTAAAGGCGAATCTTGCTTAGAGCAACGGTGATCATCATCACCCCAGCACAGTTGCATTTCTCTCTTCCTTCTTTCTTTTTATACTTGTTCTATGACTTCTAGTACTTTTGGAGAGCAAACTCGTTTGCAGGAATCTCTGAAGTTCTTTAAGGAAATTAGAGAGCTACTCTTAGCTAAAAAATCTCTATTTTCTGATCATCTCATCCTTTAAGGAAATTAGAGAGCTAGTCTTAGTTAAAAATCTCGAGTTTTTGATCGTCTCTCCATCTAGATCCGTTTCGAGAATAAAATCTCAAAGCAAGATATAGATCCGATGGAGAACAACCATGCAAACCTTCTCGACATAAGTTTTAACAAATTTGAAAAGTTTGACAGGGAGCATTACAATGTGTGGAAGAGAAAGGTTAGCATTAATCTTCAACTCATGAGCGTAGACTACGTATTGACAGATCCTGAGCCTTTAATTCCAGAAGGTAAAAATGTTCGAAGGATCGCTGAGGCCACTGCTCTACAATCTAAGTGGAGGAGAGATAACAATCTCTGTAAATTTTTTTATCTTAAACTCAATAGATGACTCTCTAGCAGAGTCATACAGGAAGACGGTCCATGCCAAGGACATCTGGGAGTCTGTAGAGAATTTCTACAAGGTGAATAAAAACAGGAACAAGATCCATGTGACCGAAAAGGTCTGAAGGATGCGATTTGAGGACGACAAGACGATGTTGCCTCAAGTCAAGAAATTTCTTAAGTTATGTCAGAAACTGGCGGATTACGGCATGCCCTTGGTCGATACCTTCATCGTCGGGGGTATTGTCGCCAAGCTCCTACCTCGGTAGAGCAATTTCATCGCGGATATGCATCCTGTGAGAAGATGGAGGTAGATCTTGAACGCCTTTTGCACTGGATTCATGTTGAAGATGAGTTGAAGGCTTAAAACAAATTGGATACTTTATCCACACAGATGGCCATGGCCAATCTGGTACTAGCTGGAGACTCCATAAGGAAGCAAAAGGCTTCTTACAACAAAAAAGACTCTCACCAGTGTTTGCCATTAAAATCTTTTGATTGCAAATTTCAATTACAAATAGAACAGTGTTACAATGTAGGACTTAGATGTACTTCTAGGAGTACACTTTTGTTTATCTGGGTCCCTTGTGCCGATGGAGCGAGTGGTAATGCATTGACTCCGTTGACGATCTGACGACGGTTCTCAGTTCTCTGAAGGTCTGAGTTGCTCTGGGTGCTGGAGCTTACGGAGAGGAAGAAGACGTTTGAGTGTCTGTATCTGCCTCTCTGTGTGTGTATTCGTAGGTCTGTCTCTGTGTGTGTAGGTCGGTGTGGAAGAAGGAAATGATCCCTCTATTTATAGCTTTGCAGGCTGGCTGCTCATACGCGTATATGTAGGATGTGCCTGTTTGTAGGGATGTCACATGGTGATTGCTGATAGGGGCACATGGGCGATGCGCTCTGATTGAGGAGTTGAACTCTTCCTGCTGCCTTTGTGGGTTGCGGTCGAGTTGACACGTAACAATAGAGAGGATCTTTTAGTTGCTGAGATCATGGGTGATTAGCACCCCTTCATAGATTGAATCGAGTCAAAGGACACGTGTCGTAGGTCCATGGCTCGAAGATCTCGGATTTGGTGGGGAGTAATCTGATAGGATGCGCCTGGGATTGGGCACATGAGGAGACTTTGGATTGTAACCTTTAGGAGTCACGAACTAGTCTGGGCGTACGACTTTTGAGGCGCATGTGAGGCTTCAGTAGTGACTTGACTTCTGTCTTTAGGGATCAGAGAAAAGTTCGAGGTGCACGTCTTTTGAGGCGCATGCAGAGATTTTGACACATGGCTGCGGAGGCGCATACGAATGGTTGGGCGACTACGTGGCTTGTAACCGTCGGAGAAAAGTAATGATGATGCTGACGTCGGCGATGCTTTGTCTTCTGAAAAAGCTGTCAACTGTTCAGTCCTCAGGGGACGTACTGCCAACTCTGTCAGACTTCAACATTTAATGTTCTTTGACGGGTGATGGGCTGTTGAGTGGGCGCATCGATCTGCGTTACACTAGGCGTATGGGGACGCATAGAGGCGCATCCTTATGAGGCTCTTGGAGCTGATAGGCGCGTCTGTATGATGCGCGGTCTGACCGGCGCATCCGCTTTGCATGACACGTCTTTATTGGTCCGACTGTTACGTTCTTCGAGTGCTTTAAATAGCCGTTTCTTGACCAAATTCAAAGCGTCGGGTTCATCACCTATTTAATACAAATTTATTGCATGGGATTCGGAGAGCCAGCCACTTGGCGCATGGGTTTGATTTGCCCGGCCTATAAATAGTGGCATGGAGAGAGTTTGCTTCTCGTTCTCTCACGTCCTCCCGAAATGAACTTGTTTGCTCGAGCACATTCTATTGACAAGATGCTCCCGAGGGTGAAGATGCGACGTATTGTCTTCATTGATGCACTTGAAGGTGACTGTTACATCCAAAAGTCGGAGTCAAGGGCTTCTGAGTAAGGCGGAAGGTGTCTGTTGTATCTAAAGATCGGGATGCTCGAGCCTCGTCTCCGTTATGCTGGAAGAGCTGCAGATCGGAATTGCGGTGCTCCGATCATCTTCCTTGGGGTTTGGGAGAGCTCCTCCTCCCGCTAGAGTGGGTGTTGCCCATTCTGGTTGTGTTGAAAGCTGCTCCTTTAGCCGCGGGTCGATTACGGTGCTCTCCTCTTCCTTGGGCTTTGGAGAGCTCTTTCTCCAGCTAGAGGGTTGATTGCCCACCCTCGTTCTGCTCAATAAATGCTTCATTAGTCGAAGCATTTGATGGCGCATATGCTGAGACTTCATGATGCGCCTGGCTGAAGGGTGGCACATAACTGAGCTGCTGAAGGGATGCACATAACTGAGCCACTGAAGGGATGTACATAATTGAGGATGCACGTAACTGAGCTGCTGAAGGGATGCATCTGGCTGAGAGCGTATGGCGTGATGTGCCTGTTTGAGAGCGCATGGTGGTTGCTGCGCCTGGCTGTAGACTTAGGGTCTTTTCTTTGTAGAAATTCTCCTTTGTACAGCTCTTTTTTAGACATGTAATGGACTTTTATATGAAATAAAAATCTTCTTTTAATGTCTATGCTTTTGCTATTTGCTATGCCGAGTACTTCATCCGAGCTCCCTGGTGCATGTAATGTTTAGCGCATAGGATTTCTGGTCCTGAAATTTTATGCTTCTACAAGATCCCCTTCAAAGTTTTCAAAACTTTTTACCAAGTTTTGGAATACTTTGATAAGAAGCATGGTGGTATCTTCAATGGGGCGCATGACTGTTCGGGCGCATAGATACTCTGCGTATCAGTGATGGGCGCATGCTCCTCTCAGTTAATGCTTACTGCTAACGCGCATGAGTTTATACCCTGATGAAGCGCCGAAGCTTCACTGCTAACGTGCATGGGTTTATACCCTGATGATGCGCCGAAGCTTCACTGCTGATGCGCATGGGTTTAGACCCTGATGATGCGCCGAAGCTTCACTGCTGACGCGTATGGGTTTACACCCTGATGATGCGCCGAAGATTCACTGCTGATGCGTATGGGTTTAGACCCTGATGATGCGCCGAAGCTTCACTGTTGACACGCATAGGTTTAGACCCTGATGATGCGCCAGGCTGCCTGACACACTTTGTCTTCTTAAAGCTTCTTGCCTTACTTTTGCTTTTGCTGTGTCAGTGTCGATGACTATCCCTTTGCTGAATGAAGTCCTTCTGGATGCTTCTCTTTGTCAAATGGGAGTTGATTTCGACGAGGAGGTTATTAACCCCGCGAAGGCTGCTATTCTACTGAATCAGCCTTCCAAGAGAATGCTGCAAATCCGAAATTAGTCGCCTATTTTCCTCCAGAGTATGATGGAGAGCGACAAACTAGAATCTGCTGAGTCCGAGGATGTGACCTTCTTGAAACCTGCCTTTATGTTCGGTGACCGACTGATCTCCACCGAGGCAAAGATACTGAAGATCAAAGAAGACTGGTTCTTCTCTGCGAAGGGCATGGTTCTGTACATGCGACAACTTGAACGCCAATTGCCGCTGACGGCCTTCTACCATTTAGCTTCTAAGAGAAGGATGTCATAGGAACTTACTCCTTCTCAAGGAGGGGCAGTGGGGGGTACTCTTTCGATTGATGTTACTTCGAATCAAAGGGATACCTTGGCCGCCTCGCGAGCCGGTCCCTCATTCAGTTGCCGAACTTTGCGTCCTGGGAGCCTTTATAGTTAGGTCCCTAATGACACCTTTGCCTTTAGTGCTTCGACCTTTGGAAATCGGATGCTAACATCGAAGGTTATGTATCCGAAAGGTGGCTTTAGGGTTGAAGGTTGGTGTCACCACGTGCTAAAGTGGGACGAGTTGACCCTTTGGGTGTTATCGAAGTTCAAGGCTGAGATTAAAGAGATTGGGCTGACGGCCGCTATCCGTGCCACACAGGCCGGCGTGGATCTCAACAAGCATATATTTCTTGCGCTCTTGGAAACGTTTAATACCCAGACTGGCACTTTCTTTACTCCAGTGGGGGAGTTGGGATTGGCTCGCCATGAGATGTACGAGGTGTCCAAGCTTTCCTGGGGCTCAGAACCGTACGAGGAATATTTCCCGTCAAACGAAGAGATCTTTGTTCTGGAAAAAAAGGACCCGGAGATGATGGCTGTTTTTAAAGAGGTGGCGAGCCATCATTATCTGATGCAACGAAAGGACAAAGGCAAGACTCAGCCTCATGTAACTGCTTGGAGGGATTACGTCTTCAAGCAGGATTTGGCGGACTCCTCGAAGATCCGGTTTACGACTCCGCAGGGGCTGAAACTCGCGGATGTAACTTCTGAAATGAGCCGACTAGACGAGAAGGCCCCCCGTTCAAATGAGAGCGGCGAAGACGTGTACAGCTGTTTCTGGCATTGTGTGCACCGGATGTCATCCAAGGCAGTTTTGACTGCATAGTTGATGATATGGCTCCGGGATTATGTGTTCTCGGGCGGGTCAGGCTCTGTGGAGAGGGTGACCCGGAACCTAATCCTGCCAGCAGTGAAATTGGTTTTTGGTCGCCCTTTGGCTCTCCTCCACGCGATGGTGTGTAACCTATTGCGGGGTTTGAGGACTTTTGCTGATGATGTGATCCATAGAAGATGTAATGACCCACTCTGTCCTAGCGGAATATCGATTCAAATGGCAAGTGTAACGACTCAAACGAGCCGTCGACCCGAAGAGTTGGCATCGACCTGATGAAAAATCGATACAAGACTTACATTGGCCCGTCAGAGATGAATCCAGACTTAGACTTTCAAAGACGCACTCGGAGTGTCGCTCGGCCGATGCGAACATCGCTAAGGTGGGTGGCTCCGATGAACCCGTGTTTGCTTAGCCTAGACACATAATAATACGGACACTATCACTGAAATCGCTAGGCGATAACACCGTGCATGCTAATAAATGACCCAACGCACCTAGCTAAAGGATTAATCCCATCTGGTATGCTTGTATAGAATATGGAAAAGAACATAGAAATTGTGAGAACTCTCGCACCGCGCTCCACGCTCGTGCTAAGGCACAAGCTTACGTTTACGTCTCTGATGTGTTCAAACAATAAAAACAATGAATGGTTACAACAATGAAACGGGGAGACTATCAACATAGTCGTTTCGAGTAGAGTTTAGCAACATTAAAAGACTATGGGACTGATGGGTCGCCAAGGCGACTCCCGCACGGGAAGTTGCAAAATATATGAATGAATGAATGAATACGTGAATGAATCGATGAACAAACGGACAAGTGAAAGAAAGAAAAGAAAGAATGAATAAAAGATAAGAAGGAAAGAAATGGTTAGCGACAGGTGTGACGGGCACGTGCAACGGGGCTCGCTACCCGCACTGCACGGACGCCAACCTGGTCGATAACGCATTGTGGCTAAGGATTAGCCTATGACGATAAAATACGAAATGGTCATGGACGGACCCGTGTACGGGTGATACGGATTCCGCGGCATGATCAAAGGGAGGATCGTGGCCGGCCTAGGCGGAATTAAAATAAGGCTTACGGGCTGCCTGGGTGCAGACTTGGCCATCCAGGGGACGTAAGTGCTGCAGTATTTCAAGAGACTAACGGGGTGTGTGCCAGTCCGCACCATACGCTAAGTTGAGAAATACAACGGCTTGGATGTCCAAAATGGCTTGTGATGCCAGCGACCGGGGCATATAGATTTAAGTGGGCTTTGCTGGTGGCAATCCACATGCAAGTCCTTGCATTGAAATCAAAGTAGTCTAAGTAACTGTACAAAGCACTTTCTGAATAGGCTTGAATATAACACACAAAATGATCAAGAGTACTTCGAGCAAACGAGTTAGAAAACGTGCCTACAACGTGCTAGAACCCGAGGCAAGGACACACACTTGATATTGAATGCTCACATGAACTACGTTAAGTTATTTCATATGAATTGTTGACTAACTTGGTTTACGTTGGACAGGAAAGGCCGAACGGTAAGTATGGGTAAGTCGTGCATGCATTTCCATACGACACTTGTTTTACGCAACACGAGATAGGCTATAAAATATGCCATGAAACTGATCCTAAGGCAAGATTAGAAAGACAATGAATGATAGACGGTGCACAAAAGTAAATAGAACGTGTTTGGTAATGATAGCATTGTGGGCGAGCTAGCCTCCCCACCAGTGCATAACAATGTACTGATAACCCCACAGTCTGCTTGCAGGACGCAAGAGACGCCGACGGGTGTGGAGCTTCCATCGAACGTGCTAAGGCGTGGAGCAATCTCTTGAGCCTTGGAGCGTTGCAAGGAGCTGGAGCACCATATACAAGACATAATGTATCGGAACATCGCCATGAATCATTCCATTTTGTAAGCCACTTGGCATGCCTTTTATGTTTCAGAGAGAGAAAGCTTGAGCGTTTTGTAATATCGGCCTAGCGCCGCTTGTAAACTTCTTGAATATCAATAAAGAGTTTGAATTCGCTTCAATTTGTGTTCATTTACTTTCCTCTGCAAATGGGGACACTCTGTGCGACTCTGTGGCCTAGCTCAAATCGGCCGTTTCTGGACATAGCCTTGCACGGGCGCAACCTAGGCCCGTGCGACATCACGCCTTAGCGAGGACGATCGCTCCTACGGGAGCGGGACGTGACAGATTGGTATCAGAGCACGACTTTACGTCCTTGGACTTCATTTCGATTTTCTCAGTTTTGAAAGCTCGTCGTTGGAAAAAGAAGTGTACGCTCTCTCTCATTGTGCCTTGGGATGTTCCATACAATAAGTCTAATACTTTCAAAAGCTCGTACGAGTACTCGGTTGGACGGGATCGATAGGCGAAGGCCTTTGTGCCACCACGACGGACTTGAGTTGGAAGGAACCGATGCTAAGAGTTAGCAAATGCAGTACGTGCTTGAATAAGCTTACGCTGACAGCAAACGAGTACACGAGACCAAAGTATAGTTCGAACGGGATGGTTATGCACGCAGCCTTTTGGCTAAGTTGTGCAGAATATCGCGCACCTAGACCTTCTGGTGCAAACGAGTTGCGAGTAAGATCGATTATCGTTCGAACGAGAATAAGTGAGCATGCGAACTCGAATATAGTCCGCACGGGATAGCTATGCACACGACCTTTTGGTTATGTTGTGCCGCGTGTCGCGCACCTCGACTTTTGGTGCAATCGAGTTGTGAGCGATACGATATCAAGTATCGCTCGATTGAGAACGGAGATACACTTTGAGTGTCTATCGATAGGAACGCTATCGAGTTAACGCTTAGGCGTACCCGAAGGATTGGCTTGGATTTTGAGGATTAGTATGAACGACTTAGTACATCGATGCGACGTGAGCGGTTACGCTAGAGATTCGTCGAACGAATCTGAAGGATGTCTTAGCACATGACGCGAACGTGATTGAGGACTAGATCGTATGGCTTGAATCCGAGTAGTGTATGTGATAGGTTCGAAGAAGAATAAGAATGAGTATCGACGACTAGTCGAGTGGCTCGAACTCTGAGTGGTGTATGGACGTCATAGAAATTGTTCGAGCGAGACTAAAGGATTTACGGATCGTACGAGTATGTCGTCAAGCAAATGCGATCGCGCAAAGCCTTAGAACGTGTCATGCTTAGTTAGTCCTGACTTCAAATCCCTGAACGAGATGCTGCTGGACAACTTGTCATTGGGCAACGCGAGTTAGAAAATGATTCGGGACGATGAATAAAAGTGAATATCGCGATCGAAGAAACTTAAAGGATCGCACGTACGATTTCGGATTGATTCAAATGAAATATGACTTGAGTTTTGAACAATGATCTTGAAACGAGCTTGAGGAATAGCGGTCGAACTTGATCTTAAATATCGAGGAAATTGTGGAATATCCAACTCGGACAACAGCATCAACGCACGACTCGAAATCGGTTGCAAAGGAAGATCGTCAGGTTACGCATATCGTCGATGGTATTGAGGCGTATCAATGATCGATATGCGATAACTCGGGGGTACTCTGACTCGGCGAATGACGATCGTGCAAATGTCATTGTCCCGTTGGATGCTATACTTGGGATGTTAAAAATGTGTCGAGGAAAAGATAGATTTAGCTCGAGGATTTTCTAGTTGAACGTATGACGGTTAGACTATCGAATTGATTTGGCTTGGATGAAAATATGAATGCTTGGATTTGCTTCGTTGACAACCACAACGTTGACGTTCTTATTTTATGCGAGCGCAACTCCAGCCTCGCACATGCGTCGCACCGGATTAGGACGATCACTCCGCGTGAGCGCTAATATGGTGATTCATACAGCGGGAGTAATTGAACTTGGATGGCATGGCAATTTGATTGCTTCGACTTGTGGTTTGACGTGAAGGTGGACTCGAGAATGAATTTGTGTGCTTGAAGAATTGAACTTGAGGATTGAGTAGGTCCAATCCGCGTATCGAGAATAGGTTAGTCTAAAACTCAAATAAGAGTTACGCCCCGATGAGAATGATTATTCTGCGGGAGTGTTGCATGGTGATTCATGAACCGCCGTGGATAATCGAACTCGCGTAAGATTGGGGCACAATGTATTGTCGAGCTGGATGACCTCGTGATCGAATACACGAATTGGTTAGAATTGGTGATTGAACGGAATTGAATATGTGCAAAAAGTCTTGATACGAATTAGGTGATCATGCTCGATGTTTAGAAATTTGAGTGAAACGAACTTGGGTAGAAACTCCCGTATAAGCGAACAAATGGTCTGACCATAGGATTTGGGGCGAGCGTCGTGTAACGACCTTGCGCGACGAGCCACGGACCTGACGTGTAACTATGACCTTGTGAGCTGACCTAGCGGATAGGCGGACGACCCTATGCCGAGTGATTGAACCTGTGAGATGGCGTTTATAGTATCGTCTGGACGGACGATAGACTTTGGGAAACAAGACTTAGAGTAGGACGGGGAACTGGGAGTGTGCGTGAACGACGATTAGATTGGCCCCAAACGAAGGGAATGATAGGGATGGATGATGCACAAGTAAAAGTTAGGATAACGAATTGAATCGTTGATAGGAAGAAATACTTGATGATGGGGCAATACTTGGTTTTAAATCGGACGGAAATTACTTAGGCTTGGTCGACCCCGCTAAGAAGAAATCGTATTGATTTCGTTGACAAGAGCGCTTGAGAAGCGAATCGAATCATCTCGAGGACCGAGATAAACGATATGTGATACACACATGAGTTCGGTTTTAAATCGAAGTTAGCAAATCGATCGGCAAAATCAAAAATATATCACGAGTAGCTTGTCCGACTTCGCTAGTCGCTAAGCTTGGTTGAAATGTACGTATTCGAGGGACGCCTTGGATACGTGCACGATCCAAACTCAGCGATATAATAAACTCGAATGCAGCTGCAAGTGGGTGTTACGATGCGCATAAACGAAAGTGAGTTTGCCTCAGCCTACGACACTCGTATCTGACGAATTTTAACGTACCTCGTGCGACCGTTTCAGTCCCATGATACGTCAAAATAGCAACCGAGTCGAAGAAACGCTTGAATTGAATAAGTGCCATCAACTCTAAAATGAATGAAAAGTTATTCAAATAAAAATCGACCACACGTATGCGACGCAAAACTTGGAAAGGTATCGAGTATAGTTCGATGCCATCGAACAGTAAAGCCATTCGATAGAAATTGTCTAAGGTATGCACACGACGATGAGTAAAGGAACGGTAGGATGACCCACACTCAGGAAGTCTCGAGGACGAGACTTGTTTTGAGTGGTGTATTATGTAATGACCCGCTCCGCCCTAGCGGAACGTCGATTCAAACGGCAAGTGCAATGACTCAAACGAGCCGTCGACCCGAAGAGTTGGCATCGACCTGATGAAGAATCGATGCAAGACTTACATTGGCCCGTCAGATATGAATCCAGACTTAGACTTTCAAAGGCGCACTTGGAGTGTCGCTCGGCCGATGCGAACATCGCTAAGGTGGGTGGCTCCGATGAACCTGTCTTTGTTTAGCCTAGACACATAATAATACGGACACTATCACTGAAATCGCTAGGCGATAACACCGCGCATGCTAATAAATGACCCAATGCACCTAGCTAAGGGATTAATCCCATCTGGTATGCTTGTATAGAATATGGAAAAGAACATAGAAATTGTGAGAACTCTCGTACCGCGCTCCACGCTCGTGCTAAGGCACAAGCTTACGTTTATGTCTCTGATGCGTTCAAACAATGAAAATAATGAATGGTTACAACAATGAAACGGGAAGACTATCAACATAGTCGTTCCGAGTAGAGTTTAGCAACATTGAAAGACTATGGGACCGATGGATCGCCAAGACGACTCCCGTACGGGGAGTTGCAAAATGTATGAATGAATGAATGAATACGTGAATGAATCGATGAACAAATGGACAAGTGAAAGAAAGAAAAGAAAGAATGAATAAAAGATAAGAAGGAAAGAAATGGTTAGCGACAGGTGTGACAGGCACGTGCAACGGGGCTCGCTACCCATGCTGCACGGACGCCAATCTGGTCGATAACGTATTATGGCTAAGGGTTAGCCTATGACGATAAAATACGAAATAGTCGTGGACGGACCCGTGCACGGGTGATACGGATTCCGCGGCATGATCAAAGGAAGGATCGTGGCCGGCCTAGACGGAATCAAAATAAGGCTTACGGGCTGCCTGGGTGTGGACTTGGCCATCCAGGGGACGTAAGTGCTGCAGTATTTCAAGAGACTAACGGGGTGTGTGCCAGTCCGCACCATACGCTAAGTTGAGAAATACAACGGCTTGGATGTCCAAAATGGCTTGTGATGCCAGCGACCGGTGCATATAGATTTAAGTAGGCTTTGTTGGTGGCAATCCACATGCAAGTCCTTGCATTGAAATCAAAGTAGTCTAAGTAACTGTACAAAGCACTTTCTGAATAGGCTTGAATATAACACACAAAATGATCAAGAGTACTTCGAGCAAACGAGTTAGAAAACGTGCCTACAACGTGCTAGAACCCGAGGCAAGGACACACACTTGACATTGAATGCTCACATGAACTACGTTAAGTTATTTCATATGAATTGTTGACTAACTTGGTTTACGTTGGACAGGGAAGGCCGGACGGTAAGTATGGGTAAGTCGTGCATGCATTTCCATGCGACACTTGTTTTACGTAACACGAGATAGGCTATGAAATATGCCATGAAACTGATCCTAAGGCAAGATTAGAAAGACAATGAATGATAGACGGTGCACAAAAGTAAATAGAACGTGTTTGGTAATGATAGCATTGTGGGCGAGCTAGCCTCCCCACCAGTGCATAACAATGTACTGATAACCCTACAGTCTACTTGCAGGATGCAGGAGACGCCGGCGGGTACGAAGCTTCCATCGAACGTGCTAAGGCGCGGAGCTATCTCTTGAGCCTTGGAGCGTTGCAAGGAGCTGGAGCACCATATACAAGACATAATGTATCGGAACATTGCCATGAATCATTCCATTTTGTAAGCCACTTGGCACGCCTTTTATGTTTCAGAGAGAGAAAGCTTGAGCGTTTTGTAATATCGGCCTAGTGTCGCTTGTAAACTTCTTGAATATCAATAAAGAGTTTGAATTCGCTTCAATTTGTGTTCATTTACTTTCTGCTGCAAATGGAGACACTCTGTGCGACTCTGTGGCCTAGCTCAAATCGGCCGTTTCTGGACATAGCATTGCACGGGCGCAACCTAGGCCCGTACGGCATCACGCCTTAGCGAGGACGATCGCTCCTACAGGAGCGGGGCGTGACAGAAGAGGTAGGAACGACAACTTTTCCCGGGCTGAGCTACCATTCCATTTTCTGATGGGATGGTTGATTCTGCATCACCCGAACGTGATGAGTCCAGGTCCTGAAGAGGATCACGTTGAAGGTGACGCCTTTATCCGCCGCTTCTACAAGAGGAAGTGGCTGCACACCGGCATCCCCGTCTGTAGGAGAGTCTTGTCTTATCTTCAGGGGTGGGAGATCGTCAAGATCAGTCCCATCTTCAAAGATTTTGAGGCTGACCAAGATTTAGAAGACTCTGCTGAGGATGCGATCACTCTGCCGAAATAGGATTTTGTTGGTTGTAGAGTATTCGGCCTTCCCACTTGGTCTACCGCAACCAAAATAAGTATTATCTGGAGCCATACATTTTATCTGCACTAGTGTTTAGATGTCTTAGAATAGCATAGCTTTATTCAAAAATATCTGATTTTGTTCTTTTTTGTTCTTCAATTTTACATTTTAAAAGCACACTTTGATTATATGCTGAATCTCCGGATCTCCGGATGGAGAGTTCAATTTGTTGCCAGTATCATATCTGATTTTTGCATTGTATCGATAGTTGTCTCTATGCAGCCTACTCTGCACTTTTTTTATGATGGAAAGAAGGCCACTGTATTGGTGGGTGCTGATGTTACCCGGCTAAAGTACTTACTTAGCTAACCTCTCTTTAGTTCGTATTAGCTCATTTGAGTAAATCTCCAACAGAGGATCTAAGGTCAGTCCTATCAGTAAAGGATACATTTCATGCTATTTAGTTTGTGGATTCATATAATTAATTATAATCTACATGCATAAATGGTTTTAAACTTTAGCCTCAAAAGGGAAATAATGTTTCTAGTCTTAACTGATACTCATCTTTAATGTAAGCATTCAACAATCTTAACAAAGTGATTTAAGGGACAGAATAATGTCGACTCCAATACTGTTTTCTAGGTTTCTTCTACTACACATTAACTCTTCATATAGTGAATAGTTTAACCCATAAGTAGATTGTCGTAAGATTTTTTTTTTTCACAAAGGAAACTTTTTTTTTGAACAAAGGATAAAATTTATTCATGTCAAAAGGGAGCATAAAAGCTCCAAATGACGGTGGGGACAACCCATGCGCCTACAAAATGTGGGGACCCAGCCTCCACCCAAGTAAATAATAGCAAAGCTCCAAAGGGAGCATCAAAAAAGGCCCTTGGGAGCTAACCCAACAAACCCATGCAAAAGGAAATTGGGCCACACATGCCCATGCAAAATACAACACAGTAAATGACGTTGGAACCACCCATACGTCCAAAATAATGTCAACAGAGCTAATGTGGGGAGCAAAACACCCACCCAATATGTACACCGCTGCACCGGCCCAAAGCCTAAGTGCTGGAACCCGTCTGCTCCCGCAAGACCGCAACGCCAATCGCGGAAGGAAGAGCCGTGGTGTGGGAGAAGATCTGAGTCTCGGAGGACGCCAACGCTCGAGTCGCGAGAGCTTTTGCCACACCATTATTTTCTTTCGGACAAAGAAGCACGCCGGTATCGGAGGCGAGATGGGACTTGATAGCCCCACATTTGTACTCAAAAACCCAAGAGTGAAACCCCTTACCAACCAGAATTTTGTAGAGCTGCTCCGAGGAGAACTCCACCTCTTTGATCTCCATATTCCTCTCTTTACAAATTCTTAAGCCCCATATCAACGCCTCCATATCCGGGAGAGTAGAAGTCCCCCGGGGGACGAACTTCTGGAATGCCAGCTGCATACGACCGTGCCCATTCCGAACAATCCTGCCACCCGCCAAGCCCTGCTCCGTAGCCACCCGTCCCCCCACATTCAGCTTCATGCCCACGCTCGGGGGGGCCCAGGCCACCGCTGCAACTATCCGCCCAGCAGTAGCAGATGCATCCCCCTCCTCATCCGCCCGTTCAGTAGCAGCCGCCCGCATAGCGCCTGCCGCCCGATTGCTCGGGGGGGCCAGTCGTAAGATTTTTTACCTATAAAGTGAAAGTCTAGATATTCCACTATGCTTATTTTGAACATGAATCTCGATGCCACTTGGCGCTAACCAAATATAGTGGATGACGTACCACTTGTATACTAGACCTTCATTCTTTGATCTCCCTAATGCATGCAGATAATAAGCCTGGAAAACACTTGATTTTTGGTTTCTGGTTATAAAATTTGTAGATGAGTACTATTTTTGAAATCTTAAGTCGGTTGTCCTATCATACAATTGAAGTTGAAGTAGCCTATCATTGTGGCCTACATTTGGAAGCTCCTCTGATATAAATAAGATTATTGTTTTCTTTTTTGCTTATCGAGTATATATTGATCATCAGACATTTGTTTTCTGGCATGAAAGATTAGTCTGACAGAGACAATACCAAGTTGAACCTTTCAGTTGGAGCATCGTTTTGCTTGGGAGGTTTGAAATCAGCTAGGCTTACTCTAGTTAGTTGGGATAGGTGTTTGTTACATAATCCTTGATTCAATTTGCTTAGTACTCGCTTTATTTCCAGTTCTCTTGTGAGGATTAAGTGTTTTGTGATTATGTTGTAGATACACCAATATACTCTCTTTTTTCCTTGATGTGGAACTGTTATTTCTTCTTAAATAGAACATCTTTACTGCTTAGCCTAGTGTTACCAGATTCATTCTATTTACATCTTTCTGAAGCTTTCTTTGAGATGAGGGGAAAAGTGTTGAAAGTCATGTGTATTTCTTTCCCAAAAGTAGCTGAGCAATGTCTGGTTCTCTCTCCATTTCGCCAAAAAGTTCCCATATTCATATGATTTAACAGCTTCCTTTACCACAAAAGACCTAACACCTTTCCTTGTACATTTGCCACACTTAGCCTCTTCCTCCTGGTTATAGAATAGCTTCACACAGCCATTAGTTTAGTAGTTCACTATATGCTTGGCCAGGAAGGGGCATCTACCACAAGGACTTGAAGGTACCATGCATGTCTCTGCCTATTGGAAAGGAAATGAGAAAAAAGAGAGCTTTGTGAGTGTCATTTCAAGAGGAGGCCTGGTGTTGAATGTTAGGTTGTCTTCAACGCAACTGCAACGTGTGTGGGTGGGCATAGCACAGCTTCTGATGTGACCTCCCTGTGTTCATTCAAAGGCATGCAAACATAAGATCTCAGTTAAGGAAGGTTACACACACACACACACACACACACACACACACACACACATAGGAAAAATAGTAGAGCCCTTGCTTCAATGTCATATGCTTTTCTCCTAGTCCTAGAGTTGGAGGGATGTTTCGTAGCTGCAAGCATGAAGGATCTGTTGAGGATAAGATATATGTCATTAAGTACTTACTATTCTCAGGATGGCGTTATTAGGGTTTTTTTTGGAGGTTAAGTTGCAGCAGACTGTTACCCTGATGCCAATGCTTGGCTGCAATGTAGTCTAGGATCCTGAGTTACAATTCAACTAGTGATTTTTCAATTTCCATTCTAATGGTATAGCAAGAGTAATCCCAGCTGGTCTGGTTTAGCCAAGTGTTGATGCTCGAGTATTGAGAATTGGTGATCTTGATGGAGGTAGTAGCCTCGAGTCGAGCCGGTAAGTATTTTCGAATTGATACATGATAATTGTGAGTACATGATTATTAAGGTGGTTGTTCATTTTCAATGACAATAAAGAAGAAGCAAATGGAGGTTTCGAGTACACCGATGTCTATCGTCGCTCTGGTGCCATAGATGCGTCTGTCTTACCTTTGATTTTTACAAGGACAATATTGTAATAACTTTCTGAGAGTTATCAAGTTGGGCTTGGGCTTGGGCTTGCACCACTTTATATACAATTAAGTATAAAAACAACTAACAGGTGTAAGTCTACCAAGTTGGACAGAAGACAATTTATAGTGCCATTCCTTTCCTTTACTTTCACCACAACTTTCATGTGCAAAACTTGCCTGAACAAAATCCATTGTGGAAGAAAAAATGAAACACTATTTCCATACTTCTAACTAGTCTACTTACAGTAACTAAAAACACGAGCGATATTGTTCTCGAAAAATTATCCATGCATTTTGCTAAAACTTCAGAGAGGGGTTGAGATTGTAACTAGGACAGGCCAGTACAATTAATTAGATGGTTACAATACATATTGAACTCTATGAGGTTCCTTTTAAAGATACAAAATTGCCGCACTGCAAAATTCCTTTGCTAGCATGCATACCTCATAAACGATCAAGACCTGAACAGAGACGAAAGGAGAACTCCGAATGTAATCCTTGTACAACATCTCAGCTACTTTTCTTCTTTGGCTCCCCTAAGCTTTTAAAAGAAGCCATTGCTGCCCGTCACCACTTTGATTTCTTGTTTCCATTGGCATTCTTTCTCCCTAGGTACTTCTTAACTTCGTCTTCATTGTCATCATCGTCCCCCTTCCTCCTCTTCTTGTTTACTCTCCTTGACCTTCTGCATTCATCAATATTAATTTAAGCTTCCAACGGGAACAAAAAAAGGGAGGAAAGAAATGATAGCAAGAAAATAGTCCAAGGCCAGGAAGGATTAGAGATTTCAAATCTAGCAAATTTTACAATGAATACTGTAACTAAGGGGCGGTCCTACAGCCCAGCTTTACTGTCAAAAGAACAACTTATAAAGTTTGATGAAACTGACAGTGATAACTTAAAAGTTTATGGTCTATATCTCCCTGAATTCCAAACTAGTTGAGATGCCTCTTAGCTTCCGTAATAGTGAAAAACATATTGTGATCGTGCAAAGTTTTACTTAGCATCAGATTTAATGCAATTCCCCAACAGGTTAAGGTTAGGCCTGAGTCACAAAATTATCCTTTATTATACATGTGGAATGACCTTTGGTTATCTGGGTTTGGTGGCACGGAATACATGAGACTATCTACGTTCTTGGTTATTTATATTTTAGGCTATGATGATGCATATCTGAGCCATATGTTGCATGTTTTTCATTACAGAGGCATACCTGAGCTATATGCAATAGAACTTTTATGTTTGAAAAGTTTGTTGCAGGTCAAAGAGTACTTGTGTTAGATGAGAATCTAATTTGTGAAGGAAGGTTCTTCAATGGAGTTCATTGTGAGTTGATAAATCTTATGAGCCTTTAAGTTTGGGTAAGCAAAGATAAAGCCCACAAAGTTTGGGTTTATCCCATCTGATCATTTTTTTTCTTGTATGGGTTATTAAGGTTATTAATCTACATTGGTTGTATAATTATAGGATGCTTACACTGATTCATAAGTATGTCTTTATTAAGGTCATTACTTTTATTTATTTATTTGAAAGTTTTCCTTATTTGTAATATGACTTTTGGAGCTTCCGTTTGCACTTTAGATGACTCCCCTATCATACTATCTTGGGTTGTTTCCTGGTTTTGCTTTCTTTCACACTAATGTTTGGCTTCTCCTTCCTCATATGTTACTCTTTTCTCATACTTACTAGTTTGGCTTGTTTTCGTACTGGATTTAATGTTTAACATCTTGTGTTTTTTGGTTGGGTAAAGGCCCATTGTTTATTTTGTTATGCAATTTTTACTTTTGTTTGGCATGTACGGTTGCTGCTTAACGCGCTATGTCAAAGGTGCTTGTTGTTTAGGCCTCTGGTATGAGATTATTAGTTGGACCTTACTACTATGCATATGCCTGCTGCTTATTGCAACAAATTTGCAGAGATGTCTGCTGTGTAGGTCTATGTTTGGTGGCGCTTTCTTTGGCCTATCATGTTTGAAACTCAATTGTTCATTTTTGGTTGAGTGTCCTTCTGTTTATGCCTCCCGTATGAGACTCTTGGTTTGTGTATAAGATGGTAAACATTTTTGGGCATTAGCTAGTTCTAAGTGCATCATCTGTTGTTTTCTATTGAGGGTCTGAGTTTTCAGTCTTAACCCAAGTATTTTAGCCCCAGGAATTGACAAGTATTTGATACTATTGTACAATTTATGATTTGTTTTTGGTCTCCAAGGTTTTACTGGCACTATAAGCTTCTATTTCAATGAATGTTGTCCACTTATAAGGTGAGAAAAATTGTTGTTTTGTTATTATTTAGCACTTAATAGTGTTGAGGAAGGTTGCAGAACATGTTGTCAGATGTTTTAACTCCCTACGTTCTTTTTGAGTTGAGAAGAATTGTGCCATGAGTCACCAAATTTTATGCTTGGTAAAAGCTTCCACAAGAACATTAGGGAGGATGAGTACATGAGTCCAATTCCTTTCTCCAATTTGACAAGCATTTTGCTTCACATAAGTGAACTGTGTCTACCATATAGCATCCCAACACTATATGGACCGTTGATCCTCGTAAAAAGTATACAAAATATGCTGAAAATTTTCAGAACTGGCGTACCATTGGTAGACCATGGATATGCTCTATTCACACAATTTGTAAACAAAAAATTACGAGAAAAATCTAGTATAGCGTTATTATTGTTTTCGCTCCAGTTTGAGTCATGGTCTTGCCGTAATTGATCTCATGTCTTTGCTGCAACTTCTGTCATAGCTCCAGACTCCACCTCAAAACTGTTGGATCATTGGATTAGTGTTGACGAGAACAAGTATATCATTACATACTGTTGTTGGATCATTGTTGACAAGAACAAGTATATCATTACATACTGTTGGTGCTCTTGCTCCTTGACATGAAGAGAGCTTGCTCTCAACATGCTTTGTAAAGTTTAGTCCCACATTGGAAAAGCACCATGAGTTATCTCAACATATATATGTGTATGTATTGTTGGGATATGCACGTGGGGTGGTGACCCTAAGGAGGGAACCATGTGGGTGATTTTACTAAGAGGTAAGGATAAGGCTCCAAGAAAAGCATTCATGCATTTTGCTCTTGGGAAATTAATTTCCATTGGGGCTAAGCCCGTAGGGGCTTAGCGACTCGGACTCGGGCTAATGAGGCATAATGTGGCGTTTTGTTGGCGCACTTAGCACGTCAGCTTCGTCGCTAGGCGCATAGTGCGCTTAAGTTGCGTGGCCCAGTTGTGCGAGTTGCGCAGGTGTGCCAGGTTGCGCGAGTTGTGCAGGTGTGCTGGGTTGCGCGGATTGCGCCAGCTTGTGCTACGTGCGCAGCGTGCGCAGTATGCGCTGAAGGCGCGCACGCACCTCGTAATATTTGCACAAATTGTGCAGTTCGTGGCTTTCCACGTTCTGACTGATTCGTAACTGATCCTGTATTTGTGGATCTGACATTATGTCGTGGCACACATTTCGGATCTGGACAGTTACATCAGTAGCTATATATTCAGAGCCTCTCTTCTCTCTCGAGAGAATTTAAAGACTTCAGAAATTCACGAAGAGAGAAGAGAGAGCTGCTGCGCACCGTGTCCTTCCTCGTGCAACCGAAGTCCGTCATCGTTCCGAGCAGTCCATCTTAGAGCAATTTTTTAGAGCGTTCCAGAGTTCATTCGAACTTGCTGGTTCCTGGAAGCTGACCGTGTGGGCGGATCTAGCTTTGAGCACTGGTGTGTTTGACACCCCAGCAGGCCACCACCTTCCCTCTTTCGTCTGTCACCTTCACTGCTGCCTTTAGCAATTCAGCCAGCATCTTTTTCTTAGAAGCACTGCTATCGTTTGCTACATTTACGAAATTTTCTTAGATTTTCGTATTCCAGAATCCTTCAAGGATCTCTGTTACGCACCTTCCTTGAAGCGTTGCGTTGGAACGTTGTTCTTACAACTATTTTATTCAGTTTTTCATTGAAAAAATTGTGCCCCGGTTCTAACAATCTCAAAGCTAGACCAGCACAATGGAAAACTCTCGTGCCTCTCTCCTCGATACCAGCTTTAACAAACTGGAGAAGTTCGACGGAGAACACTTTCAAATATGGAAGAAAAAAATCACCCTCAATCTACAACTGGTGGATGTCGATCATGTGCTGATTGAGACGGAACCAACAATTCCAGAAGGACCGACGACTCCAGAAGGTGGTACAGCAGATGCCATTGCTGCTGCACAAGTCAAATTGACCAAATGGAGAAGGGACAATAGTCTTTGTAGGCTATTGATTCTGAATGCAATGGAGGACTCCCTGGCAGAGTCATACTCCAAGAATCCTTCTGCCAGGGACATCTGGGAGTCCTTGGAAAAGCTGTATGAAGATGACGACAATAGATCGAAAATCTTCATCGTCGAGAAGTACCATAAGTTGCTCTTCGAAGACGAGAAGGAAATGCTACCTCAGGTAAAAGAGTTCTTGAAGCTGCACCAGAAGCTAGAAGACGAGAAAATGCCCCTCGTCGACAAGTTGGTCGTTGGAGGGATTGTCTCTAAACTTCTCGCAGGATGGAGTACATTCTATGAAAGAATGCACCGGAAGAAGCTGGATATCAGCTTGGAAGATCTCCTTCAAGAGATCCATATTGAGGACGAGATGCGTTCTCAACAGAAGATGGACACTCTGTCCAAACAGTTGGCCAAGGCCAATCTGGTGCAGACGAGAGAGCCCAAGGGGAAGCAGGTGGCTTCACATCACAAAAATAAGGATTCTACTAATCTGAAAGTGAAGGGTCCCTCATTCAAGCAACAGAAGTCCAAGTCCCACGTGACTTACTTCAATTGTGGCAAGAAAGGCCACTACAAGAGTGAATGCAGATCCAAGCCTAAACAATCAGAGAAAAGTGAGCCTAGTAAGGTTTCTTTGGTTTCTAACCTCGTTGCTATGATCGCTCAGGTCACAACAGTGGGGGCTGACTCTGACTGGTGGATAGACACTGGTGCGACATATCATGTCTGTTCTGGAAAGGAATGGTTCATCACGTACCAGCCAACTTCTGAGAAGGTTGTCATGGCGAACCAGGCCCAAGCTGAAGTTTTGGGGATCGAGACTGTGGAGCTGAAACTCACTTCCGGAAACACTCTGACGCTCCAAGGAGTAAAGCATGTTCCAGTGATTGCCAAGAACCTGATCTCTGGGAGCCTGCTTAGCAACGCATGCTTGAGGATGGACATTAATGCTGGTCAGATGGTGATGTCCAAGAAAGGAACATACTTCGAAAAGGCTTTTCAAACCGAAGGGATGTTTAAAATTCAGCTTGTAAACCAGTCTGATGAAATAAATGCAATCGCTCTTTCTGCTTATTCTCTTGAGTTGTGGCATAATAGGTTAGGACATGTTCATTGTAAAAGAATAAACAAAATATCCAATTTAGGACTTATCTCCAAATGTGGGGGTAAGGTAGAGAAGTGTGAAGTATGTGCTCAGACTAAGATCACTAGAAAACCCTTCCATCGGGCCAATCGAAGCACAGATCTTCTGGAGATAGTACACTCCGATATCTGTGACTTCAAACAATTCTCTAAAAAAGCTGGGATAAAGTATTGCATAACCTTCATCGATGACTTCTCTAAGTACTCATTCGTCTACTTGCTAAAATCAAAAGACAAAGCGTTCGAGAAGTTCAAGGAGTTCAAAGCCGAAGCTGAACGACAAACTGGACAACAACTCAAGAGGTTGAGGAGTGATCGAGGCGGAGAATATCGGTCTCATGAATTCGCATCGTTCTGCAAAGAACATGGAATCATCTGCGAGACTACTGCTCCGTATTCTCCTCAATCTAACGGAGTAGCAGAGAGGAAGAACCGAACGTTGACAGAAATGATGAACTCAATGCTGCTAACTGCAGGTCTTCCAAAATGTTACTGGGGAGAAGCTGCATTAACGGCCACTTTCATTCTGAATAGAGTGCCGTATGCAACTTCTGACATAACTCCTCATGAACTCTGGTTCAAAATCAAACCTAACTTGAATGTTATTTGAGTGTGGGGGTGTCTGGCTTATGTAAAGCTCCCAGATCTAAAGATTCAGAAGCTGGGGACAAGGACTACGAAGGCGATTTTCTTAGGGTATGCTGAGAAGAGTGATGCTCGAAGATTCGTTGACATTGATTCAAATCATATCATCGAATCTCACGATGCTGAATATTTTGAAGACAAGTTTGCAAGACACAAAAATATTGTTCTCCCAGACATTTCGGAGAATGATATAGGTGCAAATGAGACTGAGATCTCATATGAGCCCGTAGTCCAAGATGAAGTTATTGGTGGAGAAACAACAATTGAACCAGAACTCGCTGAGCCGTCAACGAAGCGAGCAATGAGGCCGAAGAGCTTCGAAGATGACTTTGTCACCTATCATGTGGAAGCAGATCTGCTTACCTATGATGAGGCGATGAAGTCCAGATGCTATCTTCTGGAAGGAGGCAATAGACAATGAAATTGACTCAATTACCTCCAATAACACATGGGTGTTAGTTGATTTACCCGAAGGAGCAAAACCCATCGGATGCAAGTGGATCTTCAAGAAGAAGATGAAAGCTGATGGAACCATTACCAAGTTCAAGGCCAGGCTAGTGGCCAGGGGGTTTTCTCAAAAACAGGAGATCGACTACTTTGACACATATGCTCCAGTAGCACGGATGACAACCATCAGATTGTTGATTGCCCTTGCGGCAATACACAAACTGGTGATATATCAAATGGATGTCAAAACAACATTCTTGAATGGCGAGCTGACCGAGGAGATTTATATGCAACAGCCAGAAGGATTTGTCGTCAGAGGCCTGGAAGACAAAGTCTGCAAGTTGGTAAAATCTCTATACGGCTTAAAGCAAGCTCCCAAAATGTGGCATGAGAAGTTTGACAAAGTTCTAAGGTCAAACGGCTACAGGGTCAGCGAAACAGACAAGTGTGTCTATACTAAATTTGCTGACGGAAGAGGAGTCATCGTTTGTCTGTACGTGGACGACATGCTAATCCTAGGTACAGATATAAGCTATGTCACTGAGACAAAGAAGTTCCTCTCGAAAAAGTTTAGTATGAAGGACTTGGGGGATGCTCTTGGGACTCAATATCATCCGGACAGACACTGGATTGGCACTGTCACAATCTCATTACATAGAGAAGATGCTCACTCGATACGGGTATCATGATCTTCCTATAATTGATACTCCATACCGAAGTGATCAGAAGCTGGAGCCAAACTCGAAGGAAAGCGTCAGGCAATTGGAGTACGCTAGCATTATCGGGAGTTTGATGTACGTTACTACTGCCACTAGGCCTGACATAGCTTTCGCTGTGGAAATGCTGAGTCGATTCACGAGCAATCCAGGCGTTGAGCACTGGAAAGTTGTGAAGCGTGTTATGAGATATCTCAAGAAGACTCAGACATATGTACTGCACTTCAGCGAAGAGCCGTCGGTAGTAGAAGGATTCAGTGATGCCAGCTGGTGCTCAGAGTTGGAGAGCGAGAGGTCCACCGGTGGATTCATTTTCACATTGGGTGGAGCTGCTATATCGTGGAAGTCGAAGAAACAGACTATGCTCTCGCAGTATTCTATGGAATATGAGTTCTTTGCAATTGATACCGCAGAAGATGAAGCAGAATGGCTTCAGGCTCTCATGTATGATCTTCCAGTGGTTGGAGCGTAGATACCGGCAATTCTGATATACTGCGACAACCAAGCAACTGCGGCGGTGACATCAAATGATCTCTTCAACGGAAAGAAGAGAACTGTGCGGTTAAAGTACAGGGCAGTGAACGATCTCATCAAGAGAGGTGTCATTGCAGTCATCGATGTTTGGAGTCAGGAGAACCTGGCGGATCCGTTCATGAAGGGCCTCAAGCGTCAGCTGGTTGAACACACAACAAGGAAGATGAGCTTGAAGGCATTCTGATAGTATGTTTTTGTAATCCTACCATAAATTTTTATGTTATTAGTTCAAAGAAAAATCTACTAGACATCTAACTTTCGGTTCAAGGGAGGACCACTGACTGGAAAACTATCAGGTAACAGCGGGTAATTGTTCTTGGGAACATGGAAGGGTTACGAACCCATAACCACTGTTGTCTACTATATGTCTTCAGCGAAAAACGGATCCTGTGCTGAGGTTGGCTTAAATGCCTTAATAAGTTCTCAAGCAGAGTGAATGTCTGGTGTGCTTTACAGGAAGCACGGTAGCGCAGCAATACAAGGAGTAAAACTCCATGCTACAGTGGGATGACTCCACCATGTGTAGTGTCCCGTCCCGCTCAGTCAATCGGAGGAATCGAAATGCCGACGGCGTTCGGACTTAGCCTTGCAACGGCTTGCTCGGAGACATCGCTCAGGTGGGGTAGTTTCGGTGAACTCGTCGCATTTTTGCCTTCACATAATAAATCGCATGTTTTCAACTTGCATAAGTAGGCTTAATAATAAAAGAGACGAATCCCCATGCTAAAGAGAATAATTCCGACGTGTTGAATGGAGTTGGAATATGGAAAGGTCCAACGGTCGGCTTAGAGTTGGTGCACGGCGTGCTTTGAAAATGACACTCGGTCCTTCGTCCCGTGGCTTGGGAGAAGGAAAATTGGTCTTCGACACAAAACTATGATCTTGCCCAAGTCATAGGCGTCGCCTGCGTAAATGTTCGATAAAGCATGCACGTTTCCATAGCACAAGGCTTGGCATAGCCTTTGCTCGTCCCTTGGGTTAAGTTGTAGGCTTGAGTAAGTTAGGCAAAGTTTTGCCGGTCGGCCTAAGTTATTCCAAGTGTTGTTCCGCTCTTTCTGCGGTTGTTAAGTTAAATAGTCCCACGATCCCAAGGCCCGTTATATGAGGTATGACTTGGGCGATAGCGTCGCGTAGAACGTAAGTAGGTTTGAGGCACGATACATGGACTTAGCGTTAAGGCATGAACCACGGTTGATTTAATGAGTTTTGAAGAAAGGACTATCGAATAGGCATTCATGAGATGAATGAAATGATATGGTAACATAGAAAGAATGCTCACGATCGTGGGTCGTCGAGGGGTCTCAAATGATAGAAGTCGTAAATGTGGAACTCAAAAAATAGTAAAACAATGAAAGTAAAGACAATGAAATGGTCCTGAAATGAGGAAGTGGGTCGAGTCTGCATGGTCATTGGACAACTTGTGTACCGGTGCATAAGGATTTGATTTGTTCCTCAAACGGTACCTGTGGCCACGGGGGACTGGTCTGGCCTAGGAGGAACACGTGCCTACGGGACCCTTGGATGGTGTGCGACCTGACCCAAGGGGTATGCCGTAGAGCGAATATTAGGGGAAATTCGATGAGATTGTGCCTCGTTATTGACGAACGTACTCTCATATCCAATAAAGGTCCAAGATAGCTTGTCGTACTAGTGATCAAGTTCATATAGATGTCGGCATGATGGCGGCAATCCGTGAGTGTGCCTTTGGATTGAGTCGAGTATTGAGTGTGCTATATCAAGGAGTCGAGTTGAAGGTGTGTGTACAAGTTAAAACACAATGTTGGGCCTAAGATTTGGTTTCAACGTAGGCGTCGTGCTTCGACACGAGAGGTGGCGTCCAGTCTTATGTTGTCGGTATATAAGTCGCATAGTTATGATTGAGTTGTCTTGAGTTTAAGTTGGGAAAGCCGCAAGGCAAAGTCGGTCGAGTGATACTTAGCCACAAGTCTTGATTTGGGTCAATTGGTGATCAAAGTAGCAAGGGTCGCGAGGCGGCGATATAGTTGAGTCACACTAATTTGCGAGGCACAACACAAAGGAATTGTTGCACGATCGTAAGAAAATTGGATACTACTGCGTAGTTGCGTCTCTGATTTTGGTCGAAAGGCAAGCACGACTTGATAGGTTAACGTTGGTGGCACGAGAAGGGTCTGGAGGTAAAGTACGAGTTAACGTTGTTGCAAGCACGGGATGGTCTAAAGACACGAAATAGACCAAGGCGTCTGTCCTAAAACTGATCCTAAGGCAAGAATAGAAAGACAATACAAAGGGGACTAAGTTGCACAAAGTAAATCAAACATATTGGTTTTGTATGGGTGGGCGATGATCTCATTCCACCAGTACAGTTGAGTACTGACACCCATACAGTTTTTATGTGCAGACACAGGTAGAAGCTCGTGGTACGGGGCTCGCTTGGATGCGTCGAGGCATGGAGTTCCTTGGCGATTCGAAGTGTGTGGCCGCGTGGAGTCAAGACTTATACGGGACATAATGTATGGACATTGCCTTCCGAAGCTTCTGCTGGATCAAGCATTGTATCGAGAGATGAGAGAGAGCAGAGTGAATTGTAAAATGAGAGAAAAGTGAGCACGAGAGACTTATAATTTGGCCTTGCGCCCACAAATATAATCTTGTATTCAATATCAATAAAGAGCTTCTTTTGAATGACTTGTGTTCATGTGTATTGATTCTAATTTCCGCTGCGTATTCAATGTTTCTGTTTGGAACTTCTGTGCGACGACCCCGTCGCCGCCGCTGCAAAACGACCGTTATGGAACCTGCCTTGCACGAGCGCAATCTAGGCTCGTGCGGCATCACGCCTTAGTGAGGACGATCGCTCCTACGGGAGCGGGGCATGACATAATGGTATCAGAGCACGGCTTTACGTCCTTGGACTATCGATTGAATTCTTTAACTTCGTTGTTTACGCAAACTCTGAATTGTTGCTTCCGCAAAGTTGATATCGTTGGTGCGCTCTCTCTCAAATGTCCCACGGGATGTCCATACAATAAGTCTAACTATTTTGCAAAACATAGGAGATCAGTTTTTGATAAGAAACAAAAAGATGGTTCGCGTAAGCACGGTTGGCTAAGTCGGGCTGGGCAAATACACCGAGGATTACGTCGACCTTAGAAAAGTTGAGTACGGGATTCGAATTGTGTCGGACGAGAATGAGTTGAACTCGATTGAGTAAAAAGTGAGATGACTATCGATAGGGGTGTGTAGGAGCGTAAAAAGCGCTTCAAAGAAGGAGTCAAAGTGATAGATCATTCTACTCAAATTGAGCCACTTTACGCCGCAGAGAGGCTAAATACTTTACGCCCAAGACAAGGCTAATCACTTTACGCCTAAAGCAGGCAGATCATTTTACGCTCGGGTCTATACCCATGATTTTATGCCAAGGACAGATCAGCCACTTTTACGCTGGACAAAGCTGTCAAGTCTCACATTTAATGCAAACTCTGACATGGAGATATTAGTGATGGCATATATCACAGAATTCAAAGGGATTTGTTTTTACACAGACCAATGTTGTCGTTTAGTATGTGGATTGAGCTACTTTACGCTCACACTATGGCTTCTTTTACGCATGAAGACTATACGAGCTTTTACGCTCAACAGTTGACGTGTGCGTAAAGTCTATTTGAGCTACTTTTACGCTCAAGGTTATTTAACAACCACTTTACGCGAGAAGTCTATGTGAGGGCTACCTTACGTCTAATCTATTGCTTTACGCTCAGAGTACATTGGGGTTGTTTTACGTCCTATTCTTCTGACCAACTTGGAACGTGGTTTGCCTACATGGCTTTCATGCCACACATCCCGAAGAACGTGTGTACGTGCATCCTATTCTTAATGAAATAATGGGACACGTGTCAACACATACAGAGGATGGCTTTGGTCGTGGGTGACGGTTGTTGACGTAAAGACGGAACTTTCGCTGAGTTTTTACGCACAAGAGCCCAAGCCTATAAATGGACTTATTTCTTTTCAAGACCCACACACACAGAGGGACAGGAGAGAATACAGAGATCAGAACTTAGAGATTTTGATTTTTCGAGAGCATTCTTCTTCAACCTTTCTTTCAGAACAGAGTAAAGCAAAGCAAGAAAGCATTCGGCCTCGCCATCAGTGTCCAAGTGCGTCGATACCTTTCTGGTGACTTAGTTCTTCCGGTTGTTCAACTTCAAGCAGCGATCTTCATTATCATCATATGGTCCAAGGAACAAAGTGATCATTTACAGATCAGACTTCCATAGCAATACTTTTCCAGAATCGAATTTGTACTTCTTGTACTTTTTTCGTTTTATTTTCAAAAGCCAATTTCTCCAGGCATTTTGTTAAGTGAAACAAAAATGGCGACTCTGCTGGGGACGACCTTCTCCTCTGACGAGAAGGCAATTGCTCAATATGATGATGTTTCGGTCGGTTCGACCATGAAGACTCTGGTTGTACACTTTGACCATACTGCCTATGAAGAAATGCTCCGAACTGGGGGTGGTTCTCGCTACTCCAATGTTCAAAAATCTCGCAAAGCACGAAAAGTTTGGATTCCTAAATCCAAAATAGCTTCTGATCTCTCTGTTGCTACTAGTGGCAAGGGAATTCTTCCTACTCCTGTCGTAGGGGCTTCCGTTCGTAACGAGGCAGTCCTTACTTCAGAGTTGCACTCAAAGTGTGACGATTTATCTCCCGTTTGTAACGGTAAAGATAATCAGGTTTCACGTCCACTACGTAAGAACCAGGTTTTACGCTCAGTGGATAAAAACCAACTTTTACGCTCAGTACATAAAGATAAGTCTCCCATTTGTAATATGGCAGACTCCAATGCTTCTGAGTGTAAGAATAAGTCTCCCGTCTGTGACGTGGTAGACACACACAAGTTACGCTCTTCGCGTAAAGGAAAATTTTCCGTCTGTGACGTGGTAGATAACCAATTTTTACGCTCTACGCGTGAAAGTAAGTCTCCTATCTGTGACAGTGTAGATAAAATTCGCAAAGATGTTTACACATCTAATGTGAATGTACCTAAACGTGTGCAGCGTAAAAATCATGTTGGTAAAACTTCAGTTCTACACCAACAGCCTTCTTATACTGCTCTACGCAAAGTACCAAATCTACAAATTACACGCAATGAAAATGGAGTCCTTTGTGCTAAAAAATCTCAAGAATTACGCACACAACTCCAAAAGCGTAGAAATGTACAATTTGGTTCTGCGAATGCTGCCAGTAATCTTCTTTATACACAGGGTACTAAACGTTTTTTACCCCTAATGTAATAAAGAAGACTACTCCCTCCACTCCTTCTGACTTGCGTGAATTGCTAATGCAAAAGCGTAAGAATAGACAATCTTCGGTGACATTTTCCCAAGAAAAACATCATTGTGATTATCACCAGGTTGTGATCAACTGTTGTTGTTCGGCTTCAAAACGGTCAGTTTTTGATCGATTAAGTTTTAATTTGCCTTAACATCAAGCTGAAGACCAAGAACATGAGCTGTCATTTGCATCAGTCAACATGGCGTCTCATACTAACAAAGGACGACGTCCAAGACGGAATATGTCCCAAACTCCAGGTCAGCAACAGTTCAACAGACTTCTTGATTCTTTTGAGGGGGTATATCAAAATACTCGATCAAGAAGACAAAGACAAATACAGACTTCTGATTCAGAAGCCGGCGGTACTCAATCTCTTGAGTCCGAGACTGACAGTGTCGATTCATACTTCTATACTGATCCTTCTATATCTTCAAGAGAGGTTGAATCCTACGCTGTTGGAGATGAACCAGAGACCTCATCTGTTAATACAGAACAGCGTCTCACTGTCGTTGTGCAATCACTGAAAGACATGCTTAACATGGTACAAAACATGCATCAGATAATATTGAATCAGCAAACTGCTCAGCCGACAGTAGTAACACCGGCACCAGTAGCAGCACCAACTCAAGATAGTCAAGGGGCTGAAATACCTTTGAATATTCAGGAGCCTGCTGTTAATCAAAATTATGCATCTCCAAATTTTATCATTCCTGAAGACGTACCACCTCCAGTGGGGGTTACGGTACATCCAACAACCATTCAATCAAATGTGCTTCCTCAAACCAGTGAAGCCATTCAAGTAGTGCGTGAACTCAAAGCACAGTTTGAAGTCTTGAGGCACAAGGATCAACTCCAGAGGTTAGGTATTAAGCAACCTTATCCTCCTCATTGGAATGATGTACCCTTTCCACCGAAATTCAAGCCACAATCTATGGTTTTGTTCGATGGAAAAGCATCTCCCAGTCAATATATCAATTACTTTGATATTATGACTGTACATCTGCAGAAAGATAATGCTCTTCTCACTCGAGTGTTCATCGGGTGCCTGACGGGTTCGACTTATGATTGGTATCGAAGTTTACCCGACAATTGCATTTCGTCTTTCAACGAATTTAAGGCAATATTTCTCTCCCGCTTCTATGAAGGAGGTATAGACATGAATACGTCCTCCTTGATAGAAATCAAACAAAAAGAGAAAGAAGATACTCGGACGTTCATCGAACGTTTTCGACAGGCTACTCTAAAGATGCCCCCGGGTATGCCAGATTCAGCACTCATTGATACATGCAAGATGAATCTGCGACCATCCATCGCTGTTTTCACAGGTTCCCAATTCACAGATTGGGCTTCGTTCATCATAGCAGCAGTTTCTGCCGAGACCAATGGTAGGTTAGCTCGTGAACATGGGATGATTTTTGCCTCAGATGATAGAGGAAAGAAAAATATTCCTGGTAATAACCCCGGTAATCGTAATGTGAAAGGAAAAGATACCCTCATGGTTAATCTTTCCAAAAATAAAATGATGCCGAATAGTCAGGAATCTTCCAGGCCAAAGGAAGAATACTCTTTTGATGAGAGTGATATCCCAGGGATATTTCAGTGTCTGGTGAAGAGTGGCAAACTTCAGATTCCAGACCCAAAGAGGCCTAATGAGGTGAATCTGACTGATAATCCCAAATATTGTATCTATCATAGATACATTAATCATCCTACCAGTGCTTGCTATGTCCTGAAGAAGAAAAACCAGGAGCTGATAAATGGCGGTGCTATCGCCTTAACTAATGATGACCATACGGTTACAACCAATATGGTTTCTCTTCAATTCGGGGATTTTCCTCCACAGCAAGTCCCAGATGGAATTACCCTAATTTCGAAGGCGACAATGAAGATCGTGAATATCTCGCCTGCCAGAGAAAAAAATACAGGATTGCTGCCACTCACACTAAAGAATGGTAAAATCATGTGGGTACATCCTGACTTAGTGCCTGAATTGGAAAATGAAGGTAAAACTTCAAAATCCAAGAAGGGTAAGAAAGTCAAAACCTGCAACATGATTTCTCATGATATTCCAGATCCTGATGACTTGGATCGGCTATGGGATGGCTTTCCTTTAGAAGATAGATTGAGAGGACTGAACATCTGTCCTCCAAGTCTAGCTCCTCCTACCAAGCTCAAGCTTACTCATCAGCAGTGGCTAGCCATGAACAGTGTTCCTTTATACCGGGCACAATAAGTCTTCGCTGCTTATGAAAAAGCTCCGACAGGGATTTTTCCTCGTATCCCGAATCTTTCTCCTCCTGTGGCTACAGAGACATCTATTCTTCATTCTCCTGTGGATACAGAGATCTCTTCTTCTTCCTCTGTGGAACCATTTGCTAAAAGTCTACTGCCCATTCATCTGTACAGTCAGCAATCTGTCCTTCTCATAAGGAAAATGGGTTATAACTTTCAGAAGGTAGAAGGTTTGAATTATGATAAAGGAATACGACTTCCTTTACAAATTCAAAATCAAAAATCCACTGTTGGACTGGGTTCTGAAATTCCTCACAACAAACCTTACAAGAAAAAGGCTAAAGGGAGGAAGACTAAATCCTGTAATATGGTACTTTCTTCTCTTGAGTCTGAGGAAGAAACTTTTGCTGGTACAAGATCCGGGAAAGAGTACCACAAAGATTATGAAGGATCTTCTAAAGAAACAGAAGATGTAGTGGAAACACTACCAGCTCAACCTTCTCTTCTTCCTGCTAAACCCTCGGTGGTTGAAAAGGGGAAACAGAAAGCAGTACATTTTGACGTTCCATTAAAGTCTGCTTCCAATCAGGGGGTGGTGATGAAACCTTACAAATTTGATATTCTAGCTCAGTTAGCCAATACTCCGGCTAGACTATCTATATTTGAACTGCTTCGCCTTTCTAGAGAAAGTAGGGAGACTTTGAGTGAAGCTCTACTTCAGGCAGATTCATGCTTGGCTCAACTCAAGAGTCCTAATAATACTCCAGTTTTATGTCCGTAATGTCATAGTGTGATGGAAGCAATTTCCAACATCACCTTTACACAAGAAGATATACTGTTGAAGCATAACAAACATGACAGGCCTTTGTGCTATACTGGGTATATTGGATCTACCGAAATTGACAGGATCTATATTGATCCTGGGTCTTCAATTAGCATAATTCTTCAGAGTATGCTAAGACCCCTGAGGATTCCTACTAGTGATTTGACTTACACTAGTACTATAATAGTCAGTTTTAACTCTGGCAAGAGTAAACCACTGGGGAAGATTCGTCTGCAGATTCAGATTGGCGATCTCCGAACTATGGTAACCTTCTATGTTATCAACTCAGACGTATCCTACAATATTCTTCTTGGAAGACCATGGTTACATGAGCATAATATCGTGCCTTCAACTCTCCACCAATGCTTCAAGTATGTAGATTCCCAAGGAGTTGTGAAGACTGAATTTGCTGATATCAATCCTTTCAAGGGTGTCAAAGCCTATTTTTCTGATTCAAGGCTTTATAAACAAGAGCATATGAAAGAGATATCAGACATAGCTGAGGATCAATCATCTACTGAGAATCAGTCTCTTAATGAAGATCTACCAGAAGAGCAACCTTTGAAGGTCATAGTCAAGGGACGAATCCAATCCCAACTTGTCAATGATCAACCTTTGATAATCAAGGTTAAAGGAAGAACTCAAACTTCATCCGAGGAATCAATAAATATTCCTGCTAAGAATCAAGTTCAACCTTTTGTGATTAAAGTCAAAGGGCGTACTTCTTGTACGAATGATCCACAATCACCATTGATTGTCAATCTTGGCAAATCTACGCAGAAGATGGATAATGGTCCATTGTTGATTAATCCAAAGCGTAGTAATCAGATTGTAAATGATGTAAATATTGATCATTCTGTACTTCTTGATATCAATGAAGATTTCCTTTTCGAGTATATGGCTGTCAAGTTTATTGAAAGAATGACTTTATCTTCGGATAAGCAAAGTCATCAATATAAAGGCGACATAGAGCCAGAAGAAACTTTATACATTGATCATAAGGAAAATTCTTTTCCTCCTCATGTAGATGTTGGACCTTATGCTCAAAGGTTCCTGACATCTTCTCTCTATCTTCTACCTGTAGCCGCTTCATCACAAGCCTGTGTAACTTTTAGACGTCACAAAGAATCTTATTTCGTGGTTCCGTCTAATAAGAAAAACAAGCGCCAAATTATGTTTGGGCTGGCTAGAAATATCCCTGTTGTTCAAGCAGATGAGCTGAAAGATAAAGACAAGGAAAGAATCCGAATTGACAAGTATAGTCAACAATCTATCAAGATTATCCAGAACATGGGAAATAATTTGAAGACTATGCAAGGTCTCAATCAAGGCAAAGGTAGACGACTCCCATTATATGGAGATCCGTTTTATCAGAAGACTCGTCATGGATTGGGATATGATCCATCCCATATGTTTACTGATGATATACAAGAAGAATTCTCTTCTAATTCCTCACAATCATCTGATTCGGAAGAAAACTAATTCATCGAATCGAATATATCTCGTTCCTCATATGATGAATTCGAACGTGTATCTTCAACTTTCCATTTGGATTCATTCTTGAGTTGACCTCCTTTCCTCTCCCATAAAATAGGTTAGGTCATCCACTTTTTTATCGATATTGGACCTATATGCTCATAATGTCTGTCCTCTTATTCCCCAGCTACCAAAGTTTGGTTAAGCTGATTACTCATCTCTTTTCAGAGAAATTTTTATCTTCCATCTTATCAGTTGATATAGAAAGCTGAATTTATTTATTTATCACGTTCTTATAACCTCTGAATAAATATTAAATTTGCTGGAGTTTCCTATCTATCATGTCCATTTGACCTCTGCATAGATATTAATCTGCTTTTCTTTGAGTTCTTATATACTATCATGTTCATATTACCTCTGATAGTACTATGCTCTAAAACAGAAAACGCGATTTCATTATCTATCATGTTCATATTACCTCTGGATAGATATAATACGTTGAGTTTAAAAGACTTGTCACGTCCATATTACCTCTGATAAGTGTGTTTCTATCTCATACCTATTGTTTAAATTCCAAATAAACGATAGGATCACAAAACAAATCTTTCATTCATTTCTGGTGGAAACACTACAAAATGAATAAGACAAAAGATGACAAAACACTCTCTTAAGGTGGAGTGGAAACATCTTGAAGCAACTTCTCTAATTCTTCTAACCTCTTGCCACAAGAACTCATAACCTTCTTGGTAGCCTCTGTACGTCGAGCTTCGGGGGTGCAAATACAGGAAAGTTCAGCGAAGGTGATTATCAAATTGTCCTTGGCTTCATTAAGGGTTCTGATGGTCGATTCAGCCCCAAAAGCTTGTTCTTCTAAAATTGAGCTTTAGATGAGGTGCAGATTTCGAGCATCGATCATCTTCTTCCTTTCAGCCTTCAAGCAAGCTAGCTCTGCCTCGATTTCGCGGATTCTGTCATTCTTGCTCTGAATATCTATGTTCAAAGCATCATAAGCCACTCTGTGACCATGCAGTACAGATTTTATGCCAGCCAAAAAGGCTTTCTCTTTGGCAACCTTCAGACTGTGTTCATGGAGAGCTGCATTATATGTAGTCTCTCGAGCAAGATAATCAGCCGTTAAGGCATCATACTCCTCCCTTCAACAGTCTCATTTGATAGCCTGAGATATTCTCCAATCGGCTGCTCAAGATCCTCCACAATTTTCTCCAATATGGCGGATCTCTCAACATTATTGAACATGGCAACATTCTTGATAGTCAGAGCCATTGCCGTCTTCAAAATCTTATAGCTAAGACCCTTATTCAGGACCATCTTTATCAAAGTTGCCAGAGTTTTATAGAAAGTTTCAGTATGAATCTCAACCAGGAGATTCATTTCTACGCTGGAGCTTGGCGTGGCGGCAATATCTAATAAATTTCTTCTTCGGAGGTCGGGAGAAGGTGTAGTTGGCACCATAGTAGGATGAGACGAGGTTGTTGCTGTCACTGTTGCCATGGCCAAGTTATTCCTAAGAGCTTCAGGGATTGTATCTCCAACGCCTATAGCTACCATTGGTGTAACAACGGACGGAGGAGAAGTTGTTGTTGTCACTGCTGTTATTTGGTTCCCAAGAACTTCAGGAGCAATTTCTTCAATATCTGTTACTCCAGCCGTTTCTGGAGCTCTGGCGGCGGTGATATTGGCGGATGTGGTGACAATTGCAGGAACTGGTTCAGGTTTCGGTATCGACTTGTCAAAAACTGATATTGAATTAGCAGCTACAGTAGAAGATGCTGTCACTTTCCTGGGTTCAGCACCCTCTTCAACTGTCGGCTCCACAGGATTTTCCACTGCTTTAGTTGCAGTAAAATCTTCTATGGCTGATTCTTTATTTAAGACCGAATCTCCTCCAGCAAGTTCATCATCACCTACAGTGGGGTCTATTGCAGCCTCTTTCTGGTGCTGATCTTCAACATGAGAGGATAGTTCAGGATGTGCTTCTTGATGCTCTACCGCGGGTTGTTGTCCTCCCTTTTCATCAGCACCCTCTTCGCTAGAAGAAGAAGCCTCATCAGCAGATTCCTCATTTTCCTCATAAATATCCTCTTCTTGAGGAGGAGGAGCCATAGGCTTTGGTGCAATTATGACATCTGCAAAAAACGAACAAAATAAGTTAATATAAAAAATCATGGTATATAATTCAGTATAGGTTTTGTGTAATACTTGGAATATGTGCGTTTTTTTCAAGATATGAGTCATAATCACCATCCCAATCATCATCCTCGAAGTCAAGAGTCGGTTCGTCTGATGAGATGTAGTCTTGATCAGTGGTGGATACAGTAGTAGCACCCTCTGTAACCTGTGCCTTGGTTGGCAAAGATAAATGGAGTGAGGTGCTAAGACGCCCAGGAGACAAAAGTGTTACAGCTCCTGATCCAACTATTAATGGAGGGGCTGAAGATCCTTCTCCTGGATGGACTGAGAAAGAACTGACAAGATGATCCTCTTCAATCAAAGTATCGTCTTCTGGAGTGTGGGTCCTTGGTTTGGAAGGCCCTTTTGTGGTAGACCTCTTCTTCTTTTTCGGAGTTTTCGTTGGAGATGTGACGGCTGCACTTTGTTTTCTTTTTCGGCCTTTGCCAATGATGATAGGTTCTGCAGCTGGTTCTCCAACTCCTGTTGGGATAACTTCTAAAAATGGATCTGGAATGCCAGTATCGTCAGGGATGTCTGCTGGTACCCTGACCTGCTCCTCAATATCTCCTTCTTTAGGCCACCTCAGACTACCCCTCATATTGTAACCGTGGACAAAAGAACGAATTGAAGCGTAAAAGTGGGCATACGTATGGAGTATATGTAGTTATGTAGTGCTGGTGGCGGTCGAAATTCTAAATTTAGCACCAGTCCGAGCAGCACCGAAATACCTCCAACCCCTAGCTCCGTCAAGTAATTTCCTATAGTGACGGAAACTAGTCGAAGGATTACCAATATGAAGTTGGTCGTACCCAAATTGGCGAGCAAACCTACTGGGTAAGTATGGTTCAAACGCACAATTATCTTCATTTCTGTACATCAGATGAGAAGGTCTGATGCACTGAAGCCATCTAAAGACTGATTGTGGCAATACAACTCTTCCTTCGATTTCATCTTCGAACTGAACACCGAAGCAATCTGCTGGAACTTGCGACCGGGTACAGAAGAAGTTCCAACCATAAGAATAGTTCAGAACTGCTCGGGTATCCGCCACAGTCGTTGCGATCCATGTAGCTTTGCTGAATTTTTGGAGGAAGACCTCCGCATCATCACCTGGGCCTGGTGGTAACAATCTGCAGTTGTGATGCAATAGCCAGCCCATCAGATAAGTGTAGGACATTTCTGCTCTAGGAAAAATATTCCGATGAGGAGCATTGTTGATTAACTCCTCGCCGAAGGTCCTTAAACCTGCATTTATTCGACAGACCATGGCTGATAGCAGGTTAATCCTGACTTTAAAAACCAGACGTACTGCCGGCCATAGCACACTACGGTGGATTCTGTCAACAGTACCAATACCCGGTACAACCCATCTTCTCAACCATAAAGAAAGAAAGCCTGCCAGCAAAGCTCTCCGAGAGATTTTCTGACTACCATATCTAAGGAAGCTCACGGCTTCAGTCCCGGCAGGGAATTTCCCAGTCTTTGTAGACAGATACTTATTAGGGAATTTGTAGGCAATCGTCATATCCCTAATTTTGTTAGAAGGGATTGTCGAATCTATGTTGATTGTCGGAGCTTTGTTTTCCTGAAACCTTTCTTTGTCTTCCTTGGATATCTTATCCTTATGGAAGAAGAAATAAGTCATCCACTTGTTGATGTACGCTAGATGAGATGTACTTTCATATATTGTAGTACAAATCAGGTAGTGACACATCAGTTCCTCATAGACCTCAATCAACTGAGGATTAGTCTCTCTGATTTCAGCCAGTTCTCTGTTGGAAGAAACGTATTCCTCATATGGGACTTCCCCCATTGGCAGCTTCGAGATGAACTGCATCTCATGAAGAGCAAGGCCCATTTCGCCTTTCGGAGTGACAAAAGTTCCAGTCGAACTCATGTATATTTCCATCAAGGCCAGAAATAGGTTTCCGTTTGGAGGAATGCCCTGACTAGTGGAAGCTAACGCCTCATATAAACCAATGTCTTTCAACTCTGCTTCAAAGTTCTTTATCATCCAAATACTTATCTGGATCCAGTTTTGATTGAACGGAGTCAACCATCCCGGCAGCCTGGGGTTCGTCTGAGGATACAATACAGCAGCCCTCATAAATTCGTTGACAAACATCGGAGTTTGTACTGGTTGAATTAAACCCGAGTCTTCACTGGGATTAGCTCCTGGCATGAGGCCAAAAATAGGAGTGACACCACCATTAGGAACACTAGCAAAATACCCCATGTCATTAGCATGCTCCCTCTTGAAAACAATTCTACCTGGTCTTCCGTAACTATTAGGAGTCAAATTCCACAGCATTTGTCGATGGTGGGTAGCATGGAAAAATGCTGACAAAGGATAATCTCGGTCCATATCTGGGAGATACATGGCTCTATCCCCAAACTTGAATACCCAAGACTCCTTCTTGGGGTGTGTCTGGGATTTACAGTCAATGGCGTCCCCAAACAAGAAGGCCGGTTTTGCAAATTGTTGTGCATCTAGTGAAGTCAACAAATCTCCATTCATCATGGATAACAACATCCTGTCTCCTTGAGCTGCTATCAGTTGTGCCCTCTCTACTGGATATTCAGGGTTCGACTGAGGAAATTGGACATGAGATAAATCTTCCAGGTAGTTCGAACCACCATGCCAACTGACGATCCAAAAACTTCTGCGAGAGGGTGAACTTGCAAATCCACTGACAAAAGGACAAAAGAGATCAAATTAGTTCGGAAGTTTTACGCTCACTAAAAGTTGATAAAAGTTCATGAAGTCTTTGCCTTACAAGGTCTCTCAGTGATTGATGAATTTTACGCTACCACACGTTAATGTGAGCATAATATAACTTTTTACGCTGGCATTTATGACTATGAGCGTAGTTAAGTTTTTACGCTAGCACATTAATTGTGGGTGTAATCCAAATTTTACGCTGACACGTACAACGTGGGCGTGCTCTTTTTATCTTTACGCTAACACGTACAACGTGGGCGTATATTGTCATTTCAGTTTTTACGCTAACACGTATGACGTGGGCGAAAAAAACTGAAGGTTTGGGTTATCTTTTCCTTCCCCGACGAGTTTTCCCAGCCAAAGAATAGGGTTTTACCCATCATAGGCGGAGCTACGGCTGGGTTGGGTTGTCGATGTGGTGTTGACGACTGAATGGGAGGCGACGATGAATCAACGGCAGGTTTCTTCCCCTTGTTGCTGGCGGCGGATGATTTCTTGGAAGCCATCGGATCAAAGTGAGGGTTTCGAAGAAAGATAAAGCAAAGGAATTCGAGATTGCAAAAAGATGAGTAAAAGTGTTTTCTCTCTCTGAAGAACCCTATTTATAGGGAGATTTCAAATCGGTTCAAATTCCAGATTTTACGCCGACTGTTGAATATCTCCGCTTTTACGCGGATGACTGTTGCGTATCCCAAATTTTACGCTGACTGGTCAAAACTCAATTTTTACGCTTCTGTTCAAAGTGTTCCAAATTTTGGAAATATTTGAAAACTTTGAAGGGGGTCTTGTAGGAGCGTAAAAAGCGCTTCAAAGAAGGAGTCAAAGTGATAGATCATTCCACTCAAATTGAGCCACTTTACGCCGCAGAGAGGCTAAATACTTTACGCCCAAGACAAGGCTAATCACTTTACGTCTAAAGCAGGCATATCATTTTACGCTCGGGTCTACACCCATGATTTTACGCCAAGGACAGATCAGCCACTTTTACGCTGGACAAAGCTATCAAGTCTCACATTTAATGCAAACTCTGACATGGAGATATTAATGATGGCATATATCACAGAATTCAAAGGGATTTGTTTTTACACAGACTAATGTTGTCGTTTAGTATGTGGATTGAGCTACTTTACGCTCACACTATGGCTTCTTTTACGCATGAAGACTAAACGAGCTTTTACACTCAACAGTTGACGTGTGCGTAAAGTCTATTTGAGCTACTTTTACGTTCAAGATTATTTAACAACCACTTTACGCGGGAAGTCTATGTCAGGGCTACCTTACGCCTAATCTATTGCTTTACGCTCAGAGTACATTGGGGTTGTTTTACGCCCTATTCTTCTGACCAGCTTGGAACGTGGTTTGCCTACATGGCTTTCATGCCACACATCCCGAAGAACGTGTGTACGTGCATCCTATTCTTAATGAAATAATGGGACACGTGTCAACACATACAGAGGATGGCTTTGGTCGTGGGTGACGGTTGTTGACGTAAAGATGGCCTTCGCTGAGTTTTTACGCACAAGAGCCCAAGCCTATAAATGGACTTATTTCTTTTCAAGACCCACACACACAGAGGGACAGGAGAGAATACAGAGATCAGAACTTAGAGATTTTGATTTTTTAAGAGAATTCTTCTTCAACCTTTCTTTCAGAACAGAGTGAAGCAAAGCAGGAAAGCATTCGGCCTCGCCATCAGTGCCCAAGTGCGTCGATACCTTTCTGGTGACTTAGTTCTTCCGGTTGTTCAACTTCAAGCAGCGATCTTCATCATCATCATATGGTCCAAGGAACAAAGTGATCATTTACAGATCAGACTTCCATAGCAATAGTTTCCCAGAATCGAATTTGTACTTCTTGTACTTTTTCTCGTTTTATTTTCAAAAGCCAATTTCTCCAGGCGTTTTGTTAAGTGAAACAGGGTGCTATCGAGCGACGATAACGTCGGTACGATATAGATGAGCGTGCTTGGAATTCGAGGAATGGTTCGAACGGAATTTGAAGAAGTCAATTTTAAATCGGATAATAGTTTTAAGGATTTCTTGAATGACTTCATCCATGAGTGGTGTATGTGATAGCCTCAGGGATGTCGATCGATCAATTGAGGATGCGGGGTGTCGGTGAGTCTATCAGCAAACGTCGTGATATGCAAAGCCTTAGATCGTGTACGATGGAGTAAGTTGTTGTCTTGAAGTTTTATAAGTTGATTCGAACGACCTAGAAATTGACGTGTACGGAACATGCACGGGATCGAGGATTGTGTAAGTATGAAACGCGAAGATAATTAAGTAGATAAATTAAATCGAGGAAAAGTTAGAATGTACGAATGGATGACTTGATCGAGGAAATTGATACGGATCGTATACGAAAAGTTAGCACGACGAGAAGATAGCGTGCATGAAGGGTTTGATTTTGAAGTTACGCGAATGACTAAGGACTGGGTTGAATGTTGCTCGATGATTTGAGCTAGCAAGGAACGATGCGAATTGAGAAAAAATGTTGGTCGATGACTTAAGATAGACGGATGAACGATACGTGAATTTGGGTTTGAGAAAATTGATGTTGTGAACGATTCGAGGGGCAATAATCGAACTTGAATTTGAATGTCGAGGAGATTATCCAGCCGGACGCTAGCATCATTCGTACGACTCGAAATTATTGCAAAGGAAGATCGTCAGGTTACGCATATCATCAATGGTATTGAGGCGTATCAAAGATCGATATGCGATAACTCAGGGGTACTCTGACTCGGCGAATGACGATCGTGCAAGTGTTATTGTTCGATTGGATGCAATACTTAGGATTTTGATTGAGATAAATGTTGGATGAAAATGAAAGTGTCTTGATGGTTACGCGGATAACCACAACGTCGACATTCTTGTCTTGCACGAGCGCAACTCTAGCCTCGCACATGCGTCGCATCGGGTTTTGGGCGATCGTTCCGCGTGAGCGTTGACATGGTGATTCATGTCGCGGGAATGATCGAACTCGAAAAGTCAGGGCACGGCAACTTTGAATGTCTCGACTTGTTGGTTTGATGCGAAGGAAAATTTGAGGATGTTCAGACTTGCGATTGATGAATGAGATAAACTTAAGGATTGAGTAGGTCCAATCTGCGCATCGAGAATGAATTAGTCTAGACACAAAACAAGAGTTATGTCTCGATGATGATGACTATCCTGCGGGAGTGTGCATGGTGATTCATGCCCACTGTGGATAATCTGAATCACGTGAGATCGGGGCGCAACATATTGTTAAGTTAGACGACCTCATGATCGAATACGTGAATTGGGATGAATGACTTAGGGAGTATGAAATGTAAATTATGGTTTAGCGATGAATTATTTTGTAGCGTGCTTGACTTGAGAAGGATTGATAGGTAGATTATGTCGAACGTGTGCGAAGGGATAGACTATACAAAATGGCTTGATGAACGAGCGACATGTTCTTGTTGAGGATTGGTTGAACGTGAACTATCGTAGGATGGCTTTGCTGAACGACTCGGACCCCGTGCGACGAACGTTAGGATGTGTGTAGGAAATCGTTGCTCGATGTTTAGAAATCAAAGTGATGCGAGCTTGGGTAGAAAACCCCGTACCATCGATTTGGTTTGACCTTAGGATGGGGTCAGTATTGATATCGTTGTTTGGGAACTATGATTCCAGTACTGACGGAAAGACATAGCCTAGCGGTTAGGCAGACGTCCGAGTGCGAAGCGATAGGAAATTGTGGAGGCACCACTCATGAGGATCGGTTGACATGTACGTATATCAAGGACGCCCGAATATGTGCACGATCCGACTCGAGTAGTGATGGCGGATTCTCTCTCACGAGGCTTGGCTGAAATGCATGTATTTTGGGGATGCCTAGAATAGGTGCACAATCCAACTAAGTGATACGTTGAATCAAGTGAGACTTGAGAAACGGAAAAGTGTTGAGGATTTTGAGATCGAGAGTTCCGAAGGAATGTTGATGGTAATGCGATCATTAGATTGAGATAAATTTGAATGTTGGTTGATTGGTTGGTGTGTCTTGCGACTAAGTTAGCGATAAGCACGAGCGTGCTCGGATTGAGGGAATGCATAGGAGTAGTGTGTGCGAGAAACGTAGGACGTTGAATCAAGTTATAAGCCGATAAGTGTACTCAGTAAGTTTCGAGGACGAAACTTTTTCTGAGTGGTGTATGATGTAGTGCCCCGTCCCGCTCAGTCAATCGGAGGAATCGAAATGCCGACGGCGTTCGGACTTAGCCTTGCAATGGCTTGCTCGAAGACATCGCTCAGGTGGGGTAGTTTCGGTAAACTCGCCTCATCTTTGCCTTCACATAATAAATTGCATGTTTTCAACTTGCACAAGTAGGCTTAATAATAAAAGAGACGAATCCACATAGCTAAAGAGAATAATCCCGACGGGTTGAATGGAGTTAAAATATGAAAAGGTCCAACGGTCGGCTTAGAGTTGGTGCACGGCGTACTTTGAAAATGACACTCGGTCCTTCGTCCCGTGGCTTGGAAGAAGGAAAATTGGTCTTCGACACAAATCGATGAACTTGCCTAAGTCATAGGCATCGCCTGCGTAAATGTTCGATAAAGCATGCACGCTTCCACTGCGCAAGGCTTGGTATAGCCTTTGCTCGTCCCTCGGGTTAAGTTGTAGGCTTGAGTAAGTTAGGCAAAGTTATGCCGGTCGACCTAAGTTATTCCAAGTGCTGGCCCGCTCTTTCTGCGGTTGTTAAGTTAAATAGTCCCACGATCCCAAGGCCCGTCATATGAGGTATGACTTGGGCGATAGCGTCGCGTAGAACGTAAGTAGGTTTGAGGCACGATGCACGAACTTAGCGTTAAGGCATGAACCACGGTTGATTTAATGAGTTTTGGAGAAAGGACTATCGAATAGGCATTCATGAGATGAATGAAATGATATGGTAACATGGAAAGAATGCTCGCAACCGTGGGTCGTCGAGGGGTCTCAAATGATAGAAGTCGTGAATGTGGAACTCAAAAGATAGTAAAACAATAAAAGTAAAGACAATAAAATGGTCCTGAAGTAAGGAAGTGGGTCGAGTCTGCATGGTCATTGGATAACTTGTGTACCGGTGCACAAGGATTTGATTTGTTCTTCAGACGGTACCCGTGGCCACGGGGGACTGGTCTGGCCTAGGAGGAACACGTGCCTACGGGACCCTTGGATGGTGTGCGACTTGACCCAAGGGGTGCACCGTAGAGCGAATATTTGGGAAAATTCGGCGAGATCGTGCCTCGTTATTGACGAACGTACCCTCATATCCAATGAAGGTCCAAGATAGCTTGTCGTGCTAGTGACCAAGTTCATATAGATGTCGACATGATGGCGGCAATCCGCGAGTGTGCCTTTGGATTGAGTCAAGTATTGAGTGCGCTATATCAAGGAGTCGAGTTGAAGATGTGTGTACAAGTTAAAAACACAATGTTGGGCCTAAGATTTGGTTTCAACATAGGCGTCGTGCTTCGGCACGAGAGGTGGCGTCCAGTCTTATGTTGTCGGTATATAAGTCGCATAGTTATGATTGATTTGTCTTGAGTTTAAGTCGGGAATGCCGCAAGGCAAAGTCGGTCGAGTGATACTTAGCCACAAGTCTTGATTTGGGTCAATTGGTGATCAAAGTAGCAAGGGTCGCGAGGCGGCGATATGGTTGAGTCGTACTGAGTTACGAGGCACGGCACAAAGGAATTGTAGCACGGTCGTAAGGAAAATGGGTACTACTGCGTAGTTGCGACTCTGATTTTGGCCGAAAGGCAAGCACGACTTGATAGGTTAACGTTATTGGCACGAGAAGGGTCTGGAGGCAAAGTACGAGTTAACGTTGTTGCAAGCACGGGATGGTATAGAGACACGAAATAGACCAAGGCATCTGTCCTAAAACTGATCCTAAGGCAAGAATAGAAAGACAATACAAAGGGGACTAAGTTGTACAAAGTAAATCAAACGTGTTGGTTTTGTATGGGTGGGCGAGAAGCTCATTCCACCAGTACAGTTGAGAACTGACACCCACACAGTTTTCATGTGCAGGCACAGGTAGAAGCTCGTGGTACGGGGCTCGCTTGGATGCGTCGAGGCATAGAGTTCCTTGGCGATTCGAAATATACGGCCGCGTGGAGTCAAGACTTATACGGGACATAATATATGCACATCGCCTTCCGAAGCTTCCGCTAGCTCAAGCATTGTATCGAGAGATGAGAGAGAGTAGAGTGAATTGTAAAATAAGAGAAAAGTGAGCACGAGAGACTTATAATTTGGCCTTGCGCCCACAAATATAATCTTGTATTCAATATCAATAAAGAGCTTCTTTTGAATGACTTGTGTTCATGTGTGTTGATTCTAATTTCCGTTGCGTATTCAATGTTTCTGCTTGGAAGTTCTGTGCGATGACCCCGTCGCCGCCGCTGCAAATCGGCCGTTATGGAACCTGTCTTGTACGAGCGCAATCTAGGCTCGTGCGGCATCACATCTTAGCGAGGACGATCGCTCCTACGGAAGCGAGGCATGACACCATGAGGTTCCCAGGTAGAGGTAAAGCCTCGGTCTTGCAAGCCAAGTCATAGCGGCGTAGCACCGCAAATAGGCAGGTAGCCTAATGCTGTATAATAAAATTAAAGAGTTGTAGACAACACTACAAAGGGGAGGATGACCCCATGTTACAGTGGCACGACACCACGATAAGATACCCGGGTAGGGGTAAAGCCTCGGCCTTGCAAGCCATGTCGTTGCGGCGTAACACCGCAAGGAAGCCTTAGGCTTCATGCTGGGTAGAATGACACTACAAAGAGGCTGTGACCTCATACTGCAGTAGTATGACACTACGATGAGGTTCCCAAATGGGGGTAATGCCTCGGCTTTAGGCCATGTCATAGCGGCGTAGCACCGTAAGGAAGCGCAAGGCTTCATGCCATGTCTCTTTAATAAAGAACTTACCTATAGTATATGGAAAGAGATATCAGGCCGTCTCTTGAGGGTAAACTTGTAGACACCCAAAATTATATACTGAAACCAGGCTAGCACAAGGCCTTTAATGTGCAGCCAGAAGCACATGCAACTACATTTTGTGAGTCGGAAGAAGAACAATTGTGGTACAGAATTCAAGGCAGAGTCCATTCTTGTATCATATTGTCATTCAACCCATGCGGGAAGATTCAAGTTGTCAGCGACATCTATCATAATGCAAAATGGACAGTTACTGTGGGGAACGCTCAACCCTAGACACATATATATGGTGAGATATGTGGGGGATTATTGGTGCTCTTGCTCCTTGACATGAAGAGAGCTTGCTCTCAACATGCTTTGTAAAGTTTAGTCCCACATTGGAAAAGCACCATGAGTTATCTCAACATATATATGTGTATGTATTGTTGGGATATGCATATGGGGTGGTGACCCTAAGGAGGGAACCATGTGGGTGATTTTACTAAGAGGTAAGGATAAGGCTCCAAGAAAAGCATTCATGTTTTTTGCTCTTGGAAAATTAATTTCCATTGGGACAAAGCCCCGTAGGGGCTTAGCGACTCGAACTCGGACTCGGACTCGAACTCAGACTCGGACTCGGGCTCATGGGCTCATGAGGCATAATGTGGCATTTTGTTGGCGCACTTAGCACGACAGCTTCGTCGCTAGGCGCATAGCGCGCTTAAGTTACGTGAGCCACTTGCGCGGCCACGTTGCGCAGCCCAGTTACGCACTCAGGTTGCGCGAGTTGCTCAGGTGCACCAGGTTGCACGAGTTGCGCAGGTGCGCCAGGTTGCGCGAGTTGCGCAGGTGCGCCAGGTTACGCTAGGTTGTACGAGTTGCGCAGGTGCGCCAGGTTGCGCCAGGTTATGCAGGTGCGCCAGGTTGCGCGAGTTGCGCAGGTGTGCTGGGTTGTGCGGGTTGCGCCAGCTTGCGCCACACGCGCCGCGTGCGCAATGCGTGCAGTATGAGCAGTACGCGCAGTATGCGCTGAAGGCGCACGTGCAGCTCATAATATTGGCGCAACTCGCGCAGTTCGTGGCTTTCTACATTCTGACTGATTCGTAACTGATCCTGGATTTGTGGATCTGACATTATGTCATGGCACACATTTCGGATCTGGACAGTTACATCAGTAGCTATATATTCAGAGCCTCTCTTCTCTCTCAAGAGAATTCAAAGACTTCAGAAATTCACGAAGAGAGAAGAGAGAGCTGCTGCATACCGTGTCCTTCCTCGTGCAACCGAAGTCCGTCATCATTCCGAGCAGTCCGTCTTAGAGCAATTTTCCAGAGAGTTTCAGAGTTTATTCGAACTTGCTGGTTCCTGGAAGCTGACCGTGTGGGCGGATCTAGCTTTGAGCACTGGTGTTTTTGACACCCCAGCAGGCCACCACCTTCCATCTTTCGCCTGTCACCTTCACTGCTGTATTTAGCAATTCGGCCAGCATCTTCTTCTTGGAAGCACTGCTATCGTTTGCTACGTTTACGAAATCTTCTTAGATTTTCGTATTCCAGAATCCTTCAAGGATCTCTGTTACACACCTTCCTTGAAGCGTTTTGTTGGAACGTTGTTCTTACAACTATTTCATTCAGTTTTCCATTAAAAAAATTGTGCCCCGGTTCTAACACATACATCATACTTTTCATCACACTGCCCGTTCGACTCCGTATCGATTATATATCTAGCCACCTCCCATTATTAGCAGTCTCTTTCAGTCATGTCTATGTCTAAACGGAGCTACTCGTAAGTACAAACTGAATCAAGTCTTCCATGATGCTTGCCAAGGAGATACATCTATTCAGGATTTCTACTCCCTTATGTCTGTGCAATAGGACAAATTGTCATAGAGGATCCAATCTCTCTAGAATTTCTGGTTTTGCACTTACAAGTTCCAAAAATAACAAAATCTTAACACCCATATCATTTTATTAAGTGACTTCTTCTAAGCATCATGTGGTTACATTCTCCATCGCATGTTCGAGACTCATGTGTACTTATCAACAAGTGGACTTAGAGATGATGCATGTAAGCTGTAAGCTGGTTCAATATGTCACGAGAAAAATGTGATTGAAGTATGGTACTTTCAAAGACGGTGGCAAGTGGCAACCCTAGTATCTCTTCAAAGAACTACAATAATGTATACAACTTCAACTTTTGGGCACAACCAAGTTTGATATGCATGTTTAGCTGGAGCAGTTGTTTCAATAATATTTTATTTCACCATTCCTACTTAGCACCAAGAATTGCTTCTGGAATAATTATAATAACATAGTTAAATTAAACATGAGGAATATAAAAGCTTTTAAACATTTGCTAATTCTTTACGATCCAACAAATACAACATCATGAAGCCATTAGGAATTAATATTAGTGTCTACAGAAATCTAAATCTGATCTCCCGTAGACCTTACATGTCAGGATTTTCTTTTTCAAGATTTTTTTTGACAATTGCGAATTAAAGATCAAGCATAAATGAAGAATTTGGAGGCTGGTAAATTCTAAGATAACAAAATAAGGAAGAAAAGATGAGATTTAATTCTTGTTAAATGGGATATGAACATAATATGATTTTGGAAACAAAGCATTGTTGAATGCCTATTAGATGAGTTACAATTAGCCTGACGAAATGCATTACAGTACGAATTAGCAGGTGTTATGACATATCTTTCTGTGATATTTATATACTCCCATGCAGACCTCTACTATGATGATATTCAGACAAGTTTTCCAAATAATCCAGAAATTAGCGAGTTATCCATTATTTCGGAGTTTTTATCAAGGCACTACACAAATTACTCAGGACTAGCCCAATTTTGTGGAAATTTTACTCAGGACAGTAAAAAAAACTTACTAGGGGCAGCCCCCCTCCAACCTCTCTAAATTCAAACATTCTAACTTTTACTCTCTCTCCCTCTCTAAAATCATTTCCCTCATTCCTTCACTTCAAAACCCTAAACTTATTCCCAATCTTGTTAATGCCCAAATATCATAGTGTGGTAACATAAAATATGTTTAGGATGAACTTTCGGCGAATTTCTAAAGTTTCGAACCTATTTTATGGTTTCGAACTTCGGATTATGCCGACAATCGCGACTGGAAAGACTCAGGACTGTAGAAATTTTCTACACATGACTGTAGAAAATACGCAGGACTCAAAGTTCTATAGTACTAACAATATACAGGACTATAGAAAATTTCTAAAGTCCTGACTGGATCTTGGATGTATGAATGTTATGAAAGTGGCACGCGACCTATTGGAAGCACTTTCAAATTTTTTGACAGTCCTAAACGAATAACATATTTTCTTTAGGACTGTCAAAAAATTTGACAGTCCAGTATAAAGGTAGAAGTGTAAAAAATTGTGACAGTACTAAAGAAAAAATATGTTGTTCATTTAGGACTGTCAAAAAATTTGACAGTCCATTATATATTCCGAGTAAGTTTTTTGATTGACAAACATGTAAATAAATATAAAAAATGGACAGCCCCGAGTAAGTTTTATAGTGTCTTTATAAATACTCTTATTTTGCCATAGAGCTGGTTAACAGCCATGAGCAATTTACTAAGTGAATAAAATAATGAGTAATGTAATTCGTACCTCCAAATCATCCCTCCTTATGTGGGCAGCTTACGTAGAATGTTAAAAAGCATTATGTGGCATATAACATGGCAGATGACATATCAAATTTTAACCCAAAAAATTAATCACCCAATTTTTTAATATTAATGTTAATGTTAATATTAATATTAATATTAACAGAAAATTTGTTGTAACGAAATTAGTTTTAATTAAATTAGGCAAAACGTAAATATTATGGATAAATTAGAATTTGAGATATAGTCCGCCATCTGGGATGGCGGAAAATTGGCATGTACATATTTCCGCCAACCAAGTTGGCGGAAATGGAGAACATTTAATTTTTTTCGGGTATTTTTTTGGTTTGGTTTGGTTAACTTGGTTTGTTTTAGTTTCATTTGATTTATTTTTTAGTTTGATTTGGTTTAATTTTATTTGTTTGTTTTAATCTATTAGTTTTTTCTAGATGCAGTTAATTTGTTATTATTTATGCTATAGATAATAATAAAATATATTAGTTTATATATATATATATATATATATATATATATATATATATATATATATATATATATATATATATATATATATATATATATATATATTACACACTAGCCCTTACTTGGGGCTAGCCCAAGAAGGTTGAACTTTTGCTGGAGGCTGTCCAAAAATTACTTGGGGCTAGCCTCCACAATTTCCATTAGGGTTCCAGGAGGAGGAGGAGGAGGAGGTGGCGGCTGGGCAGGAGGAGGAAGAGGTGGCGGAGGAGGGAGAGGACAAGGAGGCAGAGCTCGGGAGGGTCAGGCGGCGGAGACGAAGGAGGGAGAAGACAATATACTTTTTATTATCTTCTCAGTACTTTTGCATTGGTGAACATTTTTTTTATTTCATTGTCTTGTGTAAATATTATCTTGCCACATGGAAAAGACATTGTCTTGTCTTCTTCCACATAGAAATCACAGCACAAAACAAGACAATAGAGTTGGCGATGCTCTATCTGTTCGACAAATTGACTGCTGCCAAGCACCCCATCCCCAAAGTCTCCACCTACAACATCCTCTTCGCCTCCGTCACTCGTAAGAACAACCCACCTACAACATCCTCCTCCGACTTCTTCCCGACCATCTTCTCCTTGCTGGACAAGCTCAACCGTTCCGGCACCTCTCCCGACACCGTCACCTATGGCATCTTCATCGACTTCTGCGGCCGGTCCAACAACGTACTCCTTGCCTTCGCCGTCTTCTCATGCATGCTCAGACGCGGTTGGACTCCCAACATCATCATCCTCAGCTCTCTGCTCAGAGGACTCTGTGTCAAGAAGAGGTACAGTGCCGCAGCCCAGTTGCTCGACAAAATGCCTCAGTTGGGTTTTGTGCCAAATGCTGTATCTTACAATACTGTCATAAAGGGTCACTGTGATAGCGGAAACATGGACTTGGCAATCAATGTACTCAGGGAAATGAATATCAAACCCGATGTGGTCACTTACACTACAGTCATAAACGCTCGTTGCAGACAAGGAAATATGAGTAGCGCTTCTGAGCTGTTCGAGGAGATGGTCAGCATGGGAATCCAACCGGATGTCGTTACGTACACTAGCATTATTAGAGGCCATTTGGTTCTTGGTCGCTGGAAAGAGGCCACCAGAATCTTTAAAGAGATGGTCGATACAGGATTCGCACCAAATGATGTAACATTTACCACCCTGATGGATTATCTTTGCAAGCAGGGGAAAACGATCGAAGCGCATAAGCTGCTCAATTTGATGGTTGAAAGAGGTGAGAAACCCACTAAAATCACGTATAATGTACTACTGCATGGATACTGTCTCGAAGGCAGGTTCGAGAAGGTGGATGAGTTACTTAGTTCTATGTCTCGTGAGGGTCTAAGGCACGACGTCCGTAGTTACACTGTTTTGATTGATGGGTACAGTAAGAACGAGAAGGTAGATGAGGCTATGGATGTGTTCCAAAAAATGCAACAAGAAGGAGTGCAGCCGAACACTTTTACTTACAGTATTTTATTAGATGGACTTTGCAAGATCGGAAAAGTGGAGGAAGCTAAAGACCTCTTCCGTCAAATGGTAACTCAAGGTCTCTCTCCTGATATAATTGTTTACACCACTTTGATTGATGGACTTTGCAAAATTGGAAAAGTGGTGGAAGCTGAAGATCTCTTCCGTCAAATGGTAACTCAAGGTCTCTCTCCTGATATTATCACTCACACCACTTTGATTGATGGACTTTGCAAGATCGGAAAAGTGGAGGAAGCTGAAGACCTCTTTCGTCAAACTCAAGGTCTCTCTCCTAATATTATCACTTATACCACTTTGATTGATGGACTTTGCAAGATCGGAAAAGTGGAGGAAGCTAAAGACCTCTTCCGTCAAATGGTAACTCAAGGTCTCTCTCCTAATGTTATCACTTATAACACTTTGATTGCTGGACTTTGCAAGATTAGAAAAGTGGTGGAAGCTGAAGATCTCTTCCGTCAAATGGTAACTCAAGGTCTCTCTCCTGATATTATCACTTATACCACTTTGATTGATGGACTGCGCAAAATTGGAAAAGTGTTGGAAGCTGGAGTCCTCTTTCGTCAAATGGTAACTCAAGGTCTCTCTCCTGAAGGTGGAGGATGCTGAAAATTTATCCCTGAGGGAGGCATCTACTACAGCATCCATAGTGGATCTACTCTCATAGGATGGACAGTGTCATCAATATATGAAAATGCTTCCTAATTTTTCTCAATATTTTGCAAACAGTAATGAGATAGACATCGACTCGTCTACATCATCATTGATACATACAATTTTTGGGTAAACACCAACATGGAGGTCATATGAAGTTTCTCACTTGAAAGGGATTGCATACCATCTGATCTCAACATGTCATCTATTGGGACTATTCAAAATTCACCCCAATTACTTGGTAAGATTTCTTGGTTAAACTTATTGCTTTATTATATTCGGCAATGCTCTTATTCAATTGATTTAATTTGATATTTTCGTTTAACTTACATTATTGATTGGTTATATATACATTAGATTGGTTACAAATAATTGGCACACCTTTTTAGAGTTTCTTCTCAATTAAGTATATGGTTTGTCTTTGCCCACGTGTACGTCAAAAATAGTTGTAAGAACCATATTATGATATTATTATCATGCATTTAAACATAAGTACCTCCCTGCTATTTAGTCACTTAAGATGTCTAACCTTCTAAGATTGCTAAGGAGCACAAGTATAGAGAGCATAAAATGTGTTTAAGCTGTATATTGTCTTTAAGATAGAAGAGCATGCTATGTGCATATTGGGTGTTGTATCTTTTACTGGGATTTCAAGTAATACTGTTGGGATTGGAAATCTAGTTACCTCACACTTCGGGAAGACTGTCAATCACTACACAAGACTTCTTTTAGGAATTCAACTATCCACCAAGTAGGCATCTTGGTTTTTCGCCTGACCCCCTCTTGCCTGAAGTTTAGCAGCTCGAGAATACGACAAAGATCGGTCGATGTCAGGTCGATAGGCAATCACAATAAATATGCATAATGCATATGTAAAACATAATGTGCGTCATCGTTCACCTGTCAAGATGGGTATAGGCTTGGTGTCACAAATACTTTTGTATTGTTGGACATGGTTGGAAATATGAACAAGAGACACAACTCATTCTTTATCCAGTCATCAAATTTAATTAATTAATATTAACTTCTTGTTGCACAGACAATTCTGAATAATTATTGTGGATAATAGCTTGCGTACGAAATCGTTGGATGCATGTTCTACTATTTGTTCCCTTTAGGTGACTAGATTATTAAGGACTTGTCCTCTATTCAGTTCAGGGATCTCTTTAATTTTAAAGGACACAATACTGCTTTTGTATAAGTATGGTCCAAACTCAATTGCTTATCACTGGAAATTGGAATAGTAGATCAACGAATAAATTTAAGTAACACCGGTCAATAAGAAAAGGTTGTGGCACAGAGTAACTTCTCAAATCTTCTGCTTACATCAGCTTCACAACAGGTAGTATGTCCATAAGATGCAGACAAACTGTTCAAAGAATTAATGTATATTGTTGAAAACTTTATCCTCCACAAAACGATTGGTAAATCCACTTTCAAAAATTAGCTTAGATCAGGGTTTTACTTTTTATGTAACTATGCAACATGGTAGTTGGAAGTGTGAGATGGGTGGAGTACAAAATCCATGAGCCTCACTTGTTCCTTTTTTTTAAAAGATTACAACTTTATTTCCATTTAGGCATGCTGCAAAGGTTGAAGAGGCTAGTTTTTCCTCCAAATTGATTTATTGTACTGGTACTATTGCAATACTCATGTCGCCATTTAAAGACAAGATGGGTATATTGGATATTTTCTTTTGACATATATTTATTGATATTCGAAAGGAAAAAATCGAACTTATATGAGTACATCTCATACAATGCATATTGATATGTCAATTTAGAACTGCCAGTCCTTTTGATAGCTGTATCTGTCTAACTTTGATGTTTGACCAAATAATTTACTGCCAACCTGACACTAGTATTCCTGGCCAAGGCAAGTATTTCCAGGAGAGACTTGTCATTAAGCTTGGACAGCCAAGTTGTTGATATCTCTACATGTTTGAGTTTGATCTCTTGCATCTGAGTGGTATGTCTTCAAAATCTCAGGTTTCAGCTTCATTTGGCAACATAGCACATTTATCCAAGAATATTATTAAGCCAACTTCTTTTTTGCTCGTCAGTTTTACATTTTATCTGCACTAATGTTTAGATGTCTTAGAACATAGCATAGCTTTATTCGAAAGCACACTTGGATTGTGATGAACATTAAAATTTGGATGGTAACAGTTATTAGGTTTGTCACGTAACTAAGTGAGGACACAAACCGACCCAAATCTTACTACAATTCCCAACTTGGGTTTCTTGACTTCGATTCTCAAAAGCAGACTGCAGGATAAACTGCGTCAGATCCATCTGCATGAATCTTACATGATTGTAATGTGAAACAGGATCAATGCAAAAAAGAGTAGGTATTATAAGAGTTTTAGTGATATGTTTTTATTGGAGTACCAAAATCTGGCTTATGCTTTATGGTGAAATGGATAGGGTAATCTCTATGTAAAAAAGCATGAGCATACCCGAATGTGTTGGTGGTTGGATCGGGGGTGTCTATTAAGAGGAATCAAGCCCGGACAGATTCAAACAAAATCTACATGGCTAGAGTCCATATCCAACTACTAGCATAGATATGTTACGTTTTAATTATATTATGGTAGATGGTCAAATTGTCTGATTAATAATATATGAGTTGATCAAATAAGACAAAGAATACTTTTCTTTAATAGAGATATTCTTGCTTGGAGCTAAAAGTTCTATAATAAAGGAGGAGTGAAAAGGAATCCAGATAGTGAACACAGTCATTTGAGTGACACAATAGTTTTTGGCAAAAATAAGTGCTAGTTTTGTACCTCAGTCACTTACTCCATGGCAAGCAACAGCTAGAGTCTAGCTGAGCTAGAAGGGGGACTATGCTTGCTGTAAGGGATCACAAACCTATTACAAGTATTAAAAATTGACTCATGTTAAAGCTTTTTTGTTAAATTAGACCCCTTATCAAATATGTGACCATGGTCTAGTAATGTAGGTAGTTTAATCACAAAACCATCGAGGAGCTAAGTTAATGTGCACAAAAATTGGTCGTTATAGGACTAAAATATAATTTCTTATTTGAAACTAGATGCATGCTTATTCGGTTATATCCAATTAGTTTTGGAACAGAGCATTACCGAATGACATGGGAATTCTAACTTCCAGGAAAACCATATTTAGACAAGTGAAATGGAATTTCTATTATAGTTTTTTTTAAACATGGTTAGCTTTCTTGTTTTGGGGTATATTATCCGCACCATAAAACTGACTCTTATGGATTATAAGCTGAATCTCCGGATCTCCGGATAGAGAGTTCATATTATCTCATTTGAGTAAATCTCCAGCAGAGGTTCTAAGGTCAGTCCCATCAGTAAAGGATACATTTCATGCTATTTAGTACGTGGGTGGATTCATACAATTAATTATAATCTACATGCATAAATGATTTTAAATTTTAGCCTCAAAAGGAAAAAAAAAAAGATGTTTCTAAACTGTTTTGACTGATGCTCATCTTTAACGTAAGCATTCAACAATCTTAACAAAGTGATTTAAGGGACATAATAATACCGACTCTAGTACTGTTATCTAGGTTTTTTCTACTACACATTTAAATGTTCATATAGTGAATAGTTTAATCCATAAGTCGGCTATTGTAAGATTTTTTACCTATAAAGTGAAAGTCTATATATTGCATTATGCTTATTTTGAGCATCAATCTTGATGCCACTGGGCGCTGACCAAATATATAGTGGATGACGTAACACTTGTATACTATGACCTTCATTCTTTGATCCCCCTAATGCATACAGATAATAAGCATACAAAACACTTGATTTTTTGTTTCTGGTAATTATAAATGCAATAATGCTAAATATACAACCAAATGCTTACAACACTCTTACAACCACTCACCCATTTGCTGACATGTGGGCCAGGTGGTGGCCTGGCCCACATGTCAGCAAATGGGTGAAGATTGTAAGAGGATTGTAAACAATTGGTTGTAACTGTAGCATTACTCTTATAAATGTTATAGATAAGTACCATTTTTGGAATCTTAAGTCGGTTGTCCTATCATATAATTGAAGTTGAAGTAGCCTACATTTGGAAGCTCCTCTGATATGAATAAGATTATTGTTTTCTTTTTTGCTTATCGAGTATATATTGATCATCAGACATTTACTTTCTTATTGGAAAGATTAATCTGATTGAGACAAATACCAAGATGAACCTTTCAGTTGGAACACTGTTTTGCTTGGGAGGTTTGAAAATCAGCTAGGCTTAAAACCCTAGTTAGTTGGGATAGGTGTTTGTTACATACTTCTTGATACAATTTGCTCACTTTATTTCCTACCAACAATTCATTTCTGCATAAGAAAGCTCCAGTTCTCTTATGCGGATTAATCGTGATTATGTTGTTGATACACCAATATACTCTCTCTTTTTCCTTGAACTGTTATTTCTTCTTAAATAAAACATCCTTACTGCTAAGCCTGTTGTTACCAGATTCATTCTATTTACATCTTTCTGAAGCTTTCTTTGAGATGAGGGGAAAAGTGTTGAAAGTCATGTTTATGGGAAAAACATTTTTTCCCTTTTCTTTCCCAAAAGTAGCTGAGCAATATCTGGTTCTCTCTCCATTTCGCCGAAAAAGTTGCCATATTCATATGATTTAACAGTTGTCCTATTACCACAAAAGACCTAACACCTTTCCTTGTACATTTGCCACACTTGACCTCTTCCTCCTGGTTATAGAATAGCTTCACACAGCCATTACATTAGTAGTTCACTATATGCTTGGCCAGGAAGGGGCATCTACCACAAGGACTTGAAGGAACCATGCTTGTCTCTGCCTATTGGAAAGGAAATGAGATAAGCGAGAGCTTTGTGAGTGTCATTTCAAGAGGAGGCCTGGTGTTGAATGTTAGGTTGTCTTCAACTCAAACTGCATTGTGTGTTGGTGTGCATAGCACAGCATGTGATGTGACCTCTCTGTGTTCATTCAGAGACATGCAAACATAAGATCTGAGTTAAGGAAGGTTATATATATACACACACACATAGATAAAACCAGTAGAGTCCTTGTTTCAATGTCACATGTTTTTCTCCTAGTCCTAGAGTTCAAAGAAGTCTAGGATCCGAGTTACAATTCAACTAGTGATTTGTCAATTTCCATTCTAATGGTATAGCAAGAGTAATCCCAGCTGGTCTGGTTTAGCCAAGTGTTGATACTCGAGTATTGAGAATTGGTGATCTTGATGGAGGTAGTAGACTCGAGTCGAGCCAGTAAGTATTTTCGAATTGATACATGATAATTGTTTGCGGTGGTTGTTCATTTTCAATGACTATAAAGAAGAAGCAGATGGAGGTTCCGAGTACACCGATGTCTATTGTCACTCTGGTGCCATAGATGCGTCCGTCTTACCTTTGATTTTTACGAGAGCAATGCTGCAATAACTTCCTGAGAGTTGGACCATAAATGATTACAACTTACAAATTCCTCAAGTCTACAAATCTGACATTTCTCACGTAGCTAATCAATTGTAGCGTATTGGTAAAAAAATAAAATTTATAACTATGTTATCATTTGCAGAGAAAGTCGTGAATTTAAGATGCATACCTTATAGATAGACCACTGCATACAGACATACATCACTTACTATTGAAAGATGCAATGCCATATTGAGAAGGCTAAGTAGAGACACTTTGTGCAACACTTTGACACGGACACGAGAAGTAGGCAAAATGTGAATATTCAATTTTGTACTTGGCTATATTATGTTTGCTAGACACGTCACTTTATCAGCTTGACTATGCTGACAAAGTGCGAAAATTTACAGTTTCGTTCACATAAACCTATTTGTTGCTTGTGTCCTTTGATGCCTATATACAGATCGATTTGAATGCTCAGGTTTTGTTTTATGTTAGATTTTATGGCATGGATTGTTACGTTAAGATTTTGTTCCCGAATCCCTAACAAAAGTTTTTGGTTTCCATTGACATACCAGGAAGGGTGGATGAGCACACGGATGGTTGCATGCACTTCTGGCCGGTGGGGGTAGTTTTTAAGGGTGATGTTGCACAAATTAATGACCATTATCTGCGTCATGGACTACTAGCACCAACTACCTTATCTTTTCATTCTTATTGTCCGAACTGAAATTTGAATCGGTGTTGTACTAAATTTTACTAAGTCTTTAATAGTTCTTAGTATCTTTAGGGTTTCAATTTATTCAAATGACCGATTTGAACAACTATTGATTCTAATAACTAATTGCAGGGTTGATCATTCGGATCTTTCAATTAGTAGACGTAGATCACGGACCTATGAATGGTGTCACCCATTAATTGCTATATATAAAGATAATTAGAACTTAGTACTATGAACTGAGTGGAACTGAGTGGATGCCACAAAGAAAGTAAAGAGTTGAGAAATTTCTTCATTTATTTTCCTATCAAGCTTTCAGCATGCAGTAATGCAGATGAGAACTATTAGTTATTGAGATTCCTAGAACAGAACAAAGCAGGAGTTCAAAAGTCTCAAGGACATCTCATTTCCCACTAATGCTTGTAGACCACCTCGGCAATACTAATAAAATTTGAATAGCATAATTAATCAATTGTTTCAGGTTACATGTCAATATGTGAAAATATTCCTTCATAGGCAGACAAATTAAGAAAATGGATGGTGGTGAGATTTATGTAAAGTAAAAGTTTAAGCTATGAGAAGCTAATGTAGAAATATCAATATAAACACTCTACTGTTGAAGCAGTTCCCTTGACCTTTATGATGCTGATGAGATAGCTACACTACAATGCTGCATAAATAATGATTTATCCATAAAACAAGTTAATTTCCAAGTGTTTCATACATGATAGTTGTAATAAACTAAGCTGCAGCTGTTGAGTTTATTATTAGGCAGCTTCAAGAAGGGCCTCATTGTCCTCGCAAAGCATGTATAATCAAATGAACAGATCTTGCACAACTAAAGCTCAGCAGCTTCTCATACTGTATACTTAATATCGTATTTTCGGAACTAACAGCTTCATGTCCGCTCTCAGGCTCTAAACCATGAAGAAGACTGTGGCCATAGTTAATGCTATACTGTACGAATTTGTACTGGTGTTTTACCTGAGAAAATTAGCTTGTCCAATAAATAATTTTAATATGAATAGAGTTCTGTAAAGTACATCTGGGAAGAAGAGGAAGATCAGAAAGAGGGAACAGAAAGACAATAACCTATTGACACTTGAGATTATTGAAAATACATTATTAGTTCAGAACAGAGGCGTTATATACTCAACTAGTGTGATAGTACAGGTTACAAAAGCTCTATTAATGGGAAAAAAAAAGAGGAAAGATAGGTCAATGAAATTCCACTCTCAAGCTGTTAATTCAAGCAGAAAATGCCTCGAGAATGCATAAATGACCATTCTGAACACCTGACTCATCTGACCGCTGATTGGGATGGCTTTTAATCCCAGTTCCCTAAGAAGAAGAGATAGAAGCCGGGTTGCTTCACATGTGCGAGTGAAAATCATGGATGTACTTCCAGACATCTCAGTCAAGATATACACAAGGTAGCAATCCTGATGATAAATAAACATGTAACTGTCAGTAATAAAATATGAGACTTTTGAGAAATGGTATAATCTAAGAGGATGCTCAACGAAAACAAATATCCAATCTATCACCAGACCTTGGACTGTTTGATGTATTTAAATGATGTCATGAATACTTACATATAAATCTTGTCAAAGTCAATACCTGTCTTAATGATAGTTCATAACCAACAATGTGAAGTTCATAGCTCAGTAATTTGCCAGGATACTGGCAATGGGCAGATGTTTCTAATGTTCCGAACTGCTTAATTAGCTCTTGGTCGAGGCAACAAGATAATTGACTGAGATGTGATGTAGAGAAAGCATCACATTCTAGAACATAAGTGACATGATTCACCATCTATACATGAAATCAACTACTAACAAAGTCAGACAGATAACTGCTGCAAAGGACATGTTAAAATTCAACATTTCCTATTCTTGTTGCCTTAATCCGTTGTAGGCCACTTTGTATTATTCATTATTGATCTCACAGCACTATTTACAGCGACTACAAGACCTGATGGATTAAGAAACTGTGTAAATGTCAACCTTATCCAGTCTAAATATTAATTGTACTAGAATTCAATCTAGTTTCATATCGACTCCATTATGTTGGATTTGGATTATCATAACATGATCCAAACTGATCCACTTAGAAAGTTAGAAACCCTTACACCCCCAACCACAGGCATTCTTATGAACCTTCACTTAGGACTCCGCAATCATGGACATTCCCATAAACTTCCACTTTGCATTCCCGTCATCAGGTTACTCCTTTGCCTCATCTTGCTATATTTCTTCTATCTTCCTAATACTTGATAACTCATATAGCAAAATGGGACCCCTTACCCTAAAGAGCCAAAACCTAGATCAAGATGTCCACGTTTATGACTCTTTCTATAACCTTTTCTGGTAGTCCAATGTCAGTAGAATTCTTGGACCTGGTCAATGTCCAAAACTCATTTAAATATGTTTGACACATTATGAGATGTTTATAATGCAGTGCATCTTCTGTTATCTATGTAATATAGCACAGAAGTTGGCTTTAATATCTATTACGAGCTTTAGTGAATCTGTTACGCCTTGTATCCAGTTTCATTTATCTTTTGGGCATATAACCAATATGGTTGTTCCAACTTACAGAAGTATATTGTGTTCAGTCTTAAAGGATGATCAAGACAATTGTGTTCTCTACATCAGAAATGTATACAAGTGGCTTAATCCCTAGGCATAAACTATTCCATCACCATTGTCAATACAACTCCGAAAATGAGAGGGGCAAAATATGAGTTGCAAATTCTAGATAATGGAAAAAAAAAAACTAGTTGTAAAATGATATTTTGTTATAGAACTATCGAGATCACTTAATAAATACCCAAGACCAATTGAGACACAGTGTAGGATACACTTGTTATAGGTACTTTTGGGTCTACAAAGCACTATTTTTCTAGTGTTACAGGAGACATGGCCCTTAACAGAGCTGAATGGAAGAAAAAGGATTCAAACAGCCAACCCCAAAAATTTGGGATAAAGACTCTGTTGTTGTCATATTCTTTTTGTTCTACATTGTACGACAACAATTTCCGGTGAAGGAAAGCTGTTGAAAGTCATCTAATGAGTTATATCTTGTTGAAAAATAGGCTAGGAACATTTGTATATCTCAATGACATACTTTTTCTTGAATTTGTGAACCACACAAGATTGCTTCCAAAGGTTTCTGCACCTACTCACCACTTGTTGCCTCCATTCTTAGTGTTTTTCACAGCTCATAGGAAAAAAAATCTGGATGTAATGATTTCACATTTTGAAGTTGTTGTCTTGCTGTTAATTTTGGATTTCATGCACCTCCTTTTATTGCTTGATGTTGTATTCCCTGTCTGGAGTTCCAAAATGCGGCTGATGCCAAAACACTTGAAAGAATAATTTCTTTTAACATGCTTTATTTGTTCTTATGGATAATATGTTCTTGTTCCAGAATTCAATTTGGATTCTGATAAATGCCCACTCTATTTATTTCAGGAATGCAAAGCAGTCTTCTACGCCTTGAGCTTGCAAATATTCTTTTCCTGGATCTACTTGAAGGTCTTTCTCCAGTCATCTCTGTAAACCAAGTTACCAACAATTTGGAATTATATGATCAAAGCTTTAACATGTAAATTTGTATTATACATTTGTAAAATTTGATATATAGACGAGAATTAAGAGAGCACACCTTGGTAAAGTAAAAGAGAAATACACATGAAAGTAGATCATTCTATATGTATTAAATTTTATAATGTCACTTTTAGCAAATGTCCACTGCCAAACCTGACAGTAACATCTATGTGGACTCATTAACCTCAATAATGATGAGAAATTGGGTATTTGGTCATTATATGTGAGATGTTCTTGACAAATGGTGAGAAATTGGGATTCTGGCTTTGGGTTATTGAGAAATGAGAAAGCAAGAGTTATACAAAGAATTTGGAATTAGCTTTGGTGAGTTTTACCGATCATGTATTAGTACGAGCGAAACCTAGGTTTTGGATACTATACTATTGTATCTTTCTTACGTAATTGAAAAATTTATGACGTAAAGATATATGAACCAATCTTCTAAGCGTAGAATTTTAATGTTAACGTTAATATTAATGTTAATTTTTAAATTTGTAATCTTAGATGTTACATTAACTGTCATGTCAAATGTCACATAAAAAGAAATATTTGAAAAGACAATTTGGATGTGCGAATAACGTCTCTACTAATATAAAGGGGCTTCAAAACAGCTCCAAATTAAGCCGTCTAAGCCGTGTATATCATCAACCATTAAATTTTAAAAAAAAAATCAAAAATCAAAAATCAAAAATCAAAATTAACTACCTTTTTATCTTCTGTGGATAAACGAACCCTCTTTCCTCACTTAAAAAATTAAAGACCACCCGATACTGTAATATGTTTAAAATTAAAATTATGTTCAAACTAACTACATAATACTATCTAAATAAATATATAACCAAAATTTAAAAATCAAAAAATTTCAACTAAAGCATTAAATTATTATAAAATTACATGTAGAGTATAAAGTTTCCATTTATTATATCTAGAGCATAAGAATGCCCTTGCGAAGGTCGTTCTTCTATTAAATTTAATTTTAAAATAGCTCCGTTAGCCTCCATTAACATCTTTAAACGAAAAAATAATAATAAACAAAAAGCAGAACACCCATAGAAAGGGCGTTTTGTCAGACGAAAACGCCCTTACGAAGGGAGTTTTCGCTGACATGGACCCCCCGCCTGCATTTCTATCGGACCACGTGTTGCTTTGGGAGTTCGGGAAGCGTGCTGCTTATGAAGTAAAAAAAACACTTTAATTACAATCGCCAAAATTACAACGACAATAATTACTGCATCGATTAATTTGTGTATGTTCTTTTGTCGTGTCCTATCCCGTCACAAATCGTGTAATGGAGATCCCTTGTTGACAGCTCTCGCGTCATAATACGATTCTTTTTCTGTCTTCCAGCTCTACGTCCAACAAGTGGTACTCCAATTTGACCTCTTATTAATTCACTTTGAGGAGTGTAGGGGGATGTAAGCGGTTCCATACGTGGCATGTATACACTTCTAAGCGTTGTCACAAAAAATTCAACAAGATAAAAACTTTCAACGGTAAAGTTGGATGAATGACAAGCATAGCAAGCATGTACACATGGTAGTAGTGTATGTTGCCACCGACCACATGTGCAACATTTACGGTCTAGCTGAACCACATAGCATCTACCTGTTTGATGATCAAATATTTCAAATAATAAATTAACAAAACGCAACAATTGCAGATAGTGCAACATTTACGGTCAAGCTGAACCACATATCCTCTCTTAGGAAGTTAACGTAACATACTCTATTTAATCCTCTCTCCCAGCTACACTTACCTATCACATCCTATCACCTATCTGTCTACCTATCGTTATCTCTAAACATGCAGAAAAATGATTTTTTTTTTTTTATAGAAATAAGGAAAACGCCTGTAGGAAGGGCATTTTTCCTAAAGGAAACACCCTTCCTAAGGACGTTTTCCTTTTTTCTATATATATTTTTTTGGGTTAACTGCTTAACGGAACAAGTAACGGAGGAGGAAAAAAAATTAAAAAAAAGAGGAAAACGCCTATCTTAAGGACGTTTTACTTCAAAACGCCCATCATATGGGCGTTCCAGTGCTTGCTTTGAAATTTCAACAAAACATATGCTTTAGTTGCCATTTTACATACTATTAATGCTTTCTATTAAAATTTCTCTTAAAAAATTAATCATAACAAATCTCATATTAAATGTGGAGGAAGCTGAAGACCTCTTCCGTCAAATGGTCACTCAAGGTCTCTCTCCTGATATTACCATTTATAACACTTTGATCGATGGACTTTGCAAAATTAGAAAAGTGGAGGAAGCTGAAGGCCTCTTCTGTCAAAGGGTAACTCAAGGTCTCTCTCCTGATATTATCACTTATAACACTTTGATTGATGGACTTTGCAAAATTAGAAAAGTGGAGGAAGCTAAAGGCCTCTTCTGTCAAATGGTAACTCAAGGTCTCTCTCCTAATATTATCACTTATAACACTTTGATTTCTGGATTTCTAAAATTAGGAAAATGGGAAGTAACTTCTGGATTGCTTGAGGAAATGAAGGATCAAGGGTTTGAACTTAATGTTGTGACATTCAACACGATAATTGATGCTCTATGTAAAGAAGGAATGGTCGAAAAAGTGTATAAATTATTAGATGTGATGATTCAAAGAGGTTTGGAACCCACGTAGTAACATACAGTACCTTAATGGAAGGATATTGCCTGATACAAGAAACAAGTAAAGCATTTAAAGTTTTTGAGCTAATGCTCTCACGAGGTCATAAACCAGATACAGTTACTTACAACATCTTGATCAATGGCCTTTTTAAAGAAGGGTTGTTGGATGCATTTGATGAGTTGTTTTTGTCGGTGAAGAAAGATTGTTACTCTTCAGATTTTGTTATGCTTAATGCTATTGTTAAGGGCTTGTTGGAGAATGGTGAAGTAAACAGAGCTTTGGGGTCTCTTTCAGAAATGAATAAAAGAAAATTTATCCTTGAGGCATTTACTGCGTCCTCTATAGTGGATCTACTCTCAAAGGATGGACATTGTCATCATTATATGAAAATGCTTCCTAATTTTTCTCAACATTGTGCAAAGAGTAATGGGATTAACATCGACTCGTCGATATCATCCTTGATACATAAAATTTCCGGGTAAACACCAAAATGGAGTTCATATGGAGTTTTTCACTGGGAAGGGATTGCATGCCATCTGATCTCGGCATGTCATCTAATGGGACTATTCAATATTCACCACAATTACATGGTAAGATTTCGTGGTTAAACTTATTGCTTTATTATATTCAGCAATGCACTAATTCATTTGATTTAATTTGATGTTTCCGTTTAACTTACATTATTGATTCGTTATATATATATTGGATTGGTTACAGCTAAGTGACGTACCTTTTTAGAGTTTATTTACTTCTCAATTAAGTGTATCGTCTGTTATTGCCCACGTGTACGTCAAATATAGTTGTAAAAAGCATATTATGATATTTTTATCATGCATTTAAACATAAGATCAAGCTCAAATGGAATATGTTTTAAGATGTCGTTAGAGCAAGCTTTCTTGATTATTCATGGTTCGTATCAGTTTAGGGATCGTTATAACTTATAAGACCCTTCTTATTGGTTTTGGTATCAGTTGTTTCAGAACGCACTTTCTGAATTTTTGGCATGGAAAAGTCAAAAAATATATATATATTAAAAACCCAGAGAAATTTGATACATCAAGGCATAACTTTATGTATTATTTATGTTATTTTTCCATATTGATTTTGAATGACATAATATTTTGCATCATTGAATGAATCAAAGAAACACAATATTTGAATTGACATGTATATATAGAGGTTGTTGACTATCCTTCTCTTCCTTTTCCCTTCCCTTCCCACTTATTCTTTTCATCTATTATCTTTTTATTTCTTTGTATTAAATTCTATGCCTTTGCACCAAAACTCTATACAGTTGGTAAGGGTTATATTTTTGTATTATTCAACATGCTCCCAAATAGATTGAAGATATAATTTTATGGGTTGAGAGTTGGATTGAAGATCTATTTTTGTATTATTCAACTTGCTTTCCAAAGAAATTGAACCTGGGTTCCTTGGGGTTGTTTGGATAGAAAGAAATCCTTGGAAGTTTAGATTCTCTAAGAAAAGAACTCACCTATGTGTATGAACTCACCATTTCTTGGGAATTTTCCTTTGGAGCTATTCCCCAAAGGGGCCTAGCAATTATTTTAGTTGTTATTTCGTTCTCTTCTTGGATTCTTGTCGTCTTCCACTATGGCTTGATACCCACTTAGTATAGTTATATTCACCTGATAACATGCTTAATTAGTGATCACATGATTTTTTGAGGTTTTGTTTTATATGTATATGCTTTTATCTGCTTTCACATATACACTTTTACATACTTTCCGATTTCATTTACTTGATGCTTGGCTAGCGTATGTATAGTTTTCCTGACTGTTTTATACATGATAGCATGGTAGTTAAACTGTTATATACATGATAGCATGGTAGTTAATTGCCTACATGAGTGGTGTAGCTTAACCCTAGTGGTAGGGTCGCGGACCTGTGTCTAGAAAGTGACCGAGTGCTACTGATTGCATGTTTGATATAAGTGTCGGTTCATTTTTATGAGAGATTTATTTTTCCCGTCTTCCCGACTTACTAGACCTGTCATGTGTCTCGCCTTATGATCGAGCTGGTGATCATGTAGTGCCTACTTGCTCAGCACGTCTGACCATGCTACCCCTGATCGGATGGACACGTACATCCTTGTAACCTCATGATAGTATCTATCCCTCGACATACAAGGTCGATATTTTGGATATCCACGATTCAGGAATCAAGTTAAATGATTAAGGATTAATTACTAGATTATTCACATAGTTGCATGGGGAAGGGAGAATCCTTAGTTTTTTAGCGATCTTGTTCAACAACTTATTACTTGCCAGAAATAAATCATTCGACCCCGATGACGCTACATTCCTCAGCTTAGCGTGCCAGATTTACATATTGTGTTTTTTTCTTTGTGCACATGACCGACCTTTTTTGCTTTCGTGCCTTACCGACGCTCTACAACGACTATTCTGTATAGAATTGTATTGATTATGGAAGCGCATCCCATGCTCTATTGAGGATAGCCTTTGAGCTTCTTGTTATTAGACTATGTTGTGAGGGGATTTTCAACTTACATTAGTAATTAGGCTCACATATATAGCTAACAATAGCAACTCCTAGGACTATTATTGCATGCTATGCTTGCCTTAGTACGATAGCTTGTCTTTCCTTATATGCTTGATAGCTAGTTTACTCTCATGTCTTTTTCCGCCTCCTCAAAACATCGGTACTGTTCTTCGGTGCTTGTCTTTACATTTCTGTCTTTACTGCATTTTTTTTCCATGTATTTGTGTTTTGCGTTTTGCTATCATCTTAGGCTTCTTTGTGGCATTCTGCCAGGTTGCTTATTATGATTTCATATTTAGAGCCTAAGACAGAGGAGGTTCCAGACTTCTAGCTTGATGGCCAGGATGATATGCAAAGGACACTGGCGCCAACACATGAGTTGTTTTTCTCATTAATGTTGTTATTATTTTAGTAGCTTTTAGCCAATGGACATTTTTTTTAAAACCCTAGTTGTTCTGGGAGTCTGTCCCTATTTTGCTATTAAGACACTTTATTGTTTATGTCTATTTATGTACCTTGATCAAGTACTTTGACGTGCTCAACTACTTGACTTCTTATATATTGCTAGATTTTAGATTGTAATATGTTACGGCATGGCCCTAGTGATTTACTTATATCATGGTCATCTTGTATACGTTCTTACTTGCTTGATTGGTATATGTTATAGATTGCTTGTAGGTCACAGGTGGACTTTGCATGCTAGATTAAACCCAATATAGTCTCTTGCAGTCGGGGTATTAGTGGATTCTGTAGTACGTAGTTGGCCATGTTACACACATGTTCTTCGTATTCGGTATTGGGGTGTGACGTTGAACGATATCTATCAGTATTGGCCAATATTGTAAACCTCAAATTATACCTGAACAATGTTCACAGAGTCTTTCGTTGCTTGAAATGCATAAAGTTTTCCAAATAATCTAGAAATTAGACAACGAAGGCCTAGTGAATTATCCATTATTTTTGAATTTTTTTAACAGGGCACAACATAAATTACTCGGGCTAGCCAAGTATGGGGCCAACCCAATTTTGTGGAATTTTTATTCAGGATAGTAAATTTTTTACTAGGGGTTGCCCCCATCCAAATTCAAACATTCTAACATTTAGTCTCTCTCTCTCTCTCTCTCTCTCTCTCTCTCTCTCTCTCTCTTCAAGATCTTTTCCCTCATTCCTTCACTTCAAAACCCTAAACTTCTTCCTAATCCTTGTTAATGCCAAAATATCGTAGTGTAGTAACATAAAATAGGTTTAGGATAAACTTTCGACAGATTTATAAAGTTTCGAACCTATTTTAGGGTTTCAAACTTTGGATTTTCATCGATAAGCGCGACTGGAAAGACTCAAGGCTATAGAAATTTTCTACACATGTATGTAAAAAAGATACATGAATGTATAATTTTTTACAATCCTGACAATATACAGGATTAGGGGTGAGCATCGGTTCGGTTCGGTTCAGACCGAACCGGTAAAAGCAAAACCGAACATGAACCGAACCGGTAAATCTGAAGACCGAACCGAACCGGATTGATTGAAAACCGAACTTGAACGAACCGAAATAAATCGGTTCGGTTTTTCAGTTCAGTCGGTTCATGGGCTTTCATATAATGGGCCGGCCCATTACAATTAAATATTAAAATTATTCAGCCTCTCCCAAAAATAACAAAGGTAAATATAGTTTGAAACATAGGCCATCAGGCTACGAGGCTTTCAGGTAAAAATAACAAAGTCCATCTCAGGCTATGAAAAGAATAATGCAGTATCAGATCCATCTCAAGATTCTCAACTCAAAATAGAAGAAAAATGCAGTATCAAATAGAAGAAAAAATACAGCACAGCAAGACAAATGCAGTATCAAAATAGAATAACCATTATAATTTTTCTGCCACTATCAGTATCAGCCATTCAGGCTTTCATAAAGAAAAATGCAGTATCAGATCCATCTCAATTCTCAAGTTTGAAACACAAGCCTCTCTTTCAAGGAACTTCTACAGTTCTAGTAAATACTAAATACTAATGTCTAAATGAACAAGTTATATACAACTATACAAGGCATTTCCAGTTTAAACACAAGCCTCTTTCAAGGAACTTCTACAGTATCAGATCCATCTCAGACTTGAGAGGGGGGATGCTCCAGGTCCAGGGGCCAGGGCCAGGCTCCAGCCATTTCCAGTTCCAAAAGGATGCTTCAAAATCCTCTTCAACTGACAGAGATGAGAGCTGCATCCTGCAAACACGAAAAATAGAAGACAAGGAAAGAAAGTATAATATGGCTCAGATGGCTTATTTATGCATCATTGACTGATAGTATGATGCCATGTAGTATCAAATACACACTTTCTCAAGCCGTAATCATCGTTGCCACTTTCTAGTTTAATATGTTAGTAAAATTTTGAAGAAAGGCAATAAATAACTATTCACAAATGGCTGCAGTTCATGCACAAATGGATGCAACAATTGCCTCGCCACTAGCTGCATTGAATGCCACGCCACTGCAAACAGAGATCCTGTCATGCACAAATGGCTGCAGTTCATGCACAAATGGAATATTGCAAATACAAACAGAGTAGAAGCAGTAAACTAGAGAGCATATCATGCACACAAGTGACACAACTCGAGCAATCAGCATAGTAAATGGAATTACATACTGATACTGCTAGTAGCAGTAGTAGAAGACTCTTTGTCAATTGACTATTACAGACAAAATAACAGTAATCAGTAAACTAGAAGCAGTAAACTAAAGAGCATAATTAGGTTTTTTCCACCACAGTAATCAGTATCCAGCATATAGCGTAGCAGGCAAAATAACATTCCCACAGAGTTTAAATAGAATATTATAGACATTTGATAATTAACACTTGTTTCCAAGTAATTAATCAAACCTCGCTTGTTGATGTTGACGCCACAGTTAACCTACCCAAATCTAATCATAAGAAGATAAAAATGAACAAGTTAAAACGCAACTACAACGAAATTGGAAAATGTAATACAAGTTATAAAAATTAAATTACCCATTTCAAGTTTGTAGACGTCCTCAAAATCTTCTTCAATAATAGACACAATGGGTCGATCCGAAGGCCCCCTAAACCAATCTTGACAACAAATAAGGGCTTGAGCAATTTTGGGAGTCAAAGAGCTCCTATAAGCATCAAGGACACGACCACCCGTACTAAAAGCCGACTCGGAAGCTACGGTAGATATGGGAACGGCCAAGACATCTCTAGCCATCTTTGAGAGGATCGGAAAACGAGGAGAATTAAACCCAACATATTAACCAAGTATAAACCCAGCTAAAATTATACTGTGCAAACTGCAACATACTAACTAAGTATAAACCCAGCAACATATTAACCAAGTATAAACCCAGCAACATATTAACTGAACTGACATTTCCCTGTGCAGTCTGCACTATGTACTAACTAAGTATAAACCCAGTAACATTGCAATTATGCAAGTATAACCCAACACTGATTCATGGGTCTGCACATATTATGAAACTGTAAAATGATTTATAAAACTGCAAACGGCAAACTGCAATTATGCAAATAAAAAGGATCATGATATAAATATGCAATTTTGTTCTTCCCATCTTGAATACTGCAAACTGCAAATTATGCAAACTGTAAATTATGCAAACTGCAAACTGCAAATTATGCAAACTGCACACTAAATTTAGTTATAATCCCATCTTGAATACTGCAAACTGTAAATTATGCAAACTGCAAACTAAATTTAGTTCTTCCTTCCTTAAATACTCCCATTTTATATCATTATCTAACCAACTGTATAGAACAAAATTGTTATATATATTCAAGTTTAAAATGTTGCAAAATGCAAACTGCAAATATAACCCAACATATTATAAAACTGCAAACTCCCAATATAACCCAACATTTTATTGCACATTGCTTTCTTTTTCCCTCAATTTTTTCTGCATTGACAAATTTTGGCAGCAAACGTAGCAAGCAAACACATAATTAAATTTTGGCAGCTAACAGAGAGTTTTTTCCTCTCTTTTCTTGCATTGGCAAATTTTGGCAGCAAACATAGCAAGCAACCCTGCTGAACAATACAGAACAATATTTCGAGAGACCAATATTTCGAGAGACTGGTTAGGAAAAAATTAACTTACAGTGAGTTCAGACAGCACAGCAAGCCAGCAAGTGAGCGAGGGACCTGAACAATACAGAAAAATAAGGGAAAATTTTAATTTAATTAATAATTTACTGTAAAAATTTAATTACGAGAGAGAAAGTAAAAAATTTACTGTAAAACAAATAATTTACTGTAAAAATTGTTATTTTCTTACCAGATCTAGGTCAGATCTGAAAGATCTAGGTCGGATCTTCACAGATCTAGGTCCGATCTTCACAGATCTAGGTCGGATCTTCACAGATCTAGGTCGGATCTTCACAGATCTTCACAGATCTAGGTCGGATCTTCACAGATCTAGGTCGACCCTACAGGAGTCGGGACTCGGGAGAGGCAGCGGTGGTTGAGCAGTAGAGAGAGAGTGGCAGCGGTGGAGACTCAGAGAGTCTCGACGAGAGCAGGAGAGAGAGAGACTCAGAGAGCCGAGAGGGTTCCGTTCTTCTCCACGAGAGCAGGAGAGAGAGAGGCTCATTAGAGAGAAATGACGAGAGGGTTCTCGAAGCGGCGGAGAGAAATGAAGCGGCAGGAGAGAGAAAGGTAGGGCTCATCTGGGGCTGATGATGAGTTTTATATTAGGGTTTTCGAGAGGGGTAATTTAGTAATTTAATAATTAAAAATAAAATAAAATCGGTTTTCGGTTCGGGTCGGGAACCGTATTCCCAACCCGTAACCCGAACCGATAACCGCTGAATTCCCTCTCTTAAACCGATCCCCGACCCGTTTAGAAAAAAACCGACCCGAACACTCTAAACGGGTCGGGTCGGGTCGGTTTCGGTGGAAAAACCGAAATCTGCTCACCCCTATACAGGATTATAGAAAATTTATATAGTCCTGAAAACGTACAAGACTATAGAAAATTTATATAGTCCTGACTGGATCTAGAATTTATGAATATTATGATAAATGACATGCAATCTATTGGAAGAACTATCAAATTTTTTGACAACCCTAACTATTAAAAGGACTGTCAATTTTTTTTTGACGATCTTAAATGAACATCCTTCTATAGTACTGTCAAATTTTTTGATAGGCCATTATGTATTTTGGGCACTTCCGATTAAATTTTTTGAGTGACATACTTGTAAATAAATAAATAAATATGGACAACCCTAAGTAAATTTTGTAGTGTCTATATAAATGCTCTTATTTTGCCATAGAGCTGGTTAACCGTCATGAGCAATTTACTAAGTGAATAAAAGAAGACTAATGTTATTTCTATTCCTACTTATGTTGCAACTTACGTGACATGTTAAATGACATTATGTGACATCTAACATGATATATTTTAATCAAAAAAATAATAATTATCCAATTCTTTTAATATTAACTAGTAAATGCACGTGCAAAGATAAAACGTATAATAAGCATGTTATCCAATTATAGTCAAATAACTTTTCTAGCTCGCGTTGTTAAGGTGTGAGATTTTTCTTGTTTGGTTGAGTTCGATTCCCATTTTGAATATATAACAAATTTAAATTTAATTTTAGAAAAAATGGTTGATGATATATACCTTTATAATAGAGAGAGTAGTTTTATTTTAAAATTTGTGATCTCCAGCTTTTACGTTAACCGTCATATCAGCTCACACGTAAAGAATAATAATTTGATAACATAACAGAGCGTCGTTCCATAACACCCACCCACCCACCCACCTCTGAAGAAGAAAGAAGTAGAAGGAAATGAAGAAACCCACTGCGTCGTCATCATCGTCATACTTTCTTCGTGGTGGTAATGTAGAGCGTCTCGTCAGAGAGCGCTGCCGCTCGGAGAAGCACCTCCCCATGGAAGACGCACTCCATCTGTTCGACAAATTGACTGCTGCCAAGCCCAAACCCCAAGTCTCCACCTACAACAACCTCTTCACCTCCATCACCCGTAAGAACAACCCAACATCCACATCCAACTTCCCGACCATCTTCTCCTTGCTCAACAAGCTCAATCGTGCCGGCACCTCCCCCAACACCGTCACCTATGCCATCTTCATCGACTTCTGCGGCCGGTCCAACAACGTAGACCTCGCCTTCGCCGTCTTCTCATGCATGCTCAGACGCGGTTGGACTCCCAACATCATCATCCTCAGCTCTCTACTCAACGGACTCTGTGTCAAGAAGAGGTACAGCGCCGCAGCCCAGCTGCTCGACAAAATGCCTCAGCTGGGTTTCGTGCCACACGTTGTATCTTACACTACTGTCATAAAGGGTCACTGCGAGAGCGGAAACACGGACTTGGCAATCGATGTACTCAGGAAAATGGATACCGAACCCAATGTGTTCACTTACAGTACAGTCATCAACGCCCGTTGCAGACAAGGAAATATGACTAGCGCTTCCGAGCTGTTCGAGGAGATGGTCAGCATGGGAATCCAGCCGAATGTCATTACGTACAATAGCATTATTAGAGGCCATTTGGTTCTTGGTCGATAGAGAGAAGCTAGCAGAATCTTTAAAGAGATGGTCGATAGAGAACTCGCACCAGATGCTGTAACATTCAGCACGTTGATGGATTATCTTTGCAAGCAGGGGAAAACGGTCGAAGCCCATAAGCTACTCAATTTGATGGTTGAAAGAGGTGAGAAACCCACTAAAATCACGTATAACGTACTACTGCACGGATACTGTCTCGAAGGCAGGTTCGAGAAGGTCGGCGAGTTACTCAGTTCTATGACTCGTGAGGGTCTAAGGCACGACGTCCGTAATTACACTGTTTTGATTGATGGGTACAGTAAGAACGAGAAGGTAGATGAGGCTATGGATGTGTTCAAGAAAATGCAACAAGAAGGAGTGCAGCCGAACACTTTTACTTACATTATTTTATTAGATGGACTTTACAAGATCGAAAAAGTGGAGGAAGCTGAAGATCTCTTCCGTCAAATGGTAACTCAAGGTCTCTCTCCTAATATTATCACTTATAACACTTTGATTGATGGACTTTGCAAAATTAGAAAAGTGGTGGAAGCTGAAGATCTCTTCCGTCAAATGGTAACTCAAGGTCTCTCTCCTAATATTATCACTTATACCACTTTAATTGATGGACTTTGCAAAATTAGAAAAGTGGTGGAAGCTGAAGATCTCTTCCGTCAAATGGTAACTCAAGGTCTCTCTCCTAATATTATCACTTATAACACTTTGATTGATGGACTTTGCAAAATTAGAAAAGTGGTGGAAGCTGAAGATCTCTTCCGTCAAATGGTAACTCAAGGTCTCTCTCCTAATATTATCACTTATACCACTTTAATTGATGGACTTTGCAAAATTAGAAAAGTGGTGGAAGCTGAAGATCTCTTCCGTCAAATGGTAACTCAAGGTCTCTCTCCTAATATTATCACTTATACCCCTTTGATTGATGGACTTTGCAAAATTAGAAAAGTGGTGGAAGCTGAAGATCTCTTCTGTCAAATGGTAACTCAAGGTCTCTCTCCTAATATTATCACATATAACACTTTGATTGATGGACTTTGCAAAATCGGAAAAGTGGAGGAAGCTAAATACCTCTTCCGTCAAATGGTAACTCAAGGTCTCTCTCCTCATATTATCACTTACAACACTTTGATTGATGGACTTTGCAAGATCGAAAAAGTGGTGGAAGCTGAAGATCTCTTCCGTCAAATGGTAACTCAAGATCTCTCTCCTGATATTATCACTTATACCAGTTTGATTTTGGGACTTCTAAAATTAGGAAAATGGGAAGCAACTTCTATATTGCTCGAGGAAATGAAGGATCAAGGGATCGAACTTAATGTTGTGACATTCAACACTATAATGGATGCTCTATGTAAAGAAGGAATGGTCGGAAAAGGTTATAAATTATTAGATGTGATGATTCAAAGAGGTTTGGAGCCCGATGTAGTAACATACAATACATTAATGGATGGATATTGCCTGATACAAGAAACAAGTAAAGCATCTAAAGTTTTTGAGCTAATGCTCTCACGCGGTCATAAACCAAGTACAGTTACTTACAACATCTTGATCAACGGCTTTTGTAAGCGGGGAAAGGTTGATAGAGCTAGACACCTTTTTGATGAGATGCCTTGTAAGGGATTGCAACAAACACTTGCTACTTACAATATTATGTTAAATGGATTATACCAAGCTGGAAGAGTTGCCGACGCAAAAGAAATACAAGATAAAATGATTGCTTCTGGAACTTCCTTAGAACTCCAAACCTATCATATAATATTACATGGACTTTGTAAAAATCACCACACTGATGAGGCCATGAATCTGTTCGACACCATATCATGTCAAAAGGAAAATCTGGAAGCTAGGACCTTCAATATTTTAATTCAAGGAATGTTTCAAGCTGGTAAAGTTAATGCAGCAAGGAATCTCTTTAACTCTATTCTTGCAAATGGCGTAGTGTCACCAGATGTTCTAACATACACCATAATGATGAAAGGCCTTATTAAAGAAGGGTTGTTGGATGAATTTGATGAGTTGTTTTTGTCACTGAAGAAAGATGGTTATTCTTCAGATTCTGTTATGCTTAATGCTATTGTTAAGGGCTTGTTGGAGAAGGGTGAAGTAAACAGAGCTATGGGGTTTCTTGCAGAAATGGATAAAAGTAAATTTAGCCTTGAGGCATCTACTGCGGCATCCATAGTGGATCTAGTCTCAAAGGATGGACAGTGTCATCATTATATGAAAATGCTTCCTGATTTTTCTCAACATTGTGCAAAGAGTAATGAGATTAACATCGACTCTTCTACATCATCATTGATACATAAAATTTTTGGGTAAACACCAAAGTGGAGGTCATATGAAGTTTTTCACTTGAAAGGCATTGCATACAATTCTCGAATCTGGTAAGATTTCTTGGTTAATGTTATTGCTTTATTATATTCAACAATGCTCTTGATTTAATTTGATGTTTCTGTTTAACTTACATTATTGATTGGTTTTATATACATCGGATTGGTTACAAATTTAGTATATGCTTTGTGTGAGCGCCGCCCCCCCCCCCCCCCCCCCCCCCCACCACACACACACACATTTATTTTCCTTTTATTTGTTTAAGTAATAGTCTTAGTTAATATTTTTAATCTATTATTAGTGTTAACCTAAGATTTTCAGAGCCCTGTTAATTGTAGGAATTTGGACTGACATATAGATGTGTAAGAGGGTGAGTTAGTATATTAAATTAATTCAAGCCTTAATTATTTATCTTTTAATGCATTTGGGCTTAGTATAAACAAAATTCCAAAGAACAAACAACAAGTTTACTAGGACCCAACTTTCATGGCCCAACTCCAACTTATTATTGTTTCCTTCTTCCTCTGTTTCTTTTCTTCCTTCTTAGCAACCAACCTTGTAGCCCCCCCCCCCCCCCCCCCCCCCCCCCCCCACCTAGGACCAGGCCCATGTAGGAATAGGTTGCACAGCCTTATTGAGGCTTACTCCTAATAACTGGCAGGTAGACATTTATCAAACCCGATCCGACTATTTACCCGATCCATTATGAGAAGATTTGAATCTCCTCTCTCTGCCAATAGTAACACTGTAGCCCTGTGCGGCAGAGCACGCAGCGACCAGGCTTCCCTCCTCTCTTCTGCAGCTCATAGGAAACCCTACCCTCCCTCTATATGTATAATCCTGTTCATCATCTCCTCCCCCATCTAAACCCTAGCAACCAAGCTCTCGATGCCATTTTCCTGATATTGTTCCCTCATCTTCCCACTGGTAACTCCTATCCCTCTCTCTCCGGTCCTTACTTGTATCCCTGCTAGAGAAATACTTCGTCATGACAATGTACGCATATGCATGTGTAGTATTAAAGTTGGCTGCAAGCAGTAAATGGGGGTACCAGTAGTAAATCATAGATGGAGAATATGCGAGTAAACAGAAATATATTATATGTGTGTTTGGAGATGGGAGTCATAAGATGTGTTTCTTGAGGGAATGGGAGGGCTCATCGAGTGCTATGTTCCTTTCAATACATATGCACAACACTTTGTTTTCTTTCTTCCAGAGAACGGGCATTAAGGATTCATGTAATAGGAAATAGGAAATTAATTTAGCAGTACATAGGTTTGAATCTTGATAGGAAAATAAATGTCATGAGAACAAATCAAAAGATGAATATTTGTTTGGATGTGTGGTTTCATGTAGAAACTATGTGACTGTGCGAGATTAACTGTGTAAGAGTGTTCATTGCTAAGAAACAAATCAAAAGATGTGCAAAGTGAATAGGAGCATACATACAAAGAGAAAGGCTGCATGTGGGGATGTGGTTGTGCATGGGACCAATTGGAAGTATGAAGGAAATAGATGCAAGGAAGGGATGCAATCATAATTGGATGTTTAATGTGATGGTGAAAAGGGAAGCTGCTATAATTGTGGGGATATAATATGTACAAAGAGGACTTATTTTGTTGTTGTATGCATATGCATTTACATATGCACACATGATATAGAATTCTTTCAGTTAGCTATTATAATAGGAATCTCTAAATCCCTACAGTAACTATAATGGTATAAAATAGCATCTACCTGTATAGTATAAATTCAGTTAAACCACAATTTTAATAATTTCTATCTATACGTAGTTTTCTTTCAGATAAATAATTTATTAGTTTTAAAATATTCCTCGAGGTCCAGTTGGCTCTTCGGACTTGAACATGGGACCATATGCTTCTCATCAGCTTCCTACTCCGGGCAAGTGTACATTGCCATTTTTGTACTTCAGTTCCATATTTGATTCCTAAATATTTGTTCTGTTTACGGTAATTGTATCGCCATAGGACCGTTGATGCGTACGTTAGTAACATCTAGTATCGGTTATTAGAAATTGCTCTTGATACCGTGGTTGTACCAACATGGATAGATCAATACCATAAGACACTATTATAAACTCTCATCTTGCCAAATTTTATGTATCATGGTGTTGTCAGGAAGACCGGAATCTGTGTTGACTATATGATCTCGATTAGATTGCATTTACTTTTCTATGTATGACCCGACTGTTACTATTAGAGGATCAGATCAAGCAAGTCGTGGATTCGGCTCGTACGGTCTCATGGGGAGAGGAGGTCAGCTACTAGATGCTTGGACTACTACGCACATACTATGTATTCATATTCACCGGGAGACTCTATTCTCGGAGCTACGACCCTGTATAATAGTCTCCTGGGATACAGGGCCGTAGCTCCGAGAATAGAGTCTCCCGGTGAATATGGAGACTATTATCGGAGCTACGAATTTTATATTTAGAAAGCCCACGTATCGAACATTGTCCTCAATATTACATATCACAGTATGGATGTTACAAGATTCACCATACCTTGACTGCAGTTTGCATACATATATTTATGGCACTATTTTACCTTAGTTTGAATATTATGTACCTTGTTACGTCCCGTTGAGGATCTGATTTTCTCTTCCAGGCTTAGACGAGGAGGACTACCCGGAGATTTACGAGTCCGGAATTGATTTAGGAGCGGGACCAGCATCTATGGACGAGGTTCTCCCAGCAGGGTAGCTTGACTAGTGGTAGAGCTCCTTCATTGACCTGATACTATTATCTAGTTATCTAGTCATCAGATCTACTTATCTTACTGTTTCTTTCATTCAGTATTGTACTAGCGAGATTGTTTCCGCAAGACTTTCTATTCAGTATTGTATTATGTTATATTCAGACCGTTTATTTCAACACATTTAGTGGACTTTTATCTCTCTGTGTTCTTGCTTTGTTTCTGTGGATGAGATTAGTTTACCTGAGATTTTTGAGCATTTTTACTGTTGTTGTACTTTACAGCTTAAGTGCTACCCTAATGCTTCCATTAAAATGGGATAAAACCATTGGAGTCGTACTCGCTGGCCATTGCCACGTGGCTCGGTTCCGTATTTTTGGAACTGGGATGTGACAGTTTGTCATTGCCCACGTGTACGTCAAAAATAGTTGTAAGAACTATATTATGATATTTTTTATCATGCATTTGAACATAAGATCAAGCTCAAATGGAATACATTTTCAAAATGACGTCAGAGCAATCTTTCTTGATTATTTCAAAGTTTGTATCAGTTTATGGATCGTTTTAACTTGTAAGACTTTCCTTATGGGTTTTGGTATCAGTTGTTGCATATCGTACTTTCCAAGTTTTGGTATGGAAAAGCCAAAAAGTAAGAAAATTATAAATAAAAAAAAAGCAGATAAATTTGATACATGAAGTCGTATATTTATGTTTTATTTATGTTATTTTTCCATATTAATTTTGAATGAAATAATATTGTGCATTGTTGAATGAATCAATGAAACACAGTATTTCAATTGACATGTATATATAGAGGTAGTTGACTATGGTTCTCTTTCTCTATTTTTATCTTTTGATTTCTTTGTATTAGATTCCATGCCTCTACACCAAAACTCTAAACTATTGGTAAGGGTTATATTTTTGTATTATTCAATATGCCCCCAAATAGATTGAAGATTTACTTTTATGGGTTGAGAGTTAGATTCATGCAAAAAAAATTTCGCAAAATCAACTTAAAATTCTTTCCAAAGAGATTGAAATCTGGGTTCTTTGGGGTTGTTTGGATAGGAAGGACTCCTCGGAAATGAGAAAGTGGAAGGTATAATGTAGATTTTTTTTTTTTTTGGGACTTTATTGCACTTTCTTGTCCACTCCTTCCAAAATGTGTTTCGATAGCCATTATGAAAGGAAGTGATAAAATCATAAAATGTGAAAGTGCATTATAATATCAAAAATATTATTAATAGGTAAATAAATTGATGTATAATTTTTAATATATAATTATTGGACTTGATAATTAAGCATTAGTTATTGAGTATTATTTAATTATGTTAATTACTTTTTTGCCAATAATTAATCATGTCCAATATGATAATACATTACGTAAGAATTATTATTTATTAAAAAAATAGTGAAAAATATTAATTATGTCTAAAATTTTACCTACTTGTTATCAATTTATGAGTTTTATTTCGATATTAATTAATTATCTTAGTTATTACATGCCAATTAAAAATTACTTAAATGTTAATTAAATGTTACTAATTATTTACTTAGTATTGAGTATTATTAGTTAATTAGTTAACATTATTACAAACAAAATGATTAAACAAACATTAGATGAGAAGTTCCAACCACACTTCTATATGTTTTGAGAAGGTTAATGACGTATATAAGACTAACATGTCCGCTTACAACGAGCTTACTACGAAAGTCTACGATGAGGTTACAACCGACCCGTCCGACAAAGGTGCAATAGTTATTTCAAGACCCTTCTTAGCCTAGATGTCCTTAATGGCTTCTTCTAGACACCTACCTCTCAGCCCTCCCTGATCTCTATGGTCCCTCGACGCCATCTGCATTATTTGCTTGGTTTTGTGCTTGCTTTGTTTCTTGTCTTTGAAGCTGCTTTACTTCGATCCGATGCTTTGGCGTATTTAATCGCTTGCCACAAGAGTTGGACATCCACATTTGTTGTGTTGATCTTATATTTCCTTGATTATGACCTTCGAGATGACAAAGGTTTTCATCTTGATTCTTCTTCCTCTTTGGTTGACTTCAAGACCGACTTAAGACTCACTACAATATCTTTCTACGGCTCAAATGATTTTTACAAGAACAGTGCTGGAATAACTTCCTAAGAGTTGGACCACCTTAAATTATTACAATTTACAAATTCCTCAAGTCTGCAAATCTGACATTTCTCACGTAGCTAATCAATTGTAGTGTCTTGGTCAAAAATGAAATTTATAACTATGTTATCATTTGAGAGAAACATTATGAATTTAGGATGCATACCTTATAAACAGACCACTACGTACATACATACATAACTTGCTATTAAAAGATGCAATGCCATATTGAGAAGGCTAAGTAGAGACACTTTGTGCAGCACTTGGACACGGACACGGACACGAGTAGTAGGCAAAATGTGAATATTGGCTATATACTTTTTGCTAGACACGACACTTTATTGGCTATATATAGATCGATTTGTTGCTTATGTCCTTTGATGCCTATATATAGATCGATTTGAATGCTCAGGTTTTGTTTATGTTAGATTTTGTGGTATGGTTTGTTATATGTTAGATTTTGTTCCCAAATCCCTAACAAAAGTTTTTGGTTTCCATTGACATACCAGGGAGGGTGGATGTATGGAGAGGAGGAAGAGGAGGAGGGCTTCGCATCGGGGCGCACAACACGGATGGTTGCAGTGCACTTCTGGCCGGTGGGGGTAGTTTTTTCAGGGCTGATGTTGCACAAGTTAATGACCATCATCCGCGTCATGGACTACTAGCACCAACTTCCTTCTCTTTTATTTTTATTTTGTCGGAACTGAAATTTGAATCAGTGTTGTACTAAATTTTACTAGTCTTTCTTTTAATAGTTCTTAGTATCTTTAGGGATGCGAAGGGTTTCAATTTATTCAAATGACCGATTTGAACACCTATTGATTCTAATAACTGAGTGCAAGGTTGATCATTCGGATCGGATCACGGACCTATGAATGGTGTCACCCATTAATTGCTATAAAACTGCATCACTTTGTGTTTGAACGAATACCGACTCCCATTCTCAGCTTTCACTCAAAAAACTGGTTCTCATAGAAGAGAATGGAGAAGTGTAAGTCCGTGGTCTTTTGTTCTCTCCTTGGCTGCCCTTTATATACAATTAAGTATAAAAACAACTAACAGGAGTAAGTCTACCAAGTTGGACAGAAGACAATTTCTAGTGCCATTCCTTTACTTTCACCACAACTTTCATGTGCAAAACTTGCCTGAACAAAATCCATTGTGGAAGAAAAAATGAAACACTATTTCCATACTTCTAACCAGGTCTACTTACAGTAACTGAAAACATGAGCGATATTGTTCTCGAAAAATTATCCATGCATTTTGCTAAAACTTCAGAGAGGGGTTGAGATTGTAACTAGGATAGGCCAGTACAATTAATTAGATGGTTATAATACATATTGAACTCTCTGAGGTTCCTTTTAAAGATACAAAATTGCCGCACTGCAAAATTCCTTTGCTAGCATGCATGCCTCATAAACAATCAAGACCTGAACAGAGACGAAAGGAGAACTCCAAATGTATCCTCTTCTACAACATCTCATCTACTTTTCTTCTTTGGCTCCCCTAAGCTTTTAAAAGAAGCCATTGCTGCCCGTCACCTCTTTGATTTCTTGTTTCCATTGGCATTCTTTCTCCCTAGGTACTTTTAACTTCGTCTTCATTGTCATCATCGCCATCATCACACCCCTTCCTCCCTGTATATCAAATAAAGAGAAGGAAAAAAAAAAGTATTTGTTCAAATATATTACAATGTGTCAGGTTCTTTAATAGAAATGAGTAAAGCACAGATACCTACCAAGGAGCTTCTCTGTCTGCATGAACCATTCCACCTCATATTGGTTAAACATAGTAATAGCAAGCCCAGATCGGCCAGCACGTGCTGTTCTTCCAACACGATGGAAATAATCCAATAAACAAAGATAATTAGAACATATTACAGTGAACTGAGTGGGTGGCAAGTGAGAAAGTGAAGCTTCGGGAACTTTTTTTCATTTATTTTCCTATCAAGCTTTCAGCATGCAGCAATGCAGGTGAGAACTATTAGTTATTGAGATTCCTAGAACAGAACAACGCAGGAGTTCAACAGTCTCAAGGGCATCTCATTTCCCAGCAAAGCTTGTAGGCCACCTTTGGCAATAGTAACAAAATTTGAATAGCTTAATTAATCAATTGTTTCTTTCATAGGTTACATGTCAATATGTGAAAATAGTTCTTCATAGGCAGACAAATTAAGAAAATGGATAGTGGTGAGATTCATGCAAAGTAAAAGTTTAAGCTGTGATAAGCTAATGTAGAAACATTAATATAAACACTATGTCAATATAACACTCTCTGACAAAAGGTTTATGGTTTAATTCATGTGCAAGATGGAGAACCAATCAGTACTGTTGAAGCAGTGTCCTTGACCTTTATGGTGCGGCTGAGATAGCTACAATGCTGCATAAATAATGATTTATCCATAAAACAAGTTAAATTCTAAGCTGCAGCTGTTGAGTTCATTGTTAGGCAGCTTCAAGAAGGGCCTCATTTCCAATCGATCCTCGCAAAGCATGTCTAATCGAAGTCAGGCCATGCACAGCTAAAGCTCAACTTCTCATACTAGAAACTTAACATCGTATTCTCGGAACTAACAGCTTCATGTCCACTCTCAGGCTCTAAACCATGAAGATGAATGTGGCCATAGTTAATGCTATAATGTACGAATTTGTACTGGTGTATACCTGAGAAAATTAGCTTGTCCAATAAATAATTTTAATATGCATAGCGTTCTGTAAAGTATCTGGGAAGGAGAGGAAGGTCAGAAAGTGGGAATAGAAAGACAATAACCTATTGACACTTGAGATTATTGAAAATACATTATTAGTTCAGAACAGAGGCATTATATACTCAAAACTGAATTAATGTAGGATAACATTCCCCCTACTCAATACAGAAAGTATGACTTCCATGTAAAAATGATGCTCTGTGAGGAATGGTTGAAAATGTTTATAAATTATTAGATGTGATGATTCAAAGAGGTTTGGGGCCCAACGTAATAACATACAGTACCTTAATGGAAGGATATTGCCTAATAAAAAAACAAGTAACGCATTTAAAGTTTTTAAGCTAATGCTCTCACGAGGTTATAAACCAAATACAGTTACTTACAACATCTTGATCAATGGCTTTTATATGTGTAGAAATGTTGATAGAGCTAGACACCTTTCTGATGAGATGCCTTGTAAGGGATTGCAAAAAACACTTGCTATATACAATATTATGTTAGATGGATTATACCAAGCTAGAAGAGTTGCTGACGTAAAAGAAATAAAAGATAAAATGATTGCTTCTGGAACTTCCCTAGAACTCCACACCTATAATATAATATTACATGGACATAATGAAAAACTGGAGGCTCAGGTTTGTTCTTCCATCGGACATGGTGTTACCAATCATCTCTCTCTCTCTCTCTCACTGGTCTATTATTGTATACCACATTTCAGTCCCACATCGCCTGGGCTGAATTTCAAAGACAATGGCTGCAACTGGTTGCCATCATGTTAGCTGAGCAATCAAAGTTGCCTCGCATCAGTATAGATTAGATCAACATCTACAAGTCAGTCTAAACAAGTCAATCTGAGGATATCAGACCTAGTCCGAGCCATTGGAACATTTTCAAGAAAATTGCCTCATCTGTACATCCAAAGGGAAGAATATCACCTATGACTATAACTCTGAGAAACATGGAGACAAAAATTAAGCATAAGAAAAAGAACTAGAACACGATGTCATTTGAGTTTTGAAGACACTGAGTTAGGTTAAGATCCGGGATCATAACAATAATGATCTACAAAAGTGAGAGAGGTGAGGAAAGAGTACTTTAATGTTGCATCTTTGTGTAGGATTAAATTGTAAAATGTTGAAAGTGGAGGCTACATCTTGACTAGAATAGGATAAATTTAATTAGGACTCTTGTTCAACATTTACAGAATATAGACTAGCATTGTTCACCACGATTCTCTCTCCTTTCCAGCTTGAATCCTTGACCTGGAGCAGGAATAAAGGATCATCCTCAAAAAGGCTTTAAGCTTTTGGATCCTAGGAGTTCAGTCATCTAGGAAATTTAATAAAATAAGCGACTCTTTCACTTTGGATTCAGTAATTCATGAATCAATCAACCAGTCTTTTACCCGTGTTCTTTGAACATGTTGAAAATAAAATAACTAATCTACTCTTGAAGAAGACCCCTTTATGGAAATGGCTCTAATGCCCCTTCGATACTCCACCTAAGCCATCAATCTCCAAAGCAATATATTCCAGGTATGTGCTCAACAACTACCTCTCTATTTCAATTCTGTCTAACATAATGTCTATGAGTAACTTTATTGGCAAACTAAGGCTAGAAGCTGAAGAACAGTATAATTTAATAAGAGCTCAATACAGGCACTTACTATTCTATCTATAAAATATCCACATATGTTAGATCTCAGAGTAGTAAAGGGGTTTCCTCAGAAACGGCTGTCACAAAAAATGTGTCTAGTAACATTGGGACCTATATATCACCACCTATGTTGTTAATCTTGTATGATACATGATAAGTATTACACGATAAGATTCAAAAAAAAATTGAATAAGGATCTTATAGGTGTATCGGATGGAACTAAAAATCGTGTGATGTGTTTTATCCTCTGATACAAAAGGATATATCGATACGATACATTTTTTACTTTTTCTGTTCCTTCAACTTTCTTCCGTTTTCTATTTCTTTGTCTATTTATTGAGCTTTCTTCTACTTTTTTCCCTTCTTTTTTGGGTGTTCAATTGACTATTGTTTCTCTTATAGATCTTACGGTGTTGAATAGATGAATTTATAGCTGTCAAGAACGGTTTTCTAAATTGTGTTTTAGTTCACTTTACTTGTCAACTTTATAATGATAGCCACTTAGATGCTTAATGATACTCTTCATCGCTTCTTAATGTGTTCAGTTTATCCTTATATGTTATTTTAATTTTCCAATGCATTTGCCAATTGGATATAGTATCTTATGATATAGATACACGACAAGATAATCAAGCAAACCGATACACAGGATATGTATCATGAAACTACAAAACAGATCGCCACCATACTTGTCGTACCTGGACCGAACAGGCAGTCAGGCCAGAAAACCAGTGATTCACCAACGTTTATCACCACAACCAAAAGTCAATACTTATCCCGGTCCACGAGTGGGGAAGTGACCTGAAAACCCAACAGCCTGAAACAATTCCAACCTGAAACTCTGGATCCTTAAATTTGAAGCCAAAGGAAACAGAAATAAATTCAATTTCTTGGTTATCCATATACATACTAGGACTGTTATTTGGACACGAGGACCCCGACCAGACAAGGATCGGACCCCTCTTTATCCAGCATAGTCAAAACAATAGGGGTCAACTAACAAGGCCAGCTCAGATCTGTCCTTTGATCAGACATGAGGTTCCAGGCAACCCTCTACCCTCCAGCCAAGCTCATTTTCTTTGTTATCCGTATCTATCTCTTTCTCAATGCACATCTAAAGAATCTGCAACAATTACCTGAGGAAAACCAGACTTTCTAATGTTGCTTCACCATCACAATATAACTGCACATGAAAAAGGAAAGGGTTAGCTCCAGGAAATAGAAGCAACACAATAAACTCTAAAGGGAACATCATCTCCGCTTGCAAGAAGAGAGATCAAAAAGATCTTGAGGGTAACATGCACATTGTAACATTTGGAAAAGAGGATTGTGGATTACTGAAGACCGGAAGTCTGGTATGAGCGTGTAGAAGACCATGTGCAAATGCAAGCAAGACTGTTGAATGTTGCCTCACAATCACAATATAACTGCAGAAGGAAAAAAGAAAGGGGTAGCCCCATGACATAGTACCATCACCCTTAACTCTAAAGGGCACATCATCATCGCCAGCAAGAAGAGATATTGAGAAAATCTTGAGGGATTCCAGTTGTTGAGGACCGATAAGTCCAGTACGGGCATGTAGAAGTAACAGTTCATTGTTTGACGATAAGCTCGGTCATAGATTTAGTTAACCACCTGCATGTCAGAGCAGGGTAATGGAGAATATACCATCCAGTACATGTGCATGAGAGACTTGCTAACCTGACCCTAAAAAGACCAGTCAAAGGGCAAAAGCCTAACCCCCTCTATCCCTCTCTTTCTCCCATGCATATCTACAGGAAGGCCCAAGACTGCCCAATGCTGCCTCGCCATCAAAATAGAACCACACAAGAAAAAGGAAAGGGCTAGCCTGAAAAAAGAGGACCGATAGCCTCAAAATCCAAAGTGCACACCAATCATTGCCCGCAACCTGCAAGAAGATGACCTGAAGCTGAATTATGTTCGATTAGGGCTCATTCCCTCTCAGGAAGAGTGTTCTAGAATTGAATATCTCAGCTAGGTGACAAACCAATATTAGACATACCAAAGAGGAATTGGCACTTGTACATTCATGTGACCAATCTTGTCAAGGGTCGCAACACATTATGGTACGAATAACCTGCAAAGCCTTGTGAAAGTCATAAGTAGCCCCACCATATTTCGGAAAGTTACAGGGAGATTTACCTAAAAATCCATATCGCAAAATTTTAGGAGAGGCTATTAGAACTCTTTTCTTTCCTTTTCTTCGCTTCCATGATGTTCCATCAGGACTCATCCCCTCTCTAACATTAGCAAATGTGTGATAGTCCATTTTTGCAGCCCTGCGAGTTTGGAGGACTAACTCCTGCAGCCCCCAGTTTTATTTCAAAGTGTGTTTCTCAGTCTCACCCTAAAAAGGTTAACGGGGTTATGAGCAAGCTCAGACCTGCCCTTTAATCAGCCATATGATCTGCTAGGCAAATTGTAAGCTCCATGCACGCGGGCGCAAAAACGCGCACGCGCTCACGCGTGTGCGGGCGCAAACACGCACGCACACACACAATACATAACATACATGCATACATACATCTCTTTCTCCCATGCATATTGACAGGATGGCTGCAATGACTGCCTCGCCAGTCCCTATCAAAACAGAACCGCACAAGAAAGAAAAAGAAATCGGTAGTCTGAACAAATAGGACCGACAACATAAACCAAAGGGCATATCATCATCGCTCGTTTCGCTTCTTAAGGGCATATGTTACAAGATATATTTAAGTATCAAAACAACCACCCCCACTATGCCCCCCTTTATAGCAAATTTTTTGGGTCTGCTATTTGAATCATTTTCTTCCATTCAGCTCTAACATTAACAAAAATAATTGGGTTATTTAGTTGTAGTGTCTCGTATAATATTCACTTATAGCACTTTGATTTCGGGATTTCTAAAATTAGGAAAATGGGAAGTAACTTCTAGATTGCTCGAGGAAATGAAGGATCAAGGGATTGAACTTAATGTTGTAACATTCAACACGATAATGAATGCTCTGTGTAAAGAAGGAATGGCCGGAAAAGTTTATAAATTATTAGATGTGATGATTCAAAGAGGTTTGGAGCCCAATGTAGTAACATACAATACCTTAATGGATGGATATTGCCTGATACAAGAAACAAGTAAAACATTTAAAGTTTTTGATCTAATGCTTTCACGAGCTCATAAACCAGATACATTTACTTACAACATCTTGATCAATGGCTTTTGTATGTGTGGAAAGGTTGATAGAGCTAGACACCTTTTTGATGAGATGCCTTGTAAGGGATTGCAACAAACACTTGCTACTTACAATATTATGTTAGATGGATTATACCAAGCTGGAAGAGTTGCCGACGCAAAAGAAATACAATATAAAATGATTGCTTCTGGAACTTCCCTAGAACTCTAAACCTATCATATAATATTACATGGACTTTGTAAAAATCACCACATTGATGAGGCCATGAATCTGTTCAACACCATATCATGTCAGAAGGAAAAACTGGAAGCTAGGACCTTCAATATTTTAATTGAAGGAATGTTTCAAGTTGGTAAAGTTAATGCAGCAAAGGATCTCTTTAAGTCTATTCTTGCAAATCCCTTACAAGGCAATTTGCCAACGCATATTGACGGGATGGCTGCAATGACTGCCTCGCCAGTCCCTATACAAGAAAGAAATAGAAATCGGTAGTATGAACAAATAGGACCGACAACATAAACCAAAGGGCATATCATCATCGCTTGTTTCGCTTCTTAAGTAAAGGGACATATGCTACAAGATATATTTAAGTATCGAACCAACCACCCCCACCATGCCCCCTTTATAGCAAATGTTTGGGGTCTGCTATCCGAATCCTTTTCTTCCATTCGGCTCTAACGGTAAACAAAAATAATTGGGTTATTTAGTTGTAGGGTCTCGTATAATATTCAAAATTTACATTTAGGTCTCCATATTGTCTAGAAGAGGATTTGGGTCTCGTATTGACGGTTGACTTGGGCTGACCGTACAAGATTTAACAGTCACCCCAAGTCAATCATCATGATGAGACCTAAACACTCCTGGACAATATGTAGACCTAAACGCAAAATAGTTTATATCAACCGACGCTACAAGAATCGTCAGACTAAAGAGAGAACAGTAGCCTCGTCTTTTAAGACGAAAACCCACCCGTGACAGTTGCCAACCCACCCATTGCCTATCAAATATGATAGATAAATCACACTAAATAATAAACTAGTTAAACATGTTCAAACTTCAATATAGGACATGTTTGTTTCGGTGAAGTGCACAGAAATGGAAAGAAGGGTTGTGGATGAATTTGATGAGTTGTTTTTGTCAATGAAGAAATATGGTTACTCTTCAGATTCTGGTATGCTTAATGCTATTGTTAAGGGATTGTCGGAGAATGGTGAAGTAAACAGAGCTATGGGGTTTCTTTCAGAAATGGATAAAAGAAAATTTATCCGAGGCATCTACTGCATCATCCATAGTGGATCTACTCCCAAAGGATGGACAGTGTCATCATTATATGAAAATGCTTCCTAATTTTTCTCAACATTGTGCAAAGAGTAATGAGAATGACATCGACTCGTCGATATCATCATTGATACATCAAATTTCTGGGTAAACACCAACATGGAGGTCATATAAAGTTTCTCACTTGAAAGGGATTGCATACCATCTGATCTCAACATGTCGTTTAATGGGACTATTCAAAATTCACCCCAATTACTTGGTAAGATTTCTTGGTTAAACTTATTGCTTTCTATATTCGGCAATGCTCTTATTCAATTGATTTAATTTGATATTTTCGTTTAACTTACATTATTGATTGGTTATATATACATTGGATTGGTTACAAATAAGTGGCACACCTTTTTAGAGTTTCTTCTCAATTAAGTATATGGTTTGTCATTGCCCACGTGTACGTCAAAAATAGTTGTAAGAACCATATTATAATATTTTTATCATGCATTTAAACATAAGATCAAGCTCAAATGGAATATCTTCCGTCAAATGGTAACCCAAGGTCTCTCTCCTAATATTATCACTTATACCACTTTGATTTCGGGACCTCTAAAATTAGGAAAATGGAAAGTAACTTTTAGATTGCTCGAGGAAATGAAGGATCAAGGCAGTGATATAAATTTCGGTAGGCGGATTCGGTGCGCCAAAGGGGCGCCTCGCGCCTAGGCCGCCTAGGCGGCTGCACAGGAAAAAAAAATAGTTTTGGGTTTTGACTTTGAAATTTTTTGAAAATTCTTTTGAAATTTTTTGAAATTTGAATTTTTATTTATTTATTATTGAACTTCATGAATTTTTTTATTATTTTTTTAAAAATCTGAATTTTTTTGAATTTTCAGATCTGAAATTTCAAATTTCTGAAATTTCAAAATTCAAAATTCAAAATTTGAATTTCCAGCCTAGGCCGATTTTTAGAACACTGGATCAAGGGATTGAACTTAATGTTGTGTCATTCACCACGATAATGGATGCCCTGTGTAAAGAAGGAATGGTCAAAAAAGTTTATAAATTATTAGATGTGATGATTCAAAGAGGCTTGGAGCCCAATGTAGTAACGTACAATACCTTAATGGATGGATATTGTCTAATACAAGAAACAAGTAAAGCATTTAAAGTTTTTGAGCTAATGCTCTCACGAGGTCATAAACCAAATACAGTTACTTACGGCATCTTGATCAATGGCTTTTGTATGCATGGAAAGGTTGACAGAGCTAGACACCTTTTTGATGAGATGCCTTGTAAGGGATTGCAACAAACACTTGCTATACACAATATTATGTTAGATGGATTATACCAAGCTGGAAGGGTTGCTGACGCAAAAGAAATACAAGATAAAATGATTTTGCTTCTGGAACTTCCCTAGAACTCCACACCTATCATATAATATTACGTGGACTTTGTAAAAATCACCATGTTGATGAGGCCATCAATCTGTTCAACACCATATCATGTCAGAAGGAAAAACTGGAAGCTAGGACCTTCAATATTTTAATTCAAGGAATGTTTCAAGCTGGTAAAGTTAATGCAGCAAGGAATCTCTTTAACTCTATTCTTGCAAATGACGTAGTGCCACCAGATGTTCTAACATACACCATAATGATGAAAGGCTTTATTAAAGAAGGGTTGTTGGATGAATTTGATGAGTTGTTTTTGTCCGTGAAGAAAGATGGTTACTCTTCAGATTCTGTTATGCTTAATGCTATTGTTAAGGGCTTGTTGGAGAATGGTGAAGTAAACAGAGCTATGGGGTTTCTTGCAGAAATGGATACAAGTAAATTTATCCTTGAGGCATCTACTGCGTCATCCATAGTGGATCTACTCTCAAAGGATGGACTTTGTCATCATTATATGAAAATGCTTCCTAATTTTTCTCAACATTGTGCAAAGAGTAATGAGATTAACATCGACTCGTCGACATCATCCTTGATACATAAAATTTTAGGGTAAACACCAAAATGGAGTTCATATAAAGTTTTTCACTTGAAAGGGATTGCATACCATCTGATCTCGACATGTCATCTAATGGGACTATTCAATATTCCCCACAATTACTTGGTAAGATTTCTCGGTTGAACTTATTGCTTTATTATATTCAGCAATGCACTTATTCAATTGATTTAATTTGATGTTTCCATTTAACTTACCTTATTGCTTGGTTATATACACATTGGATTTGTTACAAATAAGCTACTCGATTTGGAAAACGATCGAAGTGCAAAAGCTACTCAATTTGATGGTTGAAAGAGGTGAGAAACCCACTAAAATCACGTATAATATACTACTGCATGGATACTGTCTCGAAGGCAGGTATGAGTTACTTAGTTCTCTGTCTTGTGAGGGTCTAAGGCACGACGTCCGTAGTTACACTATTTTGATTGATGGGTACAGTAAGAACCAGAAGGTAGAAGAGGCTATGGACGTGTTCAAGAAAATGCAACAAGAAGGAGTGCAGCCGAACATTTTACTTACAGTATTTTATTAGATGGACTCTGCATGATCGGAAAAGTGGAGGAAGCTGAAGACCTCTTCCGTCAAATGGTGACTCAAGGTCTCTCTCCTGATATTATCACTTATAACACTTTGATTGATGGACTGTGCAAAATCGAAAAAGTGGTGGAAGCTGAAGATATCTTCCGTCAAATGGTAACTCAAGGTCTCTCTCCTAATATTATCACTTATACCACTTTGATTTCGGGACATAAAATTAGGAAAATGGGAAGTAACTTCTAGATTGCTCGAGGAAATGAAGGATCAAGAGATTGAACTTGATGTTGTGACATTCACATCAATAAATTAAAAGCTCTCTAAATTTCAAAGACAAATGGCTGCAACTGGTTGCCAGCATGTTAGCTGAGCAATCAAAGTTGCCTCGCCATCAATAAATATTATAGCAACATCTACAAGTCAGTCTGAACTAAGGCTGTGAACTGATCTGAGGATATCAGACCTAGTTCGAGCCATTGGAACATTTTCAAGAAAATCATCATTGCCTCGTCTGTACATCCAATGGGAAGAATATCACCTATGACTAAAACTCTGAGAAACATGGAGACAAAAATTAAGCATAAGAAAAAGAACTAGAACACAATGTCATTTTGGAGTTTTTAAGACACTGAGTTAGGTTAAGATCCGGGATTATAACAATAATGATCTACAAAAGTGAGAGAGGTGAGGAAAGAGTACTTTAATGTTGCATTTTTGTGTAGGATTAAATTGTAAAATATTGAAAGTTGAGGCTACATTTTGACTAGAATAGGATAAATTTATTACGACTCTTGGTCAACATTTACAGAATATAGACTAGCATTGTTCACCACGATTCTCTCTCCTTTCCACCTTGAATCCTTGACCTAGAGCAGGAATAAAGGATCCTCAAAAAGGCATTAAGCTATGGGATCCTAGGAGTTCAGTCATCTAGGAAACTTAACAAAATAAGCGACTCTTTCACTTTGGATTCAGTCTTTCATGAATCAATCAACCAGTCTTTTATCCGTGTTCTTTGAGCATGTTGAATATAAAATAACTAATCTACTCTTGAAGAAGATCCCTTTATGGAAATGGCTCTAATGCCCCTTCGATACTCCACCTAAGCCATCGATCTCCAAAGCAATATATTCCAGGTATGTGCTCAACAACTACCTCTCTACTTCAATTCTGTCTAACATAATGTCTATGAGTAACTTAATTTATTGGCAAACTAAAGCTAGGAGCTGAAGAACAGTATAATTTAATAAGAGCTCAATACATGCATTCTATCTATAAAATATCCACAGATGTTAGGTCTCAGAGTAGTAAATGGGGTTTCCTCAGAAACGGCTGTGACAAAAAATGTGTCTAGTACCATTGGGACCTATATATCACCACCTATGTTGTTAATCTTGTATGATACACAATAAGTATTGCACGATAAGATTCAAAAGGTTTTCAATAAGGACCGTATAGGTGTATCGGATGGAACTAAAAATCATGTGATATGGTTTATCCTCTGATACAAAAAGATATATCGATACGATACATTCTTTTATTTTTCTGTTCTTTCAACTTTCTTCCATTTTCTATTTCTTTGTCTATTTATTGAGCTTTCTTCTACTTTGTTTTTCTTTTTCTTCTTTTTTTGGTTGTTCAATTGACTATTGTTTCTCTTATAGACCTTATGGTGTTGAATAGATGAATTTATGGCTGTCAAGACCGATTTTCTAAATTGTGTTTTAGTTTCACTTTACTTGTCGACTTTATAATGATAGCCGCTTAGATGCTTAATGATACTCTTCATCGCTTCTTAATGTGTTCAAGTTATCCTTATATGTTACTTTAATTTTCCAATGCATTTGCCAATTGGATATATAGATACACGACAAGATAATCAAGCAAACCCATACACAGGATATGTATCATGAAACTACAAAATAGATCGCCATCATACTTGTCATACCTGGACCAAACAGGCAGTCAGGCCAGAAAACCAGTGATTCACCACCATACCATTATCACCACAACCAAAAGTCAATACCGAACTCCTGCAGCCCCCAGTTTTATTTTCAAAACTCTGTTTCTCATACTCACCCTCAAAGGTTAACGGGGTTATGAGCAAGCTCAGACCTGCCCTTTAATCAGCCATATGAGCTGCTAGGAAAATTGTAAGCTCCACGAACGCGGGCGCAAAAACACATGCACGTGCGCGGGCACACACACGCGCGTGCGGGCGCAAACACGCACGCACACACGTAATACATAACATATATGCATACATACATCTCTTTCTCCCATGCATATTGACAGGATGGCTGCAATGACTGCCTCGCCAGTCCCTATCAAAACAGAACTGCACAAGAAAGAAGAAGAAATCAGTAGTATGAACAAATAAGACCGACAACATAAACCAAAGGGCATATCATCATCGCTTGTTTCGCTTCTTAAGTAAAGGGACATATGCTACAAGATATATTTAAGTATCGAACCAACCACCCCCACCATGCCCCCTTTATAGCAAATGTTTGGGGTCTGCTATCCGAATCCTTTACTTCCATTCAGCTCTAACGATAAACAAAAATAATTGGGTTATTTAGTTGTACGGTCTCGTATAATATTCAAAAATATACATTTCGGTCTCCATATTGTCTAGAAGAGGATTTGGGTCTCGTACTGACGGTTGACTTGGGCTGACCGTACAAGATTTAACGGTCACCCGAAGTCTAACCATCGTGATGAGACCTAAACACTCGTGGACAATATGTAGACCTAAACGCAAAATAGTTTATATCAACCGACGGTACAAGAATCATCGGACTAAAGAGAGAACAGTAGCCTCGCCTTCTAAGAGGAAAACCACCCGTGACAGTTGCCAACCCACCCATCGTCTATCAAATATGATAGATAAATCACACATGAACTCGCACAACCGACGGTGCTTGTATAGACAGGGCACCAAATCTGGAGGAGTGGCCCCAGTATATTTTGTAGGGTTAGTACTGTGTCCAATGTGCATCAGATACAACACGAGACGGCACGACACGACTCGACTTGGCACCGGTTTTCATGTGTCCGTGCTTCGTAGGCAGGCATGGAGGGAGATCGAGATGCACTATGTACTGTTTGGGGATTTGCTTTTGGTTCGGTTTTGGCAAAACTAAACCAAGATTTTTCTGAAGGAAAAGCTCCGTTCACCCACACAGAAATGGAACTCATAAACTTTGACAAAAATGAACAGAAAATTTCCCTTTCTGGAAAGAGCAGCAGGAGTAACATAAAAGATTGAAGAGGGGGTGTGTGTGAAAATTGTACATCTCTCTCTCTCTCTCTCTCTAGAGTAGCGAATAAATGTGCAAAAATGAACATTTGGAGGGGTGTAGAAGCAAAACTCCAGGAAAAGAGAGGAGGGAGGAAGGAGATGATCTGCCATTGCCAAAGGAAGAAAGTGCAAATGCTGCTGCTTTTTTTTGGTTTGGATAATGGCAACTTGTTCCAAGTTTGGTGGTATTTAATATTAATAGATAGATTAAGAGGTAGCCACACAAACTAGCCAACCATTTGATATGAGATGTTCTTGACAAATGATGAGAAATTGGATTTTTGGCTTTAGGTTATTGAGAAACAGAAAATTTCACTGAGAGGGAAGAAGTTTCTATTATTCGTGTGAAAGAGGAGGAGTTTAGAAAAATTACGGATAAAGGGATCTGGCGCCAGTGTAACTGGCGTCAAAAGAAAAAAAAAATTTAAAATAAGCCGGCGCCAGTCACACTGACGCCGAATATATATATATATATATATATATATATATATATATATATATATATATATATATATATATATATATATATATATAAAACCTGGCGCCAGTTAAACTGGCGCCGAAAATAAAAACAAAAAAATATTAGTGGTTGGCGCCGGATTGTGGTGTTTGGGTGGGGTTGGGGGGGATGGTTTGGGGTATGGGTTGGGGGGAGCGGCACTTTGTTCAAGAAATCAAAAAAATCCATGTATGTAAACACTCTTGGAAATACATGGCTTGTAAACTCATAAAAAAGAAATGAAGCAACAGCCCTTACCACCACAATCCGGCGCCAGTTACACTGGCGCCAACCTCTATTATTTTTTTATTTTTATTTTTTGTGTTTTGGCGCCAGTGTAACTGGTGCCAGATTTTTATTTTTTTAAAAGAAAATCGGCGCCAGTGTTACTGGCACCGACTTATTTTTTTAAAAAAAAAAATTTCTTCGGGCGCCAGTTACACTGGCGCCAGATCCCTTTATCCGTAATTCTTTCAATTTTTTACTCTTTTACGCAAATAATAGAAACTTCTTCCCTCTCAGTAAAATTTTCTGATTGAGAAATGATAAAGTAAGAGTTATACAAAGGGGACTAGGTTTGGTGAGTTTTACCAATCATGTATTAGTATGAGCGATACTCAGGTTTTGGATACTATGTTATTGTATCTTTCTTACATATTTGAAGTGATTGTGAAGTAAAGATATGTTAACCAATCATTTAAGCCTAGACTTTGTAATAGTTGATTATGTTATTCTCATTATCCTTTATTATACATGTGGAATGACCTTTGGTCATCTGGGTTTGGTGGCAAATGGCACGAAATACATGAGACTATCTACGTTCTTGGTCATTTATATTTTAGGCTATGATGATGCATACCATAGCCATATGTTGCATGTCATACCTGAGCTATATGCAATAGACCTTTTATGTTTGAAAATTTTGTTGCAGGTCAAAGAGTACTTGTGATTGGGTTTGTTAGATGAGAATCTAATTTATGAAGGAAGGTTCTTCAATGGAGTTCATTGTGAGTTGATAAATCTATTATTTTTTTTTAGATGCAGTTAATTTATTACTATTTTATGATTGATATATATATATATATATATATATATATATATATATATATATATATATATATATATATATATATATATATATATAATTAAAAGCTGTATGTTGTACATAAAATATTTTTTTTCTAATCTTATCAAAATATAATTTAAATATTTTTCCTAATCATATCAAACATATGAGTCCACCCACTTTCTCACAATAATAAGAGAGAGGCCGCCCATGTTACGAAAAATGCTAAGTTTACTACCAAATTTTTACAACCTTCTTACAACTACTCTCTCCCACCCCTTACACATGGGTCCCACCGGGTTCCACCACCACTCTCACCCCCATGCTACATGGGCTCCACCCGGCCCCACCATTTTTCCCCTCCTCCAATCGAAGTCCGACACGTGTCCAGTAAAATTTGGTTGTAGGCATAGCAAAGCTCATGTTACGAACAGAGCGTTGTTCCATACACCCACCCACCCACCTCTGAAGAAGGAAGAAAGAAAGAAAGAAAGAAAGAAATGAAGAAACCCACTGCATCATCATCATCGTCGTACTTTCTTTGTGGTGGCAATGTAGAGCGTCTCGTCAGAGAGCGCTGTCGCTCGGAGAAGCACCTCCCCATGGAAGAGGCACTCCATCTGTTCGACAAATTGACTGCTGCCAAGCACCCCATCCCCGACGTCTCCACCTACAACATCCTCTTCACCTCCGTCACTCGTAAGAACCACCCACCTACAACATCCTCATCCAACTTCTTCCCGACCATCTTCTCCTTGCTCAACAAGCTCAACCGTTCCGGCACCACTCCCGACACCATCACCTACGCCATCTTCATCGACTTCTGCGGCCGGTTCAACAACGTACACCTTGCCTTCGCCGTCTTCGCGTGCATGCTGAGACGCGGCTGGAGTCCCACCATTATCATCCTCAACTCTCTACTCAGAGGACTCTGTCTCAAGAAGAGCTTCGGCGAAGCAGCCCAGTTGCTCGACAAAATGCCTCAGTTGGGTTTTGTGCCAGACGTTGTATCTTACAATACTGTCATAAAGGGTCACTGCGAGAGCGGAAACACGGACTTGGCAATCGATGTACTCAGGAAAATGGATACCGAACCCGACGTGTTCACTTACAATACAGTCATCAACGCTCGTTGCAGACAAGGAAAGATGAGTAGCGCTTCCGAGCTGTTCGAGGAGATGGTCAGCATGGGAATCCAACCGGATGTCGTTACGTACAATAGCATTATTAGAGGCCATTTGGTTCTTGGTCGCTGGAAAGAGGCCAGCGGAATCTTTAAAGAGATGGTCGATAGAGGACTCGCGCCAACTGCTGTAACATTTAGCACGTTGATGGATTATCTTTGCAAGCAGGGGAAAACGATCGAAGCGCATAAGCTGCTCAATTTGATGGTTGAAAGAGGTGAGAAACCCACTAAAATCACGTATAATGTACTACTTCATGGATACTGTCTCGAAGGCGGGTTTGAGAAGGTGGGTGAGTTACTTAGTTCTATGTCTCGTGAGGGTCTAAGGCACGACGTCCGTAGTTACACTGTTTTGATTGATGGGTACAGTAAGAACCAGAAGGTAGATGAGGCCATGGATGTGTTCAAGAAAATGCAACAAGAAGGAGTGCAGCCGGACACTTTTACTTACAGTATTTTATTAGATGGACTTTGCAAGATCGGAAAAGTGGAGGAAGCTGAAGACCTCTTCCGTCAAATGGTAACTCAAGGTCTCTCTCCTAATATTATCACTTATAACACTTTGATTGATGGACTTTGCAAGATCGGAAAAGTGGAGGAAGCTGCAGACCTCTTCCGTCAAATGGTAACTCAAGGTCTCTCTCCTGATATTATCACTCATACCACTTTCATTGATGGACTTTGCAAGATCGGAAAAGTGGAGGAAGCTAAAGACCTCTTCAGCCAAATGGTAACTCAAGGTCTCTCTCCTGATATTGTCACTTATAACACTTTGATTGATGGACTTTGTAAAATCGAAAAACTGGTGGAAGCTGACGATCTCTTCCGTCAAATGGTAACTCAAGGTCTCTCTCCTGATATTATCACTTATAACACTTTGATTTCGGGACTTCTAAAATTAGGAAAATGGAAAGTAACTTCTAGATTGCTAGATGAAATGAAGAATCAAGGGATCGAACTTAATGTTGTTACATTCAATACAATAATGGATGCTTTGTGTAAAGAAGGAATGGTCGGAAAAGTTTATAAATTATTAGATGTGATGATTCAAAGAGGTTTGGAGCCCGATGTAGTAACATACAATACCTTAATGGATGGATATTGCCTGATACAAGAAACAAGTAAAGCATTTAAAGTTTTTGAGCTAATGCTCTCACGAGGTCATAAACCAAGTACAGTTACTTACAACATCTTGATCAATGGCTTTTGTATGTGTGGAAAGGTTGATAGAGCTAGACACCTTTTTGATGAGATGCCTTGTAAGGGATTGCAACAAACACTTGATACTTACAATATTATGTTAGATGGATTATACCAAGCTGGAAGAGTTGCCGACGCAAAAGAACTACAAGATAAAATGATTGCTTCTGGAACTTCCTTAGAACTCCAAACCTATCATATAATATTACATGGACTTTGTAAAAATCACCACACTGATGAGGCCATGAATCTGTTCGACACCATATCATGTCAAAAGGAAAATCTGGAAGCTAGGACCTTCAATATTTTAATTCAAGGAATGTTTCAAGTTGGTAAGGTTAATGCAGCAAAGGATCTCTTTAACTCTATTCTTGCAAATGAACTAGTGTCACCAGACGTTGTAACATATACCATAATGATGAAAGGTCTTATTAAAGAAGGGTTGTTGGATGAATTTGATGAGTTGCTTTTGTCAGTGAAGAAAGATGGTTACTCTTCAGATTCTGGTATGCTTAATGTTATTGTTAAGGGCTTGTTGGAGAATGGTGAAGTAAACAGAGCTATGGGGTTTCTTACAGAAATGGATAAAAGTAAATTTATCCTCGAGGCATCTACTGCGGCATCCATAGTGGATCTACTCTCAAAGGATGGACAGTGTCATCATTATATGAAAATGCTTCCTAATTTTTCTCAACCTTGTGCAAAGAGTAGTGAGATTAACATCGACTCATCGACATCATCATTGATACATAAAATTTCTGGGTAAACACCAAACTGGAGTTCATATAATGTTTTTCACTTGAAAGGGATTGCATACCATCTGATCTCGACATGTCATCTAATGGGGCTATTCATATTCACCACAATTACTTGGTAAGATTTCTTGGTTAAACTTATTGCTTTATTATATTCAGAAATGCAGTTTTTCAATTTGATGTTTTCGTTTAACTTGCATTATTGATTGGTTATATATACGTTGGATTGGTTACAATAAGTGGCATACCTTTTTAGAGTTTCTTTACTTCCCAATTAAGTATATGGTTTGTCTTTGCCTTCGTATACATTGTCAAAAATAGTTGTAAGAACCATATTATGATATTTTTATCATGCATTTAAACATAAGATCAAGTTCAAATGGAATACGTTTTCAAGATGTCGTTAGAGCAAGCTTGTTTTTATCATTTCAAGGTTCGTATCTGTTTAAGGATCATTATAACTTGTAAGACCCACTCCTTATGGGTTTGGTATTAGTTGTTTCAGATCGTACTTTCTGAGTTTTTAGCATGGAAAAGCCAAAAATTAGGAAAAATATTTAAAAACAAAGAAATTTGATACATGAAGGCGTAGCTTTATGTATTATTTATGTTATTTTTCCATCTTAATTTTGAATGAAATAATATTTTGCATTGTTGAATGTATCAAAGAAACACAGTATTTGAATTGCCATTTATATATAGAGGTAGTTGACTATCCTTCTCTTTCTCTATTTTTATCTTTTGATTTCTTTGTATTAAATTACATGCCTCTATGCCAAAACTCCATACTGTTGGTAAGGGTTATATTTGTGTATTATTCAACATGCCCCCAAATAGATTTTATGGGTTGAGCGTTGGATTCAAGCAATGATATACTTTTCTTTTGTAAAATCAACTTAAAAAGCTTTCCAAAGTGATTGAACATGGGTTCCTTGGGGTTGTCTGGATAGAAAGAACTCCTTGGAAGTGAGAAAGTGGAAGGTGTAGTGTAGAAAGTTTTTGGACTTTTTTTTTGCACTTTCTTGTCCACTCCTTCCAAAATGTGTTTGGATAGCATTATGAAAGGAAGTTAAAAACTGTGAAGTGCATTATAATATCATAAAATATTATTAATAGGTAACTAAATTGATATAGAATAATTAATATTGTCATAAGTATTGGAGTTGATAATTAAACATTAGTTATTGAGTATTATTTAATTATCTCTATCACTTTTTGCTAATAATTAATCATGTCCAATATGATAATATATTACGTAAGCATTATTAATATTATTAATTACTAAAATATAATCGAAGAATCTTAATTGTGTAGTTTAAGTACTAAAGTTTTACCTACTACTTGTTATCAATTTATGGTTTTTGTTATGAATATTAATTAATTATCTTAGTTATTACACGATAAGAATTACTTGCATGTTAGTTAAACGTTACTAATTATTTACTTAGTATTAAGTAATAGTAGTTAATTAGTTAACATTACTAAAAACAAAATGATTAAACAAACATTAGATAAGAAGTTCCTTCCTACTTTTGTATGTTTTGAGAAGGTTAATGAGGTCCAACATTGGGTGCAACTTTGAAGTACAACAAACATGTGTAAAAAATTATAAAATTTTAATAAAATTTAATTATGATCCCAATTTTAGGTACGACCCATTAAGAAATAGTCTAACCGAACAAACCGAATTGATTATTCGGTTCGGTTTCGTTTTTGGATTTTTAGAATTTCGATTTATTCGGTTTTAACTATTTCAGTTCGGTTGAAACCGAATAAACCAAACACTCACCCCTAGTCTATAAGGCTAAGACGACTGCTTACAACGATGTTACTATCAAAGCCTACAGTTAGGTTACAACCGACGCGTACGACAATGCTACAACCATTCTTCAAGACCCCTCCCTAGACTAGATGTCCTTAACGGCTTCTTCTAGACACCTACCTCTCCAGCCTTCCTGATCTATGGTTTTTCGACGTCATCCGCATTACTATCTTGGTTTTGTTCTTGCTTGGTTCTCGTCTTTGAAGCTACTCTACTTCAAAATTTGCTATAGGAAATAGTTATTAGTAGTTATACAATTTTTTTTATAAGTGATGTTGTAGTTCGCCTTATACACATAGGGGTTTTGGATATTCGAAAAACTAAAACAGGAGAAATGGTGGTATGATAATCTTTCATGATTCACTTCATTGCTTCATACTATACTTTAAAACGAGGTTTAAAATTGGACGTTACTGGCACCCTGTAGTTAGATTTGAGTCAGAACAAATCTGCATATCCACGACCAAATTGGTATTGGCTGGTACCTTAAGTTCATTCTAGTACTGGATTAGATTGGTTTCGATCTTTCAGATATTTATGCCTCTATGCCTAAAGTAGCCAAAATTGGTAGCGACTTTCCAAAGTGGTCTTGGAAAACTTGCCATAAATTTTCAAATATGGCCCAGGTCTCAAAATTTTCTGAAACAAGGCCAAAATTGGCGAAAACCTTCAAAATTATACTAGAACTGGCCAAATTGTGCCTTTGATTCAGGCTATTGCATTTTTACTAAAGAACCTTTTTTAGCGTATATATGGTGACTTGGGTATTATATAAGCATTATCATGTTGTAGTTTCTTAAAGTCATTAACTAAGCAGCTATTCATGAAACTAGGACAAAACTTGGTAAATATTTTTTAAAATTATGTTTCATTTCTTATATTTTGGTTAAGTTTGTAAGGTGTTGAAACTGCAATACTGTTATCTAAAACTGAGGAAACCGTTAAACTACCAAGATTGATACTTATAGAGAGGTTCCTGTAAGATATTGATTGCATGGTTGTAAACCTTGCTATAAGACGATTACAATTAGGAATGTAACATGTATTAGTTAATTGGCCACATAGTAGTATGATATTAAGTAGGAGGAAAAAGTAGGACAAAATAAAGTAACTTGAAAAATCTGTAGATCACTTGCGGCATGTGTTTAGAAAAAAAACTTTCCTGCTATTTAGTCACTCTAAGATGTCTAACCTTCTAAGATTGCTAAGGAGAACACAAGTGTAGAGAGCATAAAATGCGTTTAAGATGTATATTGTCTTTAAGATAGAAGAGCATGCTTTGTGCATATCTGGGTGTTGTATCTTTTACTGGGGTTCAAGTAATAATGTTGGAATTGGAAGTCTAGTTTCCTCATACTTGAGGAAGACTGTTAAATTACTAGACAAGACTTATTTTACGAATTCAACTATCCACCAAGTAGGCATCTTGGTTTTTGCGTGAACCCCTTTTGCCTGAAGTTGAGCAGGTCGAGGATATGACATAGATCGGCCGATGTCAGGTCGATAGAAAGTTGCAATAAATATACATAATGCATGTGTAAAACATAATGTGCATCATCGCTTACCTGTCAACATGGGTATAGGCTTGGTGTCACAAATACTTTTGTATTGTTGGACATGGTTGGAAATATGAACAAGAGACAACTCATTCTTTATCTAATCATCAAAATTCATTAAATAACATTAGCTTCATATGCACGAACAATTATGAATAATTATTGTAGATAATATCTTGTGTATGAAAATATTTGGATGCATGTTCTACTATTTGTTCCCTTTAGGTGACTAGATTATTAAGGAGTCGTCCTCTATTCCGTTTATGGATCTCTTTAATTTTAAAGGACACAATGTTGCTTCTGTATTAGTATGGTCCAAACACAATTGTTGATCACTGAAATAGTAGATATACAGATAAATTTAAGTGAGGCCAGAGGAACTTCTCAAATCTTCTGCTTACATCATCTTCCTAAAGTAAGAATTATAATCTCACAACAGGTAGTATGTCCATAAGATGCAGACAAACTGTTCAAAAAATCATGTATATTGTTGAAAACTTTATCATCCACAAAATGATTGGTGCATCCACTTACAAAAGTAGCTTAGATCAGGGTTTTACTTTTTATGTAACTATGCAACATGGTAGTTGGAAGTGTGAGATGGGTGGAGTACAGAATCCATGAGCCTCATTGTTCCTTTTTAAAAAGATAAAAAAACTTTATTTCCATTTAGTCATGCTGCAAATGTTGAATAGGCTAGTTTTTCCTTCAAATTGATTTATTGTGCTGGTACCATTGCAATGCTCATGTCGCCATTTTAAGGGATTTTCATATCGTAACTTTTTTTTTCCAAACATGATAGGTATATTGAATATTTTCTTTTGACATATATTTATTGATATTCAAAAAAAAAAATCGAACTTACATGAGTACATCTCATATGATTCATATTGATATGTCAATTTAGAACTACCAGTCCTTTTGATAGCTTTATTTGTCAAACTTTGATGTTTGACCAAATAATTTACTGTCCAACCTGACACTAGCATTCCTGGTGAAGGCAAGTATTTCCAGGAGAGACTTGTCATTAAGCCTGGACGGCCAAGTTGTTGTTGATATCTGCGTGCTTGAGTTTGATCTCTTGCATCTGAGTGGCTTCTCTTCAAAATCTCAGGTTTCAGCTTCATTTGACAACATGGCACATTTCTTCAAGAATATTATTAAGCCCACTTTTTTGTTCTTTAGTTTTACATTTATCTGCACTGGTGTTTAGATGTCTTAGAACAGCATAGCTTTATTCAAAAGCACACTTGGATTGTAATGAACAATAAAATTGGATGGTAACAGTTATTAGGGTTGTCACATAACTAAGTGAGGACACAACACAAACCGACCAAAATCTTACTACAATTCCCAACTTGGGTTTCTTGACTTCGATTCTCAAAAGCAGACTGCAGGATAAACTGCGTCAGATCCATCTGCATGAATCTTACACGATTGTGATGCGAAACATGATCAATGCAAAAAAGAGTAGGTATAGAATATAAGAGTTTTAGGGATATGTTTTTATTAGAGTACCTAAATCTGGCTTATGCTTTATGATGAAATGGATAAGGTAAGCTCTCAAACTTGAGCCTACCCGAATGCATTGGTGATTGGATCGGGGGTGTCTATTAAGAGGAATCAAGCCTGGACAGATTCAAAACAAAACCTACATGGCTAGAGTCCAGATCCAACTACCAGCATAGATATGTTACGTTTTAATTATATTATGGTAGATGGTCAAATTGCCTGATTAATAATATATGAGTTGATCAAATAAGACAAAGAATACTTTTCTTTAATAGAGAGATTCTTGCTTGGAGCTAAAAGTTCTCTAATAAAGGAGTAAAAAGGAATGCAGATAGTGAACACAGTCATTTGAGTGACACAATAGTTTTTGGCAAAAATAAGTGCTAGTTTTGTACCTAAGTCACGTACTCCATGGCAAGTAGCAGCTAGACTCTAGCTGAGCTAGAAGGGGGACTATGCTTGCTGTAAAGGATCACAAACCTATTACAAGTATTAAAAAATGACTCATGTTAAAGCTTTTTTGTTAACTTAGACCCCTTATCGAATATGTGATCATGGTCTAGTAATGTAGGTAGTTTAACCACAAAACCATCGAGGAACTAAGCTAATGTGCACAAAAGCTGGTCGTTATAGGACTAAATATAATTTCTTATCTGAAACTAGATGCATGCTTATTCGGATGTTTCCAGTTAGTTTTGGAACAGAGCATTACCGAATGACATGGGAATTCTAACTTTCAGGAAAACCATATTTAGACAGGTGAAATGGAATTTCTATTATATATATTTTTTAAACATGGTTAGCTTTCTTGTTTTGGGGTATATTCTCCACACTATAAAACTGACTCTTATGGATTATAAGCTGAAGCTTCATATCTCTGTCTAAAGGATCCATGCAACATCTTTACAAGTACTTACTTAGCTAACCTCTCTCTTTAGTTCATATTATCTCATTTGAGTAAATCTCCAGCAGAGGTTCTAAGGTCAGTCCTACCATTAAAGGATACATTTCATGCTATTTAGTATGTGGGTGGATTCATACAATTAATTATAATCTACGTGCATAAATGATTTTAAACTTTAGCCTTAAAAGGGAAAAAAATGTTTCTAAACTGTCTTAACTGATACTCATCTTTAACGTAAGCATTCAGCAATCTTAACAAAGTGATTTAAAGGACATAATAATAGCGACACCGGTACTGTTTTATAGGTTTCTTCTACTACACATTAACTCTTCATATAGTGAATAGTTTTAAACTTTTAACCATAAGTAGACTATTGTAAGATTTTTTTACCTATAAAGTGAAAGTCTAGATATCGCATTATGCTTATTTTGAACATCAATCTCCATGCCACTGGGCGCTGACCAAGTATAGTGGAAGTCTAGCTACCTCACACTTGGGGAAGACTATTAAATCACTAGACAAGACTTATTTTATGATTTCAACCTTCCACCAAGTGGGCATCTTGGTTTTTTGCCCTCCCACCACCCCCCCTCCCACCCCACCACCCTCCCAACCCCCCCCCCCCCCCCCCCCCCCCCCCCCCCCTTGAGTGAGCAGTAGATTCGACAAAGATGATGAAGGCCGATGTCAGGTCGATAGACAGTCGCAATAGATATGCATAATGCATGTGTAAAACATAATGTGCGTCATCACTCACCTGTCAAGATGGGTTTAGGCTTGGTGTCACAAATACTTTTGTATTGTCTCTTCCGTCAAATGGTAACTCGAGGTCTCTCTCCTAATATTATCACTTATAACACTTTGATTGATGACTTTGCAAAATTAGAGAGGTGGTGGAAGCTGAAGATCTCTTCCATCAACTGGTAACTCAAGGTCTCTCTCCTGTTATTATCAGTTATACCACATTGATTGATGGACTTTGCAAAATTACAAAAGTGGCGGAAGCTGAAGATCTCTTCCGTCAAATGATAACTCAATGTCTCTCTCCTAATATTATCACTTATAACACTTTGATTTTGGGATTTCTAAAATTAGGAAAATGGGAAGTAACTTCTAGATTGCTCGAGGAATCGAAGGATCAAGGGATTGAACTTACTGTTTTGACATTCAACATGATAATCGATGCTCTGTGTAAAGAAGAAATGGTTGAAAAAGTGTATAAATTATTAGATGTGATGATTCAAAGAGGCTTGGACCCCGATGTAGTAACATATACTACCTTAATGGCTGGATATTGCCTGATACAAGAAACTAGTAAAACATTTAAAGTTTTTGAGCTAATGCTCTCACGAGGTCATAAACCAGATACAATTACTTACAACATCTTGATCAAGATACAATTACTTACAACATCTTGATCAATGGCTTTTGTATGTGCGGAAAGGTTGATAGAGCTAGACATCTTTTTGATGAGATGCATTTTTAAGGGATTGCAACAAACACTTGCTACTTACAATATTATGTTAGGTTGATTATACCAAGCTGGAAGAGTTGCTTACGCAAAAGAAATACAAGATAAAATGATTGCTTCAGGAACTTCCCTAGAACTCCACACCTATCTTATAATATTACATGGACTTTGTAAAAATCACCACATTGATGAGGCCATGAATCTGTTCAACACCATATCATGTCAGAAGGAAAAACTGGAAGCTACGACGTTCAATATTTTAATTGAAGGAATATTTCAAGTTGGTAAAGTTAATGCAGCAAGGGATCTCTTTAACTCTATTCTTGCAAATCACGTAGTGTCACCAGATGTTGTAACATACACTATAATGATGAAAGGCCTTATTAAAGAAGGGTTGTTGGATGAATTTGATGAGTTGCTTTTGTCAGTGAAGAAATATGTTCACTCTTCAGATTTTGTTATGCTTAATGCTACTATTGTTAAGGGCTGGTTGGAGAATGGTGAAGTAAACAGAGCTATAGGGTTTCTTGCAGAAATGGATAAAAGTAAATTTATCCTCAAGGCATCTACTGCACCATCCATAGTGGATCTACTCTCAAAGGATGGACATTGTCATCATTATATGAAAATTCTTCCTAATTTTACTCAACATTGTGCAAATTTTGTAATGAGATTAACGTCGGCTCGGCGATATCATCATTGATACATAAAATTTCTAGGTAAACACCAAATGGAGTTCATATGAAGTTTTTCACTTGAAAGGGATTGCATACCATCTGATCTCGACATGTCATCTAATGGGACTATTCAATATTCACCACAATTACTTGGTAAGATTTCTTGGTTAAACTTGTTGTTCTATTATATTTAGCAGTTCACTTATTCAATTGATTTAATTTGATGTTTCCGTTTAACTTACATTATTGATTGGTTATATATACATTGGATTGGTTACAAATAAGTGGCACACCTTTTTAGAAAGCAGATAAACACTATCAGGAGTACTCTGCCTAAATCGTATTTATATTACAGTCTTGTATGTTGTCAGGACCGTAGCAAATTTCTATAGTCCTGAATACTTCAAGGACTGTAGAAAATTTCTACAATCCTGACAACATACAAGGTTTATGACAACATAAAAACGACGAGGAAGATATGCTCTATATATAAAATGTATCGGGCAGTGGAAACTTTATTTTCTTCGGTACTATTACTAATACCCCTTTTGATATGCTCTTAATTTGTTTCCAGTTTTGTAGTAAGGTCTTATTCATTTTCAAATTTCTAGTTCAGCCTACCTGTGTGGTAATTGATATTCTTTCTTTTTTATGTTTGCCATAAGATATGTCCTCGAGGACGACGAAGAAGCTAGATGGATCTCTATATACCTCAGAGGAATGTTCCATTCCACAAGGTTGTCACACTACCTGATGGACATCGCCAATGAAAATAAGCCCATGCAACTGCTCTCATCATCTCGAGGATCCTACTTGGGAGTTTCAACATGTCGAATCACAACTAGTGTCTAACTAGATCGTACACATGTATTATATTTTGATGTAACTAACACTAATGCTTGAGCAAAACACAATTGTATCATCATCATTACAGAAACTCTCAGTCTTAATGTGTATGGGGAAAAAAAAACTGGCGCACTTTGAGTAGCCATGGATATCTAATGCTCTCTAGCATTCCTTCGGCAATCACAAACTTGACAGCAGTTTCATGTCGATTCGCAAATGTTGGGACCTGTAGATGTCTCAGCATCATGGGGGTACAGGTTTGCCTTCTTCTGACTCACGTTTCCTGCTGAAGCACCTTGCAAGCATAAGAAGCGATATTTACAAACAAACCTGCTCTTTGGTGTCCAATAAGCAGTGTGTAAACTTTCTTCTTATATGCTTGATAGCTAGTTTTACTCTCATGTCTTTTCTGCCTCCTCAACACATTGGTACCATGCTTGTCTTTACATTTCTGCCTTTACATCATTTCTTTTCTGTATTTGTGTATCTTGGGCTTCGTTTGTGGCGTTTTGTTAGGTGGGGTCTGACTTATCATGGTTTCATATTTAGAGCCCAAGAATAATGAAACATGACCATGACTCCCTTCAAATCAGAGACCTATTAGATTCAAATTGAATTTTATGGTTTGATTTGCATAAATATCTGTCATGTCTTTTTATTCAATTTCTTAGCTTTGGTTTAGAATTGAGAGAGAGAGAGAGAGAGTGCTAAAAAGTATTAGGTTTCAAACTTCACACCATCGGCATCTTAAGATCACTCATTGTGAACAATCCTCCTGACTCTTATCAATAAAAATCACTAATGTTTTCACTCAATTTCCATATTATTTGTGGAGTCATTCTTTGTACCTAGACCAAATGGTGGAGCTTTGTTAAGAAATGTTCCAATGAATCATCATCATCCAAGCCTTATTCTCCCATCAGAATTGGTCGGCTATGGAGCACGAGAAAGATGCTCAAAATAGTTTTGCCAAGCTTTTGTGTTTCAAATTCTTATTTTAGGATTAACTTAAGCTGCATAATGCTATTCTAAAACTTCTGGTCATTCATTTATAGGTCCCTGTGATGTACTTATTTTGAACAGGTGATGATGTACTTCTTTCTGGTCCTACATATCTTTTATTGTTGCTCCGAATCATATCAATTGATTTTTATGATTCCCATGATTAGTAGACTCTAGTCTAAAAATCTAAATTTGATACCTTGATGATAGTTAAATTTGGACGTCGACTACCCTGTCCATTTTTCATTATTTATGTACGTTAACTGTCGTATACTACAACTATAATTTGTTAAACCATCAAACCATGCATTCATGCCATTGTGTTTGATTATTTAGCGTTGTCATAATCTTTTGGTTCTACATTGTACGACAACAATTTCCGGTGAAGGAAAGCTATTGAAAGTCATCTAATGAGTTATATCTTGTTGAAAAATAGGCTATGAACATTTGTATATCTCAATGTCATACTTCTTCTTGAATTTGTGAACCACACAAGATTGCTTCCAAAGGTTTGTTTACCTATTCGGCACTTGTTGCATCCATTCTCAGTGTTTCTCACAGCTCTCTGTGTTGATGCAGCATAGGAAAAAAAATCTGGATGATTTCACATTTTGATGTTATATTCCCTGTCTGGAGTTCCATAGTGCGGCTGATGCCAAAACACTTGAAAGAATAATTTCTTTTAACATGCTTTATTTGTTCTTATGGATAATATGTTCTTGTTTCAGAATTCAATTTGGATTCTGATAAATGCCCACACTATTTATTTCAGGAATGCAAAGCAGTCTTCTACGTCTTGAGCTTGCAAATATTCTTTTCCTGTATCTACTTGAAGGTCTTTCTCCAGTCATCTCTGTAAACCAAGTTACCAACAATTTGGAATTATATGATCAAGCTTTAACATGTAAATTTGTATCATACATTTGTAAAATTTGATATATAGACGAGAATTAAGAGCACACCTTGGTAAAGTAAAAGAGAAATACACATGAAAGTAGATCATGCTATATGTATTAAAGTTTATATTGTCACTTTTAGCAAATGTCCAGTGCCAAACCTGACAGTAACATCCATGTGGACTCATTAACCTCAATAATGATGAGAAATTGGGGATTTGGTCACCATATGTGAGGTGTTCTTGACAAATGGTGAGAAATTAGGGTTTTGGCTTTTGGGTTATTGAGAAATGATAAAGCCAGACAAAGAATTTGGGATTAGCTTTGGTGAGTTTTACCGATCATGTATTAGTACGAGCGATACCTAGGTTTTGTATACTATACTATTGTATCTTCCTTACGTAATTGAAGAAATTAAGACGTAAAGATATGTCAACCAATCCTCTAAGCGTAGAATTTTAATGTTAACATTAATATTAATGTTAATTTAAAATTTGTCATCTTAGATGTTACACTAACCGTCATGTCAAATGTCACATAAAAAGAAAGATTTGAAAAGACAATTTGGAGGTGCGAATAACATCGCTACTAATATAAAGAGGCTTCAAAAAACGGCTCCAAATTAAGCCGTTTAAATCGTGTATATTATCAACCATTAAAATTTTAAAAAATAAAAAATAAAAGTTCAAAATTAACTACATTTTTATCTTCTGTGGATAAACGAACCCTCTTTCCTCACGTAAAAAATTAAAAACCACCCGATACTGTAATATGTTTAAAATTAAAATTATGTTCAAACTAACTACATAATACTATCTAATTAAATACATATCCAGAATTTAAAAATTAATCATAACAAATTATATTAAAATTATATTTAAAATATTATGTATATTTTAAATTTTTATATATTTTATTAATAATATGATTGATTTCTTTTGGATACGTCCAACCCACGTGACTAGTTATTCATCTATACTATTATTTTAAGAGACTTATGTTCAAACATAATAAATTGCATTACATGGCAACTAGGCCACCTACCATATAAGCCTAATCTAATTCCTTTTTTGATCCTAAATCTATATAAATCCATAACATTATTTCTAATCTCCAATCTCCTTAGTTGTTAGCTACGTTTTACCTTACTACGAGCGAGTGTTCGTGCGGATACGACCGGTTCGTAAATGTGCCTTGAACTCGGACACAAGATCAGAGAAGTTACTTGCCTTGTGCGAGACGGCCGAGCCGGTGCGATCGGCCCGTAGACGTCTCTTATCTCGTGCATGTCCGAGAGGGTGCTAGTGTTGATAGAGGTGCAATAACAATGAGGAAGTACTGTGAGAACGTCCGGCCGTCCACCTACGATTTTACAACATTAGAGGTATGATGAAGGTGACAAAATTTGAGTCCGCGCGGAAAAAAAAAAAAAACGTAGTTCTTTATTAATATATATATCGAATCATAATGAATGAATATTTCTAAGGGTAGAATTGTCATTTGCCATTCTCCTCTTTTCCCCTGATCTCGAGCGAGAAAGGGAGAGTGTGGTGGTGGTGCTTCTTCTTGTTCAGAAACAAAGAAAGGGGAGAAGAAAAAAAAATTGAAGTCACTCATGGGCGCCATCTCTGCAAATTTCTTCCCCCCTCCCCCAAACAATAGCAGAGCTCCCCTTCCATCTCTTCTTCGTTGCAGCCCCATCAGAAACCCTAGGTCTCAAACCCTAAAATTCGTAGCTTTCGCGGAAGAATTGAAGAATCCCACCGCATCATCATCTTCCTCCTCCCTTTCCAATGCAAGATACTTCCATGGGAATGTAGAGCGTCTCGTCAGAGAGCGCTGTCGCTCGGAGAAGAACCACCTCTCCATGGAAGAGGCACTCCATCTGTTCGACAAATTGACTGCTGCCAAGCACCCCATCCCCGACGTCTCCACCTACAACATCCTCTTCGCCTCCATCACTCGTAAGAACAACCCACCTACAACATCCTCCTCCTCCTCCAACTTCTTCCCGACCATCTTCTCCTTGCTCAACAAGCTCAACCGTTCCGGCACCTCTCCCGACACCGTCACCTATGGCATCTTCATCGACTTCTGCGGCCGGTCCAACAACGTACTCCTTGCCTTCGCCGTCTTGTCATGCATGCTCAGACGCGGTTGGACTCCCAACATCATCATCCTCAGCTCTCTACTCAACGGACTCTGTGTCAAGAAGAGGTACAGCGCCGCAGCCCAGTTGCTCGACAAAATGCCTCAGTTGGGTTTTGTGCCAGACGCTGTATCTTACAATACTGTCATAAAGGGTCACTGTGATAGCGGAAACACGGACTTGGCAATCGACTTACTCAGGAAAATGAATATCAAACCCAATGTGGTCACTTACAATAAAGTCATCAACGCTCGCTGCAGACAAGGAAATATGACTAGCGCTTCTGAGCTGTTGGAGGAGATGGTCAGCATGGGAATCCAGCCGAATGTCGTTACGTACACTAGCATTATTAGAGGCCATTTGGTTCTTGGTCGCTGGAAGGAGGCCAGCGGAATCTTCAAAGAGATGGTCGATAGAGGGCCCACACCAGATGCTGTAACATTTACCACCTTGATGGATTATCTTTGCAAGCAGGGGAAAACGATCGAAGCGCATAAGCTGCTCAATTTGATGGTTGAAAGAGGTGAGAAACCCGATATAATCACGTATAATGTACTACTGCATGGATACTGTCTCGAAGGCAGGTTCGAGAAGGTGGACGAGTTACTCAGTTCTATGTCTCGTGAGGGTCTAAGGCATGATGTCCGTAGTTACAATGTTTTGATTGATGGGTACAGTAAGAACCATAAGGTAGATGAGGCTATGGATTTGTTCAAGAAAATGCAACAAGAAGGAGTGCAGCCGGACACTTTTACTTACAATATTTTATTAGATGGACTTTGCAAGATCGGAAAAGTGGAGGAAGCTGAAGATCTCTTCCGTCAAATGGTAACTCAAGGTCCCTCTCCTAATATTATCACTTATAACACTTTGATTGATGGACTTTGCAAGATCGGAAAAGTGGAGGAAGCTGAAGACCTCTTCCGTCAAATGGTAACTCAAGGTCTCTCTCCTGATATTATCACTTATACCACTTTGATTGATGGACTGCGCAAAATTGGAAAAGTGTTGGAAGCTGGAGTCCTCTTCCGTCAAATGGTAACTCAAGGTCTCTCTCCTGAAGGTGGAGGATGCTGAAAATTTATCCCTGAGGGAGGCATCTACTACAGCATCCATAGTGGATCTACTCTCATAGGATGGACAGTGTCATCAATATATGAAAATGCTTCCTAATTGTTCTCAATATTTTGCAAACAGTAATGAGATAGACATCGACTCGTCTACATCATCATTGATACATACAATTTCTGGGTAAACACCAACATGGAGGTCATATGAAGTTTCTCACTTGAAAGGGATTGCATACCATCTGATCTCAACATGTCATCTAATGGGACTATTCAAAATTCACCCCAATTACTTGGTAAGATTTCTTGGTTAAACTTATTGCTTTCTTATATTCGGCAATGCTCTTATTCAATTGATTTAATTTGATATTTTCGTTTAACTTACATTATTGATTGGTTATATATACATTGGATTGGTTACAAATAAGTGGCACACCTTTTTAGAGTTTCTTCTCAATTAAGTATATGGTTTGTCTTTGCCCACGTGTACGTCAAAAATAGTTGTAAGAACCATATTATGATATTATTATCATGCATTTAAACATAAGTACTTCCCTGCTATTTAGTCACTTAAGATGTCTAACCTTCTAAGATTGCTAAG